>JAXDDX010000242.1:0-100000 GCA_034670405.1 Hoplostethus atlanticus
GACAATATGAGAAAGACATGAGGGTGGGTTAGGGTTGGGAAATGATCAAAGGTGCAGGTGTACTGTAGGTATGTACCGGTACATATGTATGTATGTGTATGTATGTATGTATCTATGTATGTATGTATGTATGTATGTATGTATATGTATTTATATATATATTTCTTTTTGTTTTGCCTTGTTTCTTAACTTCCTATTATGTACCTGTCCTTCAAACCCATGACGTATGGATAGATAGATGGATGGAAAATCATATACCTACAAGTTAAGTTGATGACAGTGTTCATTTGATTATCTTTGATGTACACCTGCGAACCTTGTATAAAATACAATAATAAAAAAAAAAAGGAAATCGTATTAAAATAACAAGAATAAACTATTTATTGAAATGTGTCATGTGATTTAACCAAAACAATCTGTATAAATGGAATACATTAAATATCTGTTTTTTTACCAGCTTTTAAATGATTTTTTTACAAAACTGACCGTAAAAATAAAGTATTCTTTATTGACAAAAGTAGCAGCATTTTCTGTAATTTCACTAAAAAACACTTTTGTTATGGCGATATATCACTGTGAAATACATCAAAATACTGTTAATAATATATGACTTAAGAAAGAAATATTTTGTCATTTTGCATAACTTAACCACTACTTTACATACAAAAAATGATTTTGACTTTCACTTTATCGCTACATTTGTATTAATTTAAAGATTTGATTGTTAAATAAGTGCATTTCATGTTATAAAAACTGTGTAAAAGTTTAATTTAGTTAAATTAAAAAAAAAAGTTATTGACTGTGTTTTATGCTTCCTTACATTTATATGACATCAAGCATAAATTACCCATCACTACATTCCCCAATACACAGAAAAAGATATTACAATCCATCCGTGCAACATGTTGGGTGCACATTCCTACCAGAGCACCGTACAGATATAAAATGATGCTGTAACCCACTAGTTACAGCAGACATTTGGCTATGCCATCATAAATCTATGAACTAGCTGATAGGTGTCACCATTCACTCCTCCCAGGCAAACCTCATGTGACCATTCACTTATGATTTCTAAGTACAAAGACAAAGTAATTGCTAATCAGTCATAGACCTGTAAAGTGTGATGTAAATTGTATGCCCAAATAAGGAATTCCAGATCCATCCCATTTCCAGTCCAATGTGAAAATAAATGGGGTCAAAAATAGCGCAACTGAGGTGGATTTTGATCAGTTGTGAAGCTGAATTTAAAAAACGCTAGCTGTTGTTAGTTTAGCATATGCACTGTACACCAATGTCTACAGGCGCGTTCACAACCCAAGTAACATTAACCTGCTGACCTCTTTCAACACGTGAAATACTGTAACAGCTGTGTCAATTGACATCACTTAGCTTTTCACAGATGATCAGAGATGTATTAAAAGGGGGGAAATCATCAGAGACTAGATGTGAAGCTACCGCAAAGTGGCTTGTGCAGCTAACAAAGAGTGCATCATCGTAGCACAGTGACACATCATTTTGCACCATGTTTGTTAGGAAAGTAGTTTTTAGAAATGTATTAATGGGCTAAAATGTGTGAGCACCACATGTTAATTTAACTCAATATTTTGAAAACACAGTGATTGGCTTACAGGATGCAAAAACCATATTGAGTTTCACCATAAGCGAAAAATAAAAGGATCTGTACATTAGCATTTTCCACTAGGCCTTATCACAATAGCCTGTACAATTTAGCTCATAACATTAAACTCTGAAACAGAACTGCTTTCTGAACTCAGACAGGACTGGTGAAAGGAATCCCCTAACTAGCCATCAAACATGCTAGCAAGCACTAACAGCCAGCCTATCCTGAATATCAAAACCTTGTTAGCAGTTAGTGCTACCACTATGCTAAGTTGGTATTAGCATTGCAATTACAGTAAAGCAACTCTACTAACAAACAACCAAATGTTGTCCTTTTAGAGGTCGAATTTTATCCATCTATTCAAATCCATAGGCCTACATGTTGAAAGAATAGGCCTTCACCAAACGCATGCTGACAAAGCTAGTAACTACAGTGAAAGACCTTTACAATCAAAGCCAATTAGCTTAAATATCAATTGTGATAACATGTCCCACACGGCTAGCTGGTTACAACAATGTTATGTGTCACAAGGCATTACAGGCAGCAGGTAGTTGAAGGTTAAGTATATTCACTTGTTAATCCATATGCTATAGCTACAACTGCTTAATGGACTAACGACAAGGTTTTCTTTTCTGTTCTTTTTTTTTAATCTCAGTAATGCGTCTTTGTCGATCATATTTTGCTTCTGTATATCTTTGTAGTGCTGCCATCTGACTTTATTGTGGGCTTTGTGTTTTCAAAATGTAAATTGAGCATATTTTATGAGACTAAACAGTCTCATAGGGTATTGGACTCTCTTTACACCCAGATAGGTGCAGAATAGATTTCTCAAAAATAGAGCAATCAGTGAGGCTGTACTATGCATGATTGTAAATTATAGTAAACTACATGGACTTTAAATAACCTGTTTATTAATACCTACTTACATGCAGAATTGACATATTCTGTCTGATACAATGCTTTCAAAGGCCAGAATGTTGGTTTGACTAGAACATTAGGCCTATATGGGACCCGCATGGTTCCAAACCCATCAGTAGACAGGATGGTCTTTACATGCTTCAGTATCCTAGTTTATGTGTATCCCACCAGGCATATTATAACATATTATGAGCTTATCTACTTTACTGTAAAATGGGATAGGGCACCAAATTACAGATGGGATATTCCTGGTCATAATCAAACTCATATTAATGTACACCAACATTTGTTATCAGAATTCTCTATTCTCAATTTAAAAGAATAAATTGACAATAAAGAATTCTTATACCATATTTTGCTTGTCTCTTTGGTAGGCCTTCAGTAGTCTATAGTATTTTTACTTTTACATGAATATTTATGGTGTGGTGTTACCAATTCTTAAACTATTTAAGGATTGGAGCCAGGAAATACATGACTGGTGTCGAACACTTCTGTGTTCAGCAAACAATTTTCAGGGCAATCGATTTGCATCAGCATCAGAGTTGATACTCCTGCTGAATGCACGCAGTTACCACGCAAGAAGCTCACCACAAGAAGGCACTCCTGGTATAGCCGCACTCCAGAAAAGAGGAAGCAAGCATTTGAGAGGTAACGTTAAAACTATTTATTGACGGATTCAAAACATACAACTCAAGACTAAACATTTCAAATGTCAAAGTCCTAGCTAGGGGTGTACATTTTGATTGACGACCGAATACAATGCAAGTAACGTTAACGTTACGTTAGCTAGGTAGCAGCTAAGTTTTAGCTATGATTTTAATGTTAGCTAAACTTTGCTTGGAAAGCAGCATTGCTAAGGTTAAGTACATTTAAGTTATCTTTGTGTTAGTGTGTTAGCTTGTATTTGTTTGTGGCCGTGTCTGTCTGCCATGTCGTTTGCTAGCTAAAGTTAGACCACTTGCTAGCAACAACCATAGATAAAAAGATGCCGCGTTAGCCACTGTTAACCGCTGTTGCTAGCGGAGCCAATACGGCGAGTCCGCATAAGGCGCAGCCGCATAACGCCGGGGACACACTGGACGCGGAACGGCGACGAAAGGCGCCGAATGGCGACGAATGGCGACGAAAATTCTTTTGGCCGCGGCCTGCAGCGACCGTTTCGGCGTCAGGTCTAAGATTTTCCCGATTCGTGAGCGAATGTGTCAAGCTGGGCAGGAAGTCAGACACAGAAACGGCATAGAGCATCCGGTCAATTTCCAAAATATAACAAATTTCAAAATAAAAACACCCTGATTGATGGTATTTCTGAGTTGTGTCCTAAACTTTTATTGTCTGTGTCTAAACAGAGAGCGAGAGAGAGAAGCAGGCACACGCAGAGAGAGAGAGAGAGAGAGAGAGAAGCAGGCACACGCAGAGAGAGAAAGAGAGTGGGGAGGAAAAGAGACAGACAGATACACAAAGAGAGAGACAGAGGGAATGGGAGAGAGACAGGGAAAGGGAGAGGTAAAAAGGGAGAGATGGGGAGAGAAAGCAAGAGATAGAGAGAGACAGATACACTGAGGAGCAGGCACATGCAGAGAGAGAGAGACGAGCAGGCACAAGCAGAGAGAGAGAGAGAGAGAGAGAGAGAGAGAGAGAGAGACCCCAAACCCCTACATTGAGAAAACCAGCGGAGATCGGCGCCTTTCGGCGCCGTTCGGTGCCGGTGTGAACAACCAAACTCCTTCTTGCTCATTCGGCGCCGATCGCGGCGCTTCCTTTTCTTTCCGCGTCCAGTGTGTCCCCGGCGTTATGCAGACAAATCTTATCCTAATTGTCTTTTTTTGCAGTTTATATTTTTTAAATGAAGAATGACACAATGTAAAAGTACAGTTAACCTAAATTTAGAGAAAGAAAATGCGTTTATTTTGACAGTTTATTAATGTATTAGAATAAAAGACATTTTTAAAAAAGACATTTTTTTTGCAACACTTCTGACAGTTAATTTAAACTTGGGCTTTTGCAAAGTAAAATTACATGTTGTTTTTGTGTTTTATATGTAAATGGTCTTAGATTTACAGTACTTTTTATAATAACAATAGTAATTATCTGTACTTAAGCTTTTCTTTATCATTTTTTATACATAATTATTCTGTTTTTTAGAGGTGTATGACTCTGTTATAACAATATATGTTAAAAGTGAGCGATTTCATGGAATTTTAGGGAGATTGCTTGTAAAATTACAGTAATAGATGCTATTTATGATAATGATGATTACTGTTTTTTTACAGTTTCTCTCTGTTTTTAATAATACAGTAATCTGTTTTTTAACAGACATTTTCTGGCGCCCCTGTTGCCAGAAAATTGCTGTTTTTTTACACTTTTTTTTTTTTACAGTGTATGGTAGGATGAAGCCAATGTAATAGAGAGGTAGACATGCTTTTTTGAATCAAGTGAAACAAGTGGTGAGCAGATGAAACGTAACATGAAAGCATTCCTCTATCCCAAGACAGAGAAGCCCCGTCTCCCATTACAGAATAAGCAACGCCGCCTGCTGGAGCAAAACGCTTACAGCACCAGGTATTCCTAGGCGGTCTCCCATCCAAGTACTAACTCGGCCCGAGCCTGCTTAGATGGGGCTCCTTTGTCTTGGGATAGAGGAATGCTTTCATGTTACGTTTCATCTGCTCACCACTTTTTTCACTTGACTCAAAAAAGCATGTCTACCTCCATGTACTAAACCTGCACGAGTCTGCTTAGCTTCCAAGATCGGACGAGATCAGGCGTGTTTAAGGTGGTATGGCCGTAAGCTAAGGCTGCTGCCACAGAAAGGCTCTTTATACATGGCTTAGTCTGTGACATGAAAGCATTCCTCTATCCCAAGACAGAGGAGCCCCGTCTCCCATTAAAGAATAAGCAGCGCCGCCTGCTGGAGCAAAACGCTTACAGCACCGGGTATTCCCAGGCAGTCTCCCATCCAAGTACTAACCCAGCCCGTGCCTGCTTAGCGTCCGAGATCAGATGAGATCGGGCGTGTTCTGGGTGGTATGGCAGAAAGCGAAGGTTGCTCCCACAGAAAGGCTCTTTATACGTGGCTTACTCTGTAAAGCGCGGCCGCGGGGCTGAGCAGTCTATTTGTGGTTTCAATTCAGAGGTGGCCAGCACACACTTAAACTCCTCTTTTTTTTTTTTTCTTTCTACTTTGGCATGCTTAGTGTATGGTAGGATGAAGCCAATGTAATAGAGAAGTAGACATGCTTTTTTGAGTCAAGTGAAAAAAGTGGTGAGCAGATGAAACGTGACATGAAAGCATTCCTCTATCCAAGACAGAGAAGCCTCGTCTCCCATTAAAGAATAAACAGCGCCGCCTACTGGAGCAAAATGCTTACAGCACCGGGTATTCCCAGGCGGTCTCCCATCCAAGTACTAACCCGGCTTGGTTTAGTTTTGAGGAGAAACGGTGGAAGCATTTAAGAAGCAATAGAACAAGAAATGCAATTTTACCGACTGTGAACTTGAAATAATGGTTGATCTAAATGACAGAAGAAAACGTGTATTATTTGGAAACCTAAGCTCTGGCACTACCAACCAAATGAAACAAGTTGAATGGCAGAAAGTAACCACCATAGCAAAATATCATGTATACAGTGTGAAACAGAAATATTATGGAAATTTCATTAATATATGCAGAATATAAATATAACGTGTGAAACTATATGAATGAACTACAAAACCCATGATGTGCAAATGTTCATCATGTTCACATGAAAATGTCTGTAGGAGGCCATACATATATTAATATAATATCATATTGTTGATATGTATGATATTCCTATAATATTCCTATTCCTATTCTTTTTCCTGTAGGAATTTACAGTGTGTCTGTGTTAGTCAGGAGTTGTGATGTTACTCTACTTTGCAATATTTCTATGGTCTTCTATGGTATCCTAAATAGAACTATCACAGCAAAATGTTGTCCCGATATTCCTTTTGAGTCCTTTTGTAAAGTCTGTCAATTTAATGCTGCCTTCACCCTGGAGAACGGGACTTAATGTTTTTCGAAACAGGTGTTAGGCACTGTTCAATTCGGCATATATCCAATCTCAAAAACAGCACGTATTTTAATACAATCTCAACTTTTAGAACAGATTCACACTGGTCGCTGCCGCCCTCCGCGGTGTATTTTGAGGGGAAAGGACAATAGAATAACAGGCGAACTAATTCGTAAAGTTAAGATTTTATTGAAACAAGTGCTACCCAGTGGAATGTATGCATGCCAAAATGAAGAGTGGATATTTTTGACAAATGAAAGGCCGTACGTTTTGCTCTACTGGCTATGTAGGTTTTCTGAAAAGTAAGGTAACATTAAATTATGCGATGCTCTCCCCATCTGAAAATGACAAACTATATATATATATATATATAATACCTTAAAGGACTATTACAGGAATATTTTAGTGATGTTTCGTGAGGCAGTGTATGTCTAGCTACATCACTTACTGTAAAAACTTTACAAGTAATATTCACTTCAAGTGGCCTTTATTAAAACATTTGCTATAATTCCCATAACGATTGTGTTATGGTATCACAAGGTTAGACCCAAATGCAGAACCGAACATGGAGTTGAATGAACAATGGTTTATTGGGAAAAGGGGAGACCGGGGGTTAGGCAGGAGCGGAGACAGAGGAAGGAGCTGGAGGCGGAAGCAGGGAGAGCCGGAGGGACTGGTGGCGAGCGTGGCAGGCAGATGATGAGCAGGTAGGCAGGCAGGGAGAAAAGCAGTATGGCTGGGTATGGGTTGAGATCCTGGGGGGTGAGAAGAGACAGTTAGTAGGGAAGGAATTCACAAGGCTTAGGAAATACTTCGTAGTTGTAGAAGTAGTAGGCCGGGAACGTGAGCTAACCACACTGGCTGAATCAACGATCTGGCGATGAGTGGGTGGAAAGCTGGGGTACTTGTACTGGAGGTGATGGTTGATGAATGGCAGGTGTGCGGAGTGGAGCAGGTGAACGGGAGATGGTGATGAGCCGGAGTCAGAAGCCACGCCCGCCAACACACACAGACAGACAGAGACAGACATGTAGACAACACTGGAGGCACGGCCGAGACCGTGACAGATTGCACTGCTGCTCCATTAGTTTTTTTCGATTGCATAAACACTAAAATCAAAAGTATTACACAATTATCAAAACCTTACACTCAAGGAGCAAAACATCGGCCCAGATTTGCACCACTATAAGCACAATGTCAGCCTCACACTTTTTGCAAAACAATACACGTCACACGTCTCAGAATACAAGACATCTCCCCTACTAAGGCTCAGATCCCAGAGGCACAGGAACACCAGGGACACAAGTTTCAATAAAATAGTCACTTTTATTTATACAATTGGTCTTCTTAAAATTCGGCACTCTAGAGTGTGACTCCTTATTAAAATGGGTGGGCCAACTATATAAAACTACCTGACCCCAACGGGAGATCTAATAAAACAGTCCGTGCAGATTCAAGCGTGGTGAAGGGCGCTCATCACTGTCCTCCAGGTAATACGGGTCCACGGTGATCCTATCGGTTGACGTTCCCGGACCGCGTCGTCCAATCTATCCGTCGGCAGGGCTGGCTCCACTCGTCTGCTTCATCAGCGTCACCTCCAAGGAAGAAACAGACCCGTTGTGAGTGGCAGGGCTGGCAACATACACACAATAAAAGGCACTGCCTAGGTAGGCTCACGTCCCTTTAAAAGATACTTAGCGTGCGTTGAATCAAAGTGTGTCTGCTCCGTCGGCTCGGCTTCGTCGTGTTGGGAATCGGGTTTGGAGTTCGGCGTAACAGCTGCGGGTCCTGTGCACAGTTTTTCACCCTCCAGTACTACTGAGAAGTCTTTTATAGGGATTGCTGTCCATTGTTTCAGTGGGAGTGGCTGAGATTATCGATTGGGAACACCTGTGATGTTCCTGAAGTTAGGTGGGTGTGTCATGGGGTTCCTCAACTTGTCGGCACACACGCACACACACACACACACACACACACACACACAGCAAAAAAACATTCCACCACACCATAAGGACCTGCATGCTTTTGGTCCACACTACAGATACATTAACAAAATATATAAGGACAAGAGGACCCAACCCCAATCCACCCTTTGCCAGATTACCCACTGTTTGACACACACAGTGATTTGCAAAGCACTAAACACACTTGTATACATTAGACACAGAAGTATATCATGATGTCACTTCCTTGCAATTCCAAAGCACTGACTGTCAAATTACCACACCTATGAGCCAATTGGTTAAACACAGCCATCAGGTGCGCAAACACATGATTGCTTAACTGTAGACACACCAATCAGGTTTAAGCACTATAAAAATGCAGCAGGTGAGTTCACCTGTCTTCAACCAAAATGGAAGGAGTCAGAAGAAGAAGAAGAGTAAGGGTGAGAGGGGGAATCCACGGAGGAGGAGAAGGAGGTCGTGCCAGAGGTAGAGGCCGAGGTGGAGGTAGAGGTAGAGGAAGAGGAAGACCTGAAGCAGGAGGAGAACGTGCTCAAAGAAGAAGAGGACCAAATTTATCAAATGAAATTCGCGCAACACTAGTTGACCATGTCGTGAACCATGGATTGACGCTGAGGGAGGCTGGACTAAGAGTTCAGCCAAATCTTAGCAGATATACAGTGGCATCTGTCATTAGGACATTTCGACAAGAAAACAGGTCAAACAAAATCTGTCTACAGTTACAGTAATCAGCTGCTTATTGTATGCACCATATCAGCACTTTTGATACCCCTTCCTGTGACATTTTACAGTAGGTTACATGTATTTCTTTCTACATAGGATTGAGGGTCGAGAACGACAAGGAGGAAGGAGGCCCATATTCACGCAAGAACAAGAGAGAGAGATCATAAACATGGTTTTGGCCAATAATGCTATCAGGCTCAGAGAAATTCAAGCCAATATTATCGGTGACCATGCCATTTTCAATAATGTCCATCAGGTCTCTCAGTCAACACTGGCACGCATCCTGAAAAGACATCAGGTTCAAATGAAACAACTTTATCGAGTGCCTTTTGAGCAGAATTCTGAGAGGGTCAAACAGCTGCGGCATGAGTATGTGGAGGTATGTATTGTTCACTTTAGCACTGTGATGTTGCATACTGCACACGTAACCTTTTTACATGTAAATTTACTGTATACTAGATATATGCTGAACTACACAATCTTGTCTTTCACTGTATTTCAGAGAGTTTTACAGATGGATGCTGAGGAAATCCCGCATGAATTCATATACATAGATGAGGCAGGGTTCAACCTCACAAAAGCAAGAAGGAGAGGCAGAAATATCATTGGCCACAGGGCTATAATCAATGTCCCAGGGCAACGTGGGGGTAACATCACCCTTTGCGCTGCCATTACACAGAATGGGGTCCTCCTCCGTCATGCCAATATGGGCCCTTACAACACACCTCACATTCTCACATTTTTGGACCGATTGCACAACATTGTCACAGCAGTAAACCAAATGCACCAGATGCAATACATTGTCATCTGGGACAATGTGTCATTCCACCGCTCTGCTCTGGTCCAGAACTGGTTTCAACACCATCCACAGTTTACAGTACTATACCTTCCACCATACTCTCCGTTTCTAAACCCAATCGAAGAGTTTTTCTCGGCATGGCGGTGGAGGGTTTACGATCTCCGGCCCCAGGCTCAGGTACCCCTCATTCAGGCCATGGAGGAGGCCTGTGACCAAATCGACACCGCAGCTGTGCAAGGATGGATTCGACATTCAAGATGGTTCTTCCCACGTTGTCTTGCCAATGAGGATATCGCCTGTGATGTTGATGATCCAGCTAGGCGAAGAGATAATGTCTAGTATTTTCTGTACTGTATTTTCAGTTTTTTACAGATTTTTTTTTTTCTTACTGTAATTGTAACCTGTACTGGATACAGTATTTTATGTTTGTCTGATATTTGCTGAGCTTACAGTGTTATGCACACTACTGTAGTAGCATGAAAACTGGGACATGTTGACATGTTGACTGATTTGGGTATATGGAGAGAAATAAATTATATTTTCATCAGTCTGCAGCATTGGTCTTGTGTAGTGTTTGGTGAATTTATTGTATATTTGCACTTTCTCTGTGTACTTCACTTACAGTACTCTAATCACTGAGAAGTAGAATTGCTAAAAGTGTTTTAGGTTAGCAACAGCAGTGTGTAACTGGTTCAAACAGAATTAAGTCATATGAAACGTGTGTGTTTCATATGGTAACAATATGTTTTTTATAAATTAGTGTATAGTTTTTACAAGAGTGTTTCATTTTGCAAAGGATCTGAGGTGTTCTGCTAATTGGGTGTGTGGTTGTGCTAATTGTGTGTAGTGTTTTGAAAAACCGGGCCCTGTTTTCAAAATCGTGCTTAAGCAATCGAAAAAAACTGTAAGACCCATAGCCATGTTCAGGAGTGCTTTTCATGTTTTATGTATCACTAGGATATAATATTTCTTTAATATTCCCATAGGGACTTACACAATGATTTGTTACTCAGAAGTGAATATAAAATGACCTTATGGTGCCTTAAAATGTTTCTATTTAAATTTACTATGGTATTACAAGTCCTACAGGGACTTAAAGTATGTCTGTGATACTCAACAGTTAGTTTACAGAATCTGAAAATAACATTAGAAACACTAAAATAAAAAGAATGAATGTGAATACAATCTAAACCATTATGGAGTTATGTAAACCTGTACTGCCGAGAAATGTTATTATAATGTTCTTGTGTTGATTTTGTGTGTTTGTGGTACTCAGTAGTGAGTTTATAGTGACGTGATTCATTATTATATCGTTATATACTTCAGTGTTTTTTAAAATTTATTTTATCTCTTAAGGTATCCCAATAGTATTCATATAGGGCCGTATGGTGTATCTGTGGTACTCAGCTGTGATTTTATAGTCTTGTTGTTTTTATCTCTTTTGGTAGATTATTCCTATAGTGTTCATATTGGGCATTATAGTGTGTATTTGGAATTTAGCCGTGAGTTTACAGTGATTGTATTGTACTTTATACTGTTTATATCTCTTATGGTGGCCTATGGTTTATCTAGCTCATTATTACTCACTTGGTCTTCCTTGGCGACGCTCTGTGAAGCAACAATCCAGTAATTCTAGAACAGTGCATTTGGTGTTGAGCGGTGACCGGGAACAGTCAGGGAACTTTGGGACTAAACTGGGTTTGCACTGAACTTCTTTTTTATTTTAAAATAAATGAAGACTTTCAGAGGTTTGCAGGATGGATTTCAAAGAAGAGAAGTGCGCTCGCTGCAACAAGGTTGGAGGAAACAACAGCTATCAGCTAAGAAGACACGTCAAGGTTTCACTAAGGTAAATTACAGCCTGACAAAGCGCAGCTCGGTTTAGCGGACATTTACTTGTCTTCAATAAACTTGTCACGGGACGTTTTGTTAGCTGTTCTCCCGACAGATTTGCTACAATGATATGAGGAATATCAGTCCTCCATAAAGGGCCCTCTGCCTCCTCATTACCTCAGTGTGATCATCCAGTTCAAAGTTGCTGCTGCTCTAAACACCAAGACACAGATAGTGAAGACACTGGGCATTTGGTGCTTGTTTGAAAATCCATGCATCATAATTATCAGGCAACAGAACTCTTTATTTTCAGTGTTTGCTTATTAATGTAAGGTTTAGAAGTTACGTTAGTTCATATATTTGAGTTAATTCACTAAAAATATATTTACAATATTTACACAGTTATTATTTACATATTACATGTTTACATATGTACATCAGCATCTTTAAAACAGTTAAAATAATCTCCTGAATCTACCTCTGTGGTTTTCCTCACATCTGAGTCCTTTTAGCTTCTGATTGGTTAGTTCAGCCACATGTGAGTTAGAGAGAAGGAAGTGTTGTTGTTGTGAGTCTGATGAAGTGGAAAGAACAGTAAAGTGCAGTAGAGTGATCCAACCACCACATATCGAACCCTCACATTACATTAATGGTGCTTATTGTTGTAGAGGGAGAAGTAAATCCAACAGTGCGATCTGCATGTAGGCCTGCAGTCTAGCAGTGATTAAAGGACTACAGATATCACCATCTACAGTAGCCTGCATATTTGTAGTAATCCTTACGGAAAATCACTAGAATATTCCTAAAATAAACCGATAATAATAGGCAATTCAAGGCACTCAGTGAATATAGTATATCGCACGTTATTGTATTTTATCTCCTATGGTGTCGCTATAGTAGTCCTAATAATATTACTATAGCGACAGAGTGTGTTTGTGGTACTCACTGAGTTCATAGTGACTCTATCATATTTTTTTAGATTGTGGTATCACTATAATATTCCTATAGGCTCTTGTAATATTTCTAAATGTTCGCACGCACGCACGCACGCACGCACGCACGCACATACAAACACTGAACAACAGTATATAGGTCTTAATTCCATGCTACTTTCACCACTGGTTTAGACTAGGGTTGTTTAATGTGCCTGTGCATCTCAAAACTTTGTTTGTTACTTCATTTTTCATCCACCAGACTCTGGTGGACAGACAGACACTGATCCACTGCCTCAATACCATGTGCCCTAATGACTGCAAATCCTGCAAAATGTAACAATGTGTGAATGTTTCATGTTTTATAACGTGTCACGGTCTCAGCCGTGCCCCCTGTGTTTCCCTGTGTGTCTCTATCTGTCTGTCCCTGTCTGTGTGTGTACGTGTGGTGGGCGTGGCTCCCCAATCATCCTCCCGGTTCCTGGCTACCCAGCTGTTCCCCATCTACTCATCAGACATCCGCTATATCTTCTCCGGCTTTCCAGTCATTCATCGCCAGATCGTTGATTCAGCCAGTGTGGTACTGCTCGTTCCCGGCCACTTGAATATTGGATTCAAGATTTTCTATTGTTTGCTTGACGTTAACCCTGCTCTCCCTCTGCCCAGGATCATTACCGTCTCCAGCCATTCCGCGCATCTCCATCTACCTGCCTGCTACCTGTCAACCTGTTCATCCACCACCTGCCTGCCCTGCCTGCCGTGTCTCCTGCTTGTCTCCCTGCTTCACCCTGCATCCACTCTACCCTCCAGTTTCTCCTTTAATAAACTCTCTTTGTTTATTCTACCTCTGAGTCCGAGTTTGCGTTTGGGTCCGACCAGTCCACCGTTACATGACGCTGAATGTAGTGTGAGCTTAGACAGACAGTTCTACCATGAACCTCGTTGTTATGACAAAGTTCAAAGTTACAATGGAATTTATTAGAAATCTTGTAACAGGTGTATACTTTGTCTCTCATGAAAAACCAAGCCAATATCACGGCCCTCAGCCTCCTAGGTTAAAGGTAACACTAACTAATGACTGCAAATTCTGCAAAATGTTCTCAAAGAGCAACAGAAATTGCAGACCATTGCAAAGACATCAACTTAAGTGATATAGTCTTATCATGTCTTTTTGAAAAAACACTCTTCTGCTTGTGCATTATACATTACATGTATCTGTCTGCGCCGTAATTTGTCTGCACCTTCGTTTCTAGGTAACTAGCTATCTTGATTGACGTGTTAGAAAAGATGTATACATTGTGGTTTACATTCTATAACTGTTGTCATTTTTGCAAGTACACTAACAATGTGTGAATGTTTCATGTTTTATAATGCATAACGCTGAATGTAGTGTGAGCTTAGAGAGACAGTTCTACCATGAACCTCGTTGTTATGACAAAGTTCAAAGTTACAATGGAATTTGTTAGAAATCTTGTAACAGCAACAGAAATTGCAGACCATTGCAAAGACCATGCCTTGATCAGTGAAGAATTTGGCCAATGGCCCATTTAAGAACAAAGTGCAAGTACAGGTTGAAAACAAACAAGATATGAGCTATAGTTGGAAAATCCTGAAGAAATATCAAACCCCAAATGGGCAACAGTCTTTACAACCGGTCAAGAACGGCATGTGAAACCATCAAATCAATATGTACAGGACGGCACATTCAGAGAATAATGAAATTTGAAAGAGATTCAGCTCGGATCTTCTTGGATTTGTTGCACCAACCCAGTACAGATGACTGATGACAGAAAATGGCCCATTTCAAGATGTTTTCACTCAACATTTCAAAAAAGACACATTTTTGACCTGCTGTTTGAAAGGACAGTGCCTCAATCCAAGTGGAAGGCTCAACTTGAAGTTGGAACAATATTTTTTCATTGCCGAATCATTTCAAGGATCATCTTCTAAGTGTGCATCAAGGGAAGTTGTCTTCTGGTCATTTGGAAGTGTTACTGAGCAGAATTCAATTTTTGTCACGGTTTACCAAATGGAATTTTCATTTCAAAGTCTACTTCTTGATTTCTTCACATCAATTTTTCAACTGAAAGTCAATTTTCAAGCAACTGAAATAGTGGATGGAGCCATCATTTGAAGTCCATGTGATTCAGGTAAGCAAACTTTCAGTTTTAGTATAAATCACACCACATTTTTACTTTACATAATATGAATTATTATATAGCTACTAACTAGCTATTAAGGTGGCACGGTGGCGCAGTGCTTGCACTGCTGCCTCACAGCAAGAAGGTCCTGGGTTTGATTCCTGCCTGGGGCGCTGTTGAGTCTGGGGTGCCCAGGTGGGTTATCTCCCGGGCCTTTCTGTGTGGAGTTTGCATGTTCTCCCCGTGCTCATGTGGGTCTCCTCATGTAAAAAGAACCCCATCTAAAAACATGCAATATCCTGTCCTGTCCCTGACGAAGACGGCGATGTACACCTGGAATTGGTCCCCGGGCGCTGGTGTTGGCGGCTGCCCACTGCTCCCTGGCTGTCCTTGGAGGAAGGTCGGCGGGGATGGGTTAAAAGCAGTATTCATTCAACTCGGACACTCTACTCTGCATGTGTGTGTGTTGTGTTTGGCGGCCACTTCGCCCCTGCATGTGTTGTGTGCGATGTTGCAAATAAAGACAAATCTTAATCTTAATTGATAGCTAGCTATCTTGATTGACGTGTTAGAAAAGATGTGGTTTACATTCTATAACTGTTAGTATTTTGTCATTTTTGCAAGTACACTGGGTACGCCATTTGCTATCCTCATCGGCTTCTTTTATTTGAGTGGCAGAGGAGAAGGCACTCAGGCACTGGGGATCAAGGAAGGGGGCAGAAGTAGATAAAGGGGAAGGCCATACCTGTAGGACCTGTTGTGATAGGGGTGAAGAGTCCCCTGATGTCTCCTGTTGATGCTTCTGAGATGTCTGGCACACTGGTGGGCTGTCCAAGAACAAGGGCAGGGACTGAGGTAGTTCCTCAGCCAATTCCAGAGACTCCCTCAGGCTCAGGGATGTTGGGGCGGCCTTCTGGGGCTGGTGGGAGGTCAGCCATCATGACCTCCAGGAGGTCTCTGCAATCCTTGGCAGAAATGGCAGTAGAGTTTGCCGGGGCAGATTGCTGGGCTGTCGTGAGATCATCCTGAGTCGCTGTCACACGGTCATCCTAGGTCTCTGTCGGCTCCTGGGTGTCTGATGACCAGGTCAGGTGGTTGGGGCTGGAGGGCAGAAAGAGGTTTCTGTCATTCCCTAGACTGTCCGCTGGATTGGAGCTCCAGTCCACCAATTCATCCAATTCATCCTTGTTGGGCTGCCTGGATGTCTGCTCCTCCTGTGGGGATGGAACGCTTGCCGTAGCGGCAGGAAAAAACGCTTGATCATCCAGGCCTGTGTCAGCTTCTTGGTTGTGAACCATGTTGTGGCAATTTTCATTGAGATATATGCTCTGTATTAAGTGAGATATATGCTCTGTATTAAGTAATATCAAAATGTTAAGTTTGAAAGTAATATCATTTATATCAATATATTAGGTTTGCATAAATATAAAGATTGTGTGTTATTAAGCATGTAACCTGAAGATCATGAAGTACAGAATAATAAGGCTGAGAATCCCTCCGACATGTCCAGTCATAAATCTTAACTAACGAGGCTGAAGATCACCAGACAGGTCCAGCTATAAATCTGAAATAATTGTGCTTTGGCCAGTCCCCAAAACCCCAGACTTTCTTATGAAGCGATTACGCAACCGCCTACATGCCCGCTAAAACCACCTGCAGAAGAGGGCGATATTGAGGGCAATATTGAAGGCGATCAGGGAAAGTATCCAAGACCACCTGCAGATGATGTAATGGAAAAATACCCAATTCACCCAGGGCATGAAAGGATGGTGTGTTGGACATCCCCCATGACATGTGTGTAAGGGCCACCTAGAAGGACCATATATGGGCGTTAGGACACCATCATTTCCGGCAAAACAAAGCTAAATTTGGGAAATGGGGCGTAGAAGTCAGTATTCTCCACCCAGTTCTTGGGATATATAAGATCATGCACAGACAGTTGTACTTCAGTCTGGTTCCGGAACCAACTCGGGTTTTGTCTCTGTTGAAGAATAAAACTCTATTGCATCGAACTCTGATCATCTCCAGTGAATTCTTTGAACCTGTTTGAGACTCCAGTAACTACAGAATCTACAGAATCATGAAGAAGATTAAGTGTTGGCGAGGGGGTCCGATCTTCTACACTGGCCCAGACCAGGACTCTTCCTCCCCCGACAACCACTGGTACTTCCGAGTGAGCTACAGGGGCTGGCTTTCTTTGCTGAGCATCAGGGGTTAGAACGCGCTGTTGGGCATTGGGAGCTGGTTTTCCCCACAAAGCATCATGCCTTGGTTTCCCCTCGTCTGGGGCGGGCTGGCCCTCTGCCATTGATTCAGCCATTTGGTAGGGGTCTTGGTGCCGTGCTCTATTGGCATAAGACTGAGGGCAACCTCTGAAGGAGTGAGTGTTGGCTCCACAGAGGTTGCACCTCATGGGCTGGACACAGTTTCTAGTGTGATGATCAGAGCTTTTGCAATTTCTACAAAAAATGGCAATACAATCTGCTACTAAGTGGCCAAGGGAGCCACACTTTCTGCAGTCCTTGGGCTGCTTACCTGGCAGGGGAGATACCTTGATCAGTGTAGGAGCCGAATTCAGAAGTATGTGTGGCTTGACCGCAGTACTTCTTGGGGCCACCGCATTGACTAGGCATCAATCCTGGTCAGTTGCCATCTCATCACACACTACGACAAAGAAACTTGGTTGATCCGGATTTTCTGCAATGACATCGTCTGGGATAATTTCTGGTAGTGGGGGACTGCGTTCGCACTCTCCCCTGACATTTTGTAAAAGTTAAGCCTCAGTGCACCGACAAGACTTTGACATCGTTTACGTCAACTATGTAGGACTAGTGGTTGGCCACGCCCATTTGTAACATGCTTGGTATCTCTATATATTCAAATCCAAAGCTCCTTTATAGTTTGGCTGTTTCTCCTCAATGAAAGTAAGAGCTCGGCTATGCGGGTGTATAAAAGGGCTGTGATGCAAAATGAAGACGAGCTCATGTTAAAGGCGCTGGACTCGGTGATTACATATTGTACGCACCGTCAGCCAGAGGGCTATGTCTGCCAGTGAGCACCCTACCTCTGATGTGTACAGCTCATACTTACCTGGCAGGGGAGATACCATGATCAAGAAGGTGGTTCACCCAGTGAGATGGATCGATTGCAGTTCAGCAGAAACATCTTGCAGACAGAACTTGGCTTTGTGGCTTCACAACTTGACTACATTTTCGCTCTGCCAGGTAGAAAAGTGTTTGAGGTCATTTTTGCTACTTTCACCCATTTTGAGCAGTGCATTGATCGATTTCACCAGAAGAAGCCAAATAACCCAAGACGGGAGAATATCATCATTAACCCACTTTCGGAAAGGGATGCCAGAACAGTCACAGTCATGATGTACTCAGAAAATATTTCAATCGAAGATGTTCAGACATGGCTTTCTTACCATTGTACTGTTCTGAGAGGCATGGAGCTGCGAGATCAAGATGGAATCCAGACCGGGGCGAGGCATTTCTATGTTCGCCTAAGGCGCGAGGTGAACCTCGCCGGACGGCTGCACCATCTCACCTCCACCATACAGTTGGGACCGGTGAGGGGCCATATTTTTTACCAAGGCCAGCCCAAGGACTGCAGAAAGTGTGGCTTCCTTGGCCACTTAGCAGCAGATTGTATTGCCATTTTTGTAGAAATTGCAAAAGCTCTGATCATCACACTAGAAACTGTGTCCAGCCCATGAGGTGCAACCTCTGTGGAGCCAACACTCACTCCTTCAGAGGTTGCCCTCAGTCTTATGCCAATAGAGCACGGCACCAAGACCCCTACCAAATGGCTGAATCAATGGCAGAGGGCCAGCCTGCCCCAGACGAGGGGAAACCAAGGCATGATGCTTTGTGGGGGAAACCAGCTCCCAATGCCCAGCAGGGCGTTCTAACCCCTGATGCTCAGCAAAGAAAGCCAGCCCCTGTAGCTCACTCGGAAGTATCAGTGGTCCACAACCAAGAAGCTGACACAGGCCTGGATGATCAAGTGTTTTTTCCTGCCGCTACGGCAAGCGTTCCATCCCCACAGGAGGAGCAGACATCCAGGCAGCCCAACAAGGATGAATTGGATGAATTGGTGGACTGGAGCTCCAATCCAGCGGACAGTCTAGGGAATGACAGAAACCTCTTTCTGCCCTCCAGCCCCAACCACCTGACCTGGTCATCAGACACCCAGGAGCCGACAGAGACCCAGGATGACCGTGTGACAGCAACTCAGGATGATCTCACGACAGCCCAGCAATTTTCCCCGGCAAACTCTACTGCCATTTCTGCCAAGGATTGCAGAGACCTCCTGGAGGTCATGATGGCTGACCTCCCACCAGCCCCAGAAGGCCGCCCCAACATCCCTGACCTGAGGGAGTCTCTGGAATTGGCTGAGGAACTACCTCAGTCCCTGCCCTTGTTCTTGGACAGCCCACCAGTGTGCCAGACATCTCAGAAGCGTCAACAGGAGACATCAGGGGACTCTTCACCCCTATCACAACAGGTCCTACAGGTATGGCCTTCCCCCTTATCTACTTCTGCCCCCTTCCTTGATCCCCAGTGCCTGAGTGCCTTCTCCTCTGCCACTCAAATAAAAGAAGCCGATGAGGATAGCAAATGGCGTACCCAGCCAAGAAAGAAAAAGAAAAAGGTGAAAGATCCTTTGATGAGAAAAGAAAATACTAGTCCGGATCCTTGACTACCACCCTCCCCCCTCACAAACCCCTCATGACTCCCCTCTCAATTGTTACCCTCAACACCAGAGGCCTTAATGACCCTGTTAAATGCCAGACTGTTTTTGACCTTTTGTACAGTGGCACAGGTGACATCCTCCTTTTACAAGAGTGCAACATTCCCTATGAGGACAATTATAGTCTTTTCAAAAATAGATGGACACATGGAGAGTCAGTGTGGTCAGGGGATAATAAAATTAGATCCTCGGGAGTGGCAATTCTTTTCAGAGGTCAATCTTTCTGTATCCAAAGGGTCCAAAGAGTGATTGATGGCAGACTCCTTTGTGTGGACATTGACGTTAAGGGGGTTAAACTCAGGGTCATCAATGTCTATGGTCCCTCTGAACTCCAGGACCGTTTAGAGACCCTGCAGATCCTACAAACTCTGGGTTTCTGTGGGAGGGAGGTTGTCATTGGGGGTGATTTTAATTGTATTGTAGACAGAAGTGACTGTTTGACCACATCTACCACCACTGTTAGGCTGGATGCCAGTTCTCATGCACTGGGTAACCTAATAAAAGACTGCAATTTGATAGACACCTTTAGGTCTAAAAACACCTTAACCCCAGGGTATACATGGTCAAATGGCAGAGTCTTCTCCCGTATCGATTTCATTTTCACCTCACCTGGGGTGATTCCACTTGACTGTTCAATAACACCAGTCCCCTTTTCAGACAACTCAAAACTCAACTGCTCCCTTGACATTCCAGGGATATTTCGACCCCGTCCAGGCCCCTGGAAATTGAATACAAGCCTATTAGAAAACACCGATGTAGTAGAAAAATTCAAAGACAAATAAAAAAAGTGGAAGTCCTTGCAATTTATGTATGAGTCTGTGGGGGACTGGTGGGAAGACGTAAAACAAAGAACAAGGTCCTTTTTCATGTTGGAAGGTAAGAAGGCTGCAGCCAAGAAACGTGCTTTTCAGGGTAGACTTCAAGGTAGACTTCCTACCTTCTTGCCCTCTCAGGCTTTGATGTGGAGAAAGATATTTCTAAACTCAAAAAGGAAATGATGAGGCTAGCTAACGACAAAAGCAGAGGTCTACTTACAAGAAGTCGAGTATAACATTTGGAGGAGAATGAAAAATGTACCCGATATTTCTTCCAAAAGCTGGCAAAATTGTATGCAATCAGTGCTAGACCAAGAGGGAAAGGAGGTGTGTGATATTCAACATATCCTTGGGGTTGTCAAGTCCTTCTATTCTGATCTCTACCAAGAAAGACAGACATCCAAAGATACCTTTCTCTCCAAGCTAACCACCAAGCTCGACAATACAGCCAGAGACCTGTTAGAGGAAGACTTGACAACTGCTGAAATAACTATGGCCATGCAGAGCATGGACAATAATAAGACTCCAGGTGTAGATGGCTTACCCAAGGAATTTTATGCCACCTTCTGGGACCAGCTCAAAGATCCTCTTCTGGAGGCATTTAAAGAGGGGTTTTCCAGAGGCACATTGCCCCCATCTCTGCAGAAAGGCTCCATTTCTCTCCTGTTTAAAAAGGGACAAAAAGAAGACCTTAAGAATTGGAGACCACTGACACTGCTGGGGGTAGACGTCAAGATACTGTCGAAGGCTTTATTTTTTCGAATTCAGCCCATAGTTGACAAGGTAATAGGCATTGACCAGACGTGTGGTGTCCCAGGTCGGTCCATGGCTGACAGCCTAGCCCTGATCAGAGATTCCTACCTCTACTGCCAGGACCGTAACCTCCCCCTATGCGTCTTGGGGCTGGATTTGGAGAAAGCCTTTTACAGTATCAGCCATCACTATCTCAAGGCTGTCCTCACCCAGCTAAACTTTGGTCAGATTTTTAGGAGGTGGGTAGACCTGCTATACACAGGGTGTAACAGTGTAGTGATGGTAAACGGAGAGAGCACAGACCCCTTAGATATACAATCAGGTGTCCGACAGGGTTGCCCTCTTTCCCCAATCCTGTTCATCCTGGCCATTGAACCCCTGGCCTGCGCTCTAAGGAACAACATGAACATCAGAGGGATACCAGTGCCAGGTAGCAAAGGCCAGCAGGCTAAATTGTCCCTCTACATGGATGACCTGACCCTGCTTTTGTCTGACAACAGGTCTGTTAGGGAAACTTTGACCTTATGTGAAAATGTCTCTTTGGCCTCGGGTACAAAGGTCAACAAAGACAAAAGTGAGATTCTCCACCTCAGCTGGCAGGAACCCATTGAAGACCTGGGCCTATTAGAGATGGAGAACACCATTAAGGTGTTGGGAGTCCAGATGGGTAAAAAAAATGGAATCCTGTAATTGGGATACTAAACTACCAAAGTTAAGAGGCAAGCTAATGCAGTGGCAGGATAGAGAGCTCTCCCTTACCGGGAAAGTCTTGGTGGTGAAAGCAGAAGTCCTGGCCTCTTTAACACACCTGGCAGCCACTTTCCCCATCCCCCATAAAGCTATGGCGTCACTTAGAAAGACCATCTTTCATTTTATCTGGGGAAGCCAACATGAGAAACTGAAACGAGACATCATGTACAGGCCTGTGGACAAAGGAGGCAAAGCAGTCCCAGAAATAGAAGGGAAGTTAAAAGCCATGTTTTTAACTCCTATCTTGAAAGCCTGCCTAAGCTCTGAAAAAGGTCCTGCTTGGACCCACTTTGCAAATCTGTGGGTTGGGCGTAACGTGCTGACTGCCTGGGGCAAAAGAACACATTTAAACATCCCGTACACAGACAGCTGCCCACTAGTCTATAGCATTGTAATCAAAGCTTTAAGACAGGGGCTTGCGGTAATTCCACCAGACAAAATATCAAGAGCAGCTATTGAGAAGGTATTGTCCCCTCAGTTATCAAGACTGGCTCCTGTGGGCACACTGACAGAGGAAAAATGCAAACGAGTATGGGCTAATGTCAACAACAACCTATTGATCAACACACACAAAGACTTAGCCTGGCAAATCGCCCATCAGTGTCTGCCGACGAGAGTCTTTCTTGAGAAGAGACACTGTACTCGCACCGCCAGTTGTCCCAGACCAACTTGTGGTGACGATGAATCTGTCGTCCACCTCTTCTGGTCTTGCCCATTTGCCAAAGGAGTGTGGTCCCTGGTAACTCCTTTGCTGCGGGACCTGTACAAGGCCCCGTTGAGCTATGAAGACATTGCTTATGGTTTTTTACAGGGTGCACCTCCAGCAAATGTGAACAGATGGTGGGTAGTTATAAATTGTGTCAAAGACAGCTTGTGGAAAGCCAGAAATGTATGGGTGTTTAAAAAATACTGTGTCCCAAAAGAAGTTGTTATGAAAAGTATGTTGAGCATTTTCAGAGACTACATCCTGAAAGACAAATCATGCAAAGAAAACAAACACAAATTACAAATATGGAAGGTCCCTAATGCCCACCTTTTTGCATTTTTATAATACATATATGTACACTTAATATTGCCTCCATCTGTATTGTCTTATGCTTTATTATATTGCATGTTTGTTTGTTTTGCATTGTATTGGCTTTTTACACTGTCCTGCACTGAGGTCAATTTGTGTATATTTGATTGCAGGCTTTTGCCTTGATTGCATCACTATGCCGTGTTTTGTATTACATTTGGCATTGTAATATACGTTGTCTGGTACAGATGTTGATATCTGCTATGTTGTATCTTTGAAATTGATACAAATTAATAAACTTTAAAAATTGAAATTGAATTGGTTCACCCAGGGCGAGGCTCAGCCACTGCACTCCGGTTGTGCTGACCCCTGCGAATTCCCCAAATGTGGGAATCTCGACTGCATAATTTCTGGTAGTGGGGGACTGCGTTCGCGCTCTCTCCTGATAAAATGTCCAAGATAAAAAGTGATTTCATACAGCACTAAGGTAGTGAGCTGAACCTAGTGTTTTTCTACCTCAGTTTGATAGTGAAAGATAAAAAAAAGTTTATAATGAATAGGCAATGTATTGTACTGATGGCAAAATCAAACTTCCTGAATAGTTGAAGCTTTCCAGCCAATTGGTTTGAAAATAGGTTCATTCAATCGAGGCTTCAAATGCACACCCCTGCTGGTCAAAAGAATTGAGCAGGCCAGTTTAGTGTAGATGAAGGCTGTGATGTGTGTAGTAGTTGGGCCAGTGAATTAAACTACTGTTGTGAATAATGATAATAAAGAAATAAAAACGGTGTTGTGCTCTAATATAAAACCACAGTCAAGTTGAGACGATGAGCTCAACGTTTATTAGATTTTGTTACATTACTGTCATTTAGCACTTTTATCCAAAGCGACTTACAAAAGCTGATAGTTTACTATGAGGGCATTGAACCCACGACCCTGTGACTGGGTGTTTAATGCTCTACCAACTGAGCTATCCAGACCATGTGGTGTTATGACTGCATCAGGGTAACGCTGCTGCACTGATCATCTAAGTGGCTGAAGTGGTGGGGTCCCCAAGTTAGTCAATGAGTTATTTCTCTTCCTGTGTTTCTGATCGCTGATAGTTTACAGCATCAAAATACAGCTTATTGTTATAATGCTCTCATGTGCCTGTTCATATACAGTACAAACTACAACCCACGAGTAGTGAGGGGTTCTTTCCTTATATCCATAATTTAAAACTGTCCGCCAACCCCCGAATCCATTCCTGAAGCGCTCCGTGGATGAGGCATCGATGACCCAATGACGTTAAAACAGTACAAGCCTCGATACGGAGGTTCACGGGAAACTGCCCTACGTTCTCGACACGCTCTTCAGGGCTTCGGTAGCAAGCGTAACATCACTAGTGTATCGTAACTGGTGTAGCTTATTTTAAACCTGGTAGTTTTCTGAAACATAGTTGTCATATTCACTGCGGTGATGAAATTTGAACATTAATTTTTACCAGTATTTTTGTGTCAGATGATTAATATATTTGTGTTTAGTTCAAATAATGTTTATTTTTGTCCCATTATAAATAAAATAATGTCAAGAGATTCATAATGCAGACATGACTATATAAACAAACCCCTCCAACAGTCCGTCACCTCTCTCACAACCCAGCTCACATCCGATGCAAAAGAAAACAAGGACATGAAGGAAACCATACTGGATTTACTGTGTATTGCAATAGTTTCAGCTGTGTATTTATCGTTTGGGTCTGAGCCTCCTTACATGCCTCCCTCCACTCCTCCACAGGTATATCCTCATTCAGATCCTCCCTCCAAGCCTCCAGTCTAGAATCTGAGGAGTCTTGTGAGCCCAACACCAATAAACCATATAATAGTGAAATCAATCCCCTATTGTAACAGTCTTTAGTTACTTCTTTTTCCAAGGCAGAAAGAGATGGTATATTAATTGAACGTTTTTGAGATTTAAATATAAAGCTTCTTAATTGTAAATATTTGAAGAAATGTTTTCTGGGGATCCCATGTTTAATAGATAGTTCCTCAAAGGACATCAGTTTTCCATCCAAGTCTTTTACTTTCTTAATCCCCAAATTGGCCCACATTTTAAAACCTGTATCAGATCTTGGAAGACGGGATTTACTGGTTTTCTGTGATGAAGACTTGACAGACGCCGCCTTCCCCATAGGGCACGAGAATGGGACTTGGCAAACACAAGCCTACTCCCCCTGCCTCTGAACACTCCTTTATAAACACAGCAGAAACCAATTCACTCTCCTTTAAAAACTTTTCCAAATGTGTGCCTCTTAAATCGTACTCTTGCTTTAGGACATTAAACATCTCCTCTTAACATCACATACACATTTCAACAACAATCACTATGGCCATTGTTTAACCTACAATCATCATCTTGATATTGATGGGGTCCAGGCCGTACACCATGACAACGGGAGAATCGGCATGGGCGGGAGGAGGACCATATTTCTTGTACTTCTTGTATACTGTTTGTATTTTTTGTGATATTTTTGGTAATTTTGTTGATTGTATAGTGCTGTGTGTCTCTCTCTTGCTTTGTACACTGCTGCATAACTGCAATTTCCCCTCGGGGACAATAAAGAGCCATCTAATCTAATCTAATCTTGTGTAAACAGTCACTTGTTTACACTCCAAACCAGTAGGTGGCAGTAGTAGTCGATGTTAGCTGACCAGCACCAGTAAAAACAGGAAGTGGCTAAAGAGTGAGACAAAAGAATCATGTGCTCTGTGTTGTTTTCTTTCTCTATCTGAGCAATGTGGATCAAACAACCTCTCATTGCTGGTAAACTTTAGCTTTGGCTTTGGCTCATTTCTTAGGGGTAGTGTAGATATTACAGACAGTTTTTCTCGTATAGTAATGTCGCATTGCATTGTGGGTATAAAACATTTCACGACATGTAGCTTAGTAAAGTATCTATCTCGGTGAAGTATCTATATTTTTTTTATCGTTCGTGTAACACAAGTGGTAGAAAATGAAGCTTGGCTAATGTCATAGTCTCTAGATGTGGTGGTCGCTACCGTTACCACCGTCAGTCAGACAGCTGTGAGCGGGAAAGACCCCCCTATCTGCGGCATAGAGAACTCATACTTACCTGGCAGGGGAGATACCATGATCAAGAAGGTGGTTCACCCAGGGCGAGGCTCAGCCATTGCACTCCGGCTGTGCTGACCCCTGCGAATTCCCCAAATGTGGGAATCTCGACTGCATAATTTCTGGTAGTGGGGGACTGCGTTCGCGCTCTCCCCTGATAAAGTGTTAAAATACAAAAAGTTCACAATAGAGACTGAAGGGAATCGAAAAGGATCCCTATCGTAGTAAATCTTATTAAAAGCTTTTTGTTTTTAGGTCGTATAGTATTGATGATACAGTTTGGTGTTGAGAGTATTTCACAAACATCTTCAAGTCCTAATAGAAATATTATAGGAACATTATAGAGGAATCCCAAATACCAATAGCACCATGAGGTTACTGTAAACTCACTGTCCTAACTGGGGGCATTCATTGATCAAGACCTTTAGGTTGAAATGGTCGATATGTGCTTTTACTGATCAATTATTTTTCAGTATTGCAAGTTGCTGGAATCTCTTCTTTGCCATAAACCTCAATAAAAAGCTTTGAGTTCAGGGAGACTGTTCAGTCCCAAGACGCCAGTAGTAAGGGTCAGGATATAGCCGTCTCAAACATTGTTGAGGTAGTTATGGATGTTTTTCTGTAGGTTACCAGGTGATTTTCCATGTCAAAACAGTCACCAATATATCATCAGTTTCAAGTTTGTGCCTCAGATTCTAATCCACGTAACAGGTAGTCAAGAGACACTGGCACTAAATTGATGTATAATCCAATAATAGCCAATCAAGTGACACAGAGGGTCAGGAGTCAGCAGGGTTTTGTTCCAGCCAAACACCAGCTGACTTTTCTTTTTTGCTAGTTAGTGAAGTCAGATGTAGTGTAAACCTGCAGTCTGCCTCGATGGAATCATGATCATGATACGACTTGTCTAACCTACCATGGCCAGTCTGGTACCCTCACCTCGCCAGGCTCCAGCTGTTTTCCCAGCAGGTAAATCAAACCTTGTCGGGTTTGATTTTACTTCCAACTCTGGGGAATGGTTCATGTGAAACGGACCAGTCTGAATCCAAAGGCCATCGACAGAATGGGCAAAGCAGTACCTTTACAACCCAGCAAAGTAATTGAAACAAGGCTCATGACAGTCAACGTAATTCCAAGTCGATTTTATTTTCTTACAACAAAAGAGACTCTCCCTCTGCATAACAGACTTTTGGAGGTGCAGTACTGAATAGGCAGCAATAAAAAACAAAACAAAAAAACAAAAACAAGTGAGCGCTATAATAAAAGATCCAAAAAACAGTTCTTATACAAAACCATGTTTTCCATCGCTTAACCATCTGAGCATAAAAACAATTCTTTCAAATATACTTTCTCACATCAGGGTATTGTATAAGCATAATAATACCAAAAGTATAAAGGACAAATGAATATCGAAGACACACAGAGACAAACACTCTATAAACCACATCTGGGACACAAATACCAAATCTTGTCAAATGCTTGTCGGCATTTAAATTCAGCCTGCTGGGAGTGCCAAATAAGATGAGTTTGCACTTTGGGGGATCAATTCCATTGTGCGAGGCGCTCTATCACAGTAAGTATCTGATGGGTTCGGATATCAATTGTCCCCAAGTGTGTTGCGAGCAGTCGTGGTCTAAGTAGAGGTGAATGTGGGGGAACGGCGGACCGCTCTTAGTCTTCCCGGCTACAAGGACGCTCAGTTGGCGTGCTGCACGGTGGAGAAGCACAGCTTGAGGGTGTATGGGTAGGGACCAGCTGGGGGGAGGAGGAAGGATTAGAGACCAAAAACAACAGCAAGCATGCAGAGTAAACATGCAGTCCCCCTGTGGGTAGCTCAGCTAAACTAGGAAACAACTAGAAGAGAGAATAAGCAATAAAAAGAAAATGTAAGCAGTAGATGCTGCATGTGGTGATATGGAGCCACTCGAACAGTTTCCTGTAGGTCACATTCACATGGGCTGGTACCTGATAACCATCTGGATGACTTCAAACAAAACCTCCCCTTGTAACACTACAGCCGTCTGGAGAAGGCAGCGTTAGTAGTAGAGATGCATCTTTTTTCCCCATGTTTCTTTATTTAGTGGTCAGAACATTTTGGACATCACTAATTGGATTTTAAAGTATTTGCTAAAATATAGGTGGAAAAAGAAGGCTTGTGCTCATGCTACCCCTGAACCTCTTGTTACAGGTTGACTGACATTTGTCAGGTTTCGTTGAGAAAGGTCCTCTGAGTGTTGTAACTTGTGATTAAGTTTAATAATAAACGGGTATAGAGGAACAACAGGGCCAACGCCTCACTAACAGACCTGAATTTACCTCGTAGACCAAGACACCATGGGGATGCAGCATTCACAGTATCGGTGTAAAAAAACAATCATGTCTTTTTAGTTTCGGGGGTTTGATTTCCTGCCCCAGATCAATGTTGAGCATGTTGTTTCTCTCCATGTTAAATACATGGGGGCATATCTAGTCACATACGATGCAACATGAACATGTGTGTGTTCTGTACATACTTGAGTTCTTCATCTGGTAGTGGTTAATCATGGCCAGGGCCTCCATGGCATCATTGATTGACTCCCACTCTAACAAGCCTGAAGCACTGCGCTCACTGGGGGCTGCGCCACCTGGTGGTTAGACGGTCAGGGTTAACACATACAGTACAGTACACACACAAAAAGAAAGTGTGACATTTGTCATGATTAGTTGCTAGTTTTGTTGCTCAAGAGATCTCAAACTAATGTAACAGGTCTTATTGTAGCTAGCAACAAATCAAACGGTCCTTTTCAGTGTCTTTAACCTTTCCATATGTTCTGTGACCATAGAAACACTACGTTAGAAAAGCAGAATTAAAGCAGCTTACTCTTTCCTGTGAACAGTTTGATGTTGATGGGGCTCTTGACACCGATCTCATCACAAATCTGTGGAGAAGGCAGCAATCATGAGTGACTGGATGCAGAACGGCAGTTGAAATTGTAACATAAATGAATAACACAAGCTGAGAAAATGTCGGGATAAACTGCAAACTGCATTTTATGAACTGTGGAGGAAAGTCGGAGGCACTCGTCACAGCTGGACACAAGTTAAATAACCAGGGTGGTTCTCTACTGCAGTCAGAACACACACACACACACACACACACACACACACACACACACACACACACACACACCTGGGAGAAGACTTCTGCCGAGGCGTCCGGCTGGGCGTTGAAGAAGTGCAACACATTGCTGGGGTGCTGGATGCGGTTCTTGGCCGCCTGCTCTGGGGAGGTGAACCGGTTGTTCCTGGAGCCGTGGAAGTCCTTGAAGCTGCTGGTGCCGTCATCCAGCTCGTAGCACTGACCGGGCATGATGGCCTGCTGCTTGGACACACTGCAGGGAGGGAGGGAGGGTGAGAGTCATTCACAAGTTAGGAAAACACTTTAAAAAGAGACCAGAGCTTGGAGTAAAGTAAATTATCTAAATCTCAAAGTGAGTCCAAGGATAGAATCGGTTTTGTTCAGTCCTTTTATTGCAGAAAGGACAACTAGACTCACCAGACGTTGAGTTTCTGTCCAAAGAGGAAGTTGTTGTTAAGGTGAGTGATGGCACGGTCCACAGCGTAGCAGTCTCCCATCTCCACCATGGCTGCTCCAGGCTTACTCTTCATGAATTTCACCTATGAAAAGGATTTACTGGATTTATGTGATGAAGACTTGACAGATGCCGCCTTCCCCATAGGGCACGAGAATGCCTACCCCCCTGCCTCTGACACAGCAGAAACCAATTCACTCTCAACTTTTCCAAATGTGACTCTTAAATCGTGCTCTTGCTTTAGGACATTAAACATCTCCTCTTAACATCACATACACATTTCAACAACAATCACTATGGCCATTAAACCTACAACCATCACTACAACTACTGCACACATACAAGCACGATTCTCTCTCAGACACTCACCCTCTCCACATTGCCGTAGAGACAGAAGACGTTGAAGACGCGGTCTGCGTTCATCTTGATGGGGTCCAGGCCGTACACCATGACAACGGGAGAATCGGCATGGGCGCCGTACTCGCCGGGAGGAGGGGGAGGAGGACCGTAGCCCGGCCCATAGCGGCTCGTACCGCGGCCTCTCATTGGCGGACCCATGCGGCGACCCTCGTAGGGCGGGGATCCGTAGTTCTCGTCGTAACCATGGTAACCACCGCCTGAGCAAGGGGGCAGAGACCAGCAGGTGAGGTGATGTGCAGAAAGTAAAGACACTACTGCTGAACAAGGCAGCGCATGTAAGTGCAGAACGAACTAACTAACTAAATAAACCTATGTAAAAGTTTCAGAATCCAAAGTGTTTAAAATGGATTAGACAAGGAAATGCAGCTATAATGTGTGTGGGTGTGAAAGCTCGTTTGGGCACGTAGAGCCATACCATACTCTGGAGGGTGATCGCCCAGCAGAGCAGGCTGCCTCTGGCGCTTGTTGGGGTTGGCATTCACATCTTCTACAGAACAGGAAGTAAAAAGGAGAAACAAAACGGAGAGAAGGAAGAGAAAATGATATAAATGAAAAGATAAATATAAGGAGAGGAGACAGGAAACGAGACTCTGGGTGAAATCAACACACGACAGTAGGACTCCTGAGCATTTAGAGTTTAGAAGAATAAATCACATTCATATCTACAAAAACTTCATGATCCTGCTGTGTCCTCAAATACTTCCAAATAATATTTTGGCGTCAGATTACACATCAAAGTTACATTGGCAAGAAATGATTTGAATCTAGGTTATAATTGTCTCACTTCCTAGTTTAACCCAGGTCAGACTCATCGTGCCTGGCAGAGTGGAGCCAATCAGATTGTCCCATAAGCACAAACCCCAAAAATGTCACTATCATAAATGCCTAAATGTAAATAAACATTGTAAACATACCTGCATTGCTCCCATTGCCATCTGCATCACCATCTGTACAGGTACACAATAATCAAACACAATCAGAACTGAAGCCAGGTCAATCAAACTAAAAGAAAAAAGGTACATTTTCCCTGAGCAAATTACAATTTAATAACTCCAATAAGAGCTCAGGAGAGTGAAGTTACTAAACTACTCACGAGAAGGCTGTCTGTCCTCATCTGGGCAGTGTTTCAGGGATAAATGCACACAGTTTAAAGAAGAAACATGGTAGGAAACCTAGCAAATAACCTATGAAATGTGGTTGGCAAGTTAGTATATCCACCACGTTGGCTCTAGTACATTTTGGAGTCCAGCAGCCACTGTGGCAGGTGGACCAACGTTTCCTGGTTCGGTACAACATGGCGTGATCAGTAGATACAGCTTGGTAATACACAGTTCCAGTCATGGGGTTGAACACACCAATGGATTAACTATGTGAAGTATTTCATGGTTCCTTGACACAGTTCAAGTTTTTCTGGCTTTATTCCCAGCGAGTCCAGGAAGCTAGCGAGGTTTCCAATATAAACACATAAACCCTGATGGCTGTAAACTGCCAATAGAGTAACAACAACAAATGGTAACAAGCAGCAAACGTGTAACAGTTACAATGCAAGCCTTGACAGAGAAACCCCTTCCCACAACCATCACCCCCGCCCCCTTCCAGAAAGAGAAAGATTAAGCCTGTATGGAAAAAAAATGGAGTCAACATCAGTCTTGTGTGGCGATGTTGAGTGCTGGGGATTGGAGTCGTGTGGTGCTGTGCAGTGATGTTCCCAAAGCGGGGTCTCGAGTTACTTACTGCATGCTTACAAACGGATGGGGAGGAAGACATTTGCTGCAGCAGTTCCACCACTCTCCACCCAACTCATTTCATCCAACACTCTTATCCATTTCCTCTTTTGGGGAGAGAACTCTCCACCTCAGGACCGATTTCCTGGTTCTACCAAGATGCAACGCCCATTGGTGGGTTGGTTGGCCGTTTGGTTGGCATTTCCACTCCATTTTGTTCCATTTTGGAATAGTCTCCTTAGCGCCCAGTGGTAGGCCTTGAGGCTGCCACAGAGCACATTTCAGACGGGAAGATGGCTCCTCTTAGCCGTAAATTGCCAAACCTGCATCACATGGAAGGCGTTACACAGGTTCTAGAGACTTTAAAATATTTACAGAAAAAGCTGCACTGAGAAAAATAGGATAGCTAGACAGGGGGATGCATGTAGCAAGAGAAGGGAGGAAGAGATGAGGAGGAAGAGATGAGGAGGAAGAGGAAGAGAGAACAGCTGAATTCCATGTGGGAGGTATCAAGACAGGACTGAAACCAAAAATGGGCCTGACTGGGCTCTGAGTGTGCTTGGTGGTGTTGTCAGCAATGTCTCGTCTTCATCAGTTGTCTTGTGTGGCCTCTCCAGTGTGATTGGTTAGAGCTCTGTTCAGGAGTGAGTGTCGTCTATTGGATCAGTTGGTACGGCGTCGGAGCACGTGGTGGAGAATGTGTCGCTTGAGTGTTTTGGCGTTTTTCGTGTCAACAACCGTGACAAGCAAGGAGTTTAAAAAGAAGAAAAGAAAAAAAAAAAAAAAAAAGCACACGCAGCCCGCCCTACCAAAAACAGTAGGGGAAGGGCCGTGGCGTTGTCAGTGTCGACTGGTTAGTATCAGTATGGCTCGTCTGTTGTGCTGTCACTAGCTCTGTCTGTCTGCCTGGGTGGTGTTGTCTCTGTGGTGTCTCCTCTGCGATGGATGTCAGTCTGTAACGCTTCTCCATTTGGTGTAGACAGTGGGATTGTCGGTGATGAACGCGTCGGCCTGTCTCAATGTGTCGTGGGGGGGCGCAAAATAGGTAAGGGAGGGAGGCAGGGAGGGTGTAGGGACCAAGTGTAGCTCAGGGCCCAAAAGTACCAACAACCAAACTCCCCACCCTCTCCGATAGACGTGTGTGGTGTCTTCATGGCGAGGCAGATTAGGAATGGGGAAGGAGGAGTGGTCATATCAGTCCTACAGCATCGTGTTGGATGGGTGGAGAGTGTCTTGCAGTCTATCCACTTTTGTGTCTGAGTGGTTGTGTCCTCACTGACGAAGTGGATACTTGAGGGTTGTTGTGGTGTCTGCCTCTCCCGCCCAACACAAATCTATACACAAATACATTTTGGTGCTTGGCGATAAGAGGGATTTATTGGGAGCAGTTGTGTGGTGCTGCAAATAGCCCGCCCCTACTGATGCTGGTCTGCGCCACTATTCTCACATTTCAAAATGAAAGGCAGTGCAACATTGCTTAACCCAATCGGTGTCTTGTTGGAACTGCTTGCCATCTGACGGTAAATCCCACGTAGTTTCTACTCTGCTTCGTGGACCTCAAGGGACCCAGGCTACTCTTAACGTTATTATAGGTGCCATTTTTACTAGGATCTGAATCAATTCATTTCAGAATGGTAGAAGTAAGACAAGAGACCAACATCAGTCTCGTTGGAGGATTAGCTGGATCCCAGTAAAAAACAGTAATAGCCCAACAAATTATTTGTACTTTGACTTCTTGGAAAGGAAACCTAATAACCGTGCTACGTTCACTGGCGTGGCGAGGAAGGCAGGAACAGCTGATGTTGCTGACGAAAAGGAAGTGCTGCATAAGAAAAACCACCAGACTAAAATAAGAAGGGAGGAGGATTTGAAACGCAAAACATCTGCAAGTCACCCAACAGCATTTCCGACCAAGGACAGCGTTGGCAATTTTGACATCGACAGGAGTAGATATGGATGCTTTATTGATCCCCGGGGGGAAATTCTTGAAAGTATGATCCGACTGGGAGACCAGAGTTCACGCAGCACAAAGGTTCCCTTCAAACTGACTCAGAAGGATTCTGCTTTCAACTTCAGTCCAAGGAGAAATTTAAGTCAACAGAATTACTACTACTAATTATTACAATTATATAACTAACCACATGGGTGGTTAGTTAGTTTTTTTTTTTTTACTGGTGTCCAGGTTGTGCGGCGAAGCTTATGTTTGCATCCCACATGTGCAATACATCAAAGTGTAGGCCTAAATTAGCATCTGGCTATTATCGAGTTTTTAATTAGCAGTCTTAAAAATATACCAGATAGTGCCGAATACTTACAACTATAATTCAGGGGTTATTTCAAAAGAATAGATTATAAAGTCAGCATACAATCCTAATCAGTTCTTTTAATTGCTTACTCAGAGTGTATATAGTAAGGCAAAAATACTTTTGCTACATACGTTTTCATACGGGGCTGAGAGGTGTAGAAAGTACTTAAAATAACTTTAATGGTTAAAGGAACGTTGGATTGCATTCACCTTTTAGCTTTTATTATCTTCTTCACATGAAAAAAAGAATCTGCCAATGGGATGAAATAATTCCATCTGTTCACAGTTCAGTTCTTGAAAAATCATGCAGAGATAGAACGTTCACCGCTGACCTGATCCCATGCACATATTTAACACAGCTGTCCTCATTTTGAACTGACACAGCAGCAACATTTTGGCGGTCTTCTTCGTGTAGGCTAATTTGCAACATTGTTTCTGCTGCATATGAAATGGTGGTATATCACTGGAGACACTGGTCCACTTTGAAAACGCTTCTCATTTTCAAAGTAATCTCACAAGTAATCTACGTATTTTGGGAAAGTATCTGTAATCTGATACCCTCTTTTTGATAGTAACTGTATCGGAATAGTTACAGATTTTTTGTAATCTGATTACGTAACCCCGTTACATGTATTCCGTTACTTCCCAACCCTGTTTCCTAAATACAGTATATGTACTGAACAGTCTGACATTGTTTGAATAATATAGCAGAGGAAAAAAAGTTATAAGCACTGACTCCATGTTCAGCTAATTGACCGTTGTTTATCTCGCATGTAACATCATTTTGAAAGCAGTCAATGAATGTCAATGTCAATCAACACAATAACATTCCTTGCGACCGTTCCTTGCGATTTAAGGTATCGATAGTATGAAATTTCAACGGTTCGCCTAGATTTTTTTTTAGGGATATGATAACATCTCGCACTGTTGTTTTCATTTTGTCATATTTCCGTCAATAGTAGGATGAAATCAAATAATGTTTAATATCGGCATGGTGCAGAGTTTTCGTCTCTTTGTCGTTATCGTTGACTAAATTAAAAATCCGTCAACAAGCATTTTTGTCATTAATTCCGTTGACTAAATTAACACTGAAGTGCACATTAAATAAAATTGCCATACCTTTGATTTATTTTGGAGAAAGGAAGCTGGAACAAGCGTTGATGTCCGTCAACGATAACGTTACATCCATGATACAAAGCGAAAAGCGGAAATGAGGCAGAGTCAACTGAAACTGACCAATTGCAAGTCTGGATGAGAGGATCTATTAGCGGTAAAAAATAAACGGAACAAATAATTCACTTTTGACGGAAATCCGTCTGTAGACGGAGCTCTTGCACCCATGTAACCATGGTGGTTCCTTTTTAAGTATTAATTGACATTTACCATGAACCTATATTGTAGGTACGATATGGAGGTCAACTCAGACCTGGTTCCAGAAGCAACCAGATCCATGTGATCAACTCCCAGATTCTTGTTTTTTTTTTTTTTTTTTAAATACAACAAAATGCAGTTCTTAATTCATTATTGACTTGTTTGTTGTTGTCTGCTGTGTGAGGCAGCAGAGCCTGTTCAGAAGCTTCAAACTCTGATCTCAGGAAAGTTGCAAGTGTGGTTTCGTTCTACTGCCAAAAAACAAACCTGTTCCTTCAACCACTGAAGTGGCATACATCACTGTACATTTAGCATCAAAGGGAACATAGTAAAGTAACTTAGTCACATTTTTAAGACATAACTGAAAAATATTTAAGACTTTAGATAATAGAATTTAAGACTTTTTAGCTAATTCAATATTTAGGTTTAATTTGTTTGATCACATGTAATATAAATTTTTCCTCTCTGGAAGTATTCGACGGTCTACTGCAGGAAAATAACTCAAAGAATCAAATCGCGAGTTTTCCCAATGCCATTGTAATTTTATATATAAAACAGGTATATTTTTTTATTATTAAAGCAAGGAACACTATGTGTCATTATATTGATCTAAACAATTACTTTACTAGGTGAACCAGGGCATGTAGCATGATGCATGTCAAAGACGAAAGGGAATTTATTTAATAAATGCAGCTCAGGAGAACCACATTTCACCAGAAGACGAGAACTAGAAAAGCTGCATATCGCAGTAACAGAAGCATTAGCTTCAGGTTATAGAGGAGATGATGATGATGATGTCACATTTCCTTCCAGTACTATACCAAATTACTACTACTATACCATTCCTTCCTTTCGTCTGCAAATGTGTCCTGCTATTCCTGCCACGCCCGCCAACCAGGACAGTTCCAATATTACTATTTTTTGTGTTTTAAGACAAAAAACCCTGTTCTATTCGACAAATTTTTAGACAGCGCAGAGTTATTGTTTCATACCTTTGACCTCAGGCTAATACTGTAGACTTACTGTGGTTAATTCATTCAGACAAATAGGGGCAAGCAATTTGCAGTGTAGTGGTGGTGAATTTCCTTTTGTCAGAATTTGTGTTTGTTTTTAGACATGAAAATTGTCAATATCATTTTCCATAACTTTCCATACTTTTTACAGTTCTGCACATGACCTCTGACCCCACTGGCTTACAGACAGGTTTCAGAATAGGACCCCACAGCAACACTTCAGTCATAACGCCACAATAGGACACAAGCATGCAAGCTCATCTGAAAGTAGTGACTGGCAAGGTAACACATCTCCCACAAAGTAAGGACTAGAAAAACTCAAAAACGTATCTGTTCAGTGGCGTTATCAATGAAGGGTCTTGCCTCCATCTTCCCAGTAGCCAACAGCGGCAGTAAGTGAGCTGGATAGTATCTGGCCGCTCAGCTACAAAGTGTGTGACTGTGAGCATGTGTGTGTGAATATGTTCATGCAATTGAGGGTTTACCTGGGCTGCCCAGATTGGGGTTAGTGTAGTCCCAAGTGTCTTGGTCGTTCTTGAACACGTTCAGACGAGTGGGCTGATGGAATACAACAATTACATGAATGGGGGGCTGAAACATATCCACCGGTCTAGCTTTGTGATAAATAAAACAGGAACTCAAACGCTAAGCATGAAAGCGTGTTTATGAACATAGTAGTTGGATATAGCATACCTTGGCATACTCGATCTTGAGTGTACAACAGCCAGAGTAGATGTCTGCTCCGTTGAGTGAGGCCTTGGCCCGCTGTGCACTTTGCACAGAGTCAAACGTTAATAATAGAGTTAAGAAAAAGACAGACAAGTATAGGGTAGTTTTATGACAGTTATGAGGACACAGACTAACAGTAGCCATCAGCCACATGCTGGCTGTGTTTTTCTACTATACCCAGCCACTGCAGGAAGCCCTTTTCAAATATAAAGTCATGCTTCCTGCCCGGCAGCACAAACGTTCAGACACGTTCCAGTCAGTTAGTAAACTGCACACCAACATTCCCCTGATTCCTCATCGTATGACCTGTCAAATTGTGTCGCTACCATAGGGCTGCCGCAGGCACTGTGGGTGTGGTCTCAATGTGATAGTGAAGTATGGAATCCCATCATCTCAGCAAATTAAAGTCCTCAGCCCATCTTTAATTGCAGGTATTCTACCTTCATCTCACCTTGAAGCCTAATCAAGGGTTCTTTGCAAGACTTTGATCTTAAAATGAGATGCATGTAGGTTCAGCTCACGTGTACAGGGATGAGCCCAGTCACTTAAAAAGCTGCACTGTAACCTTTTCCACAAGCAAAGCCGCGGGCCCTACTCTGGCAGACAAACAGATAGGCGACATCTTACAATCAACCACTTGACTGTAAGCCCCAAGTCAGGCAGCACTCATGCAAAGGATATTCGACCATGGCCTGGACACCATTCTTCCTGAAGATGACGATTCTCTGGACAGGGCCACAGTTGTTGCAGATAGTGTAGAGAACATCCTGTGCAAAGACACAAAGTTTAAAATCTAGGAGGCAGGTGCGACATCCAAGCACACAATGAAAAACTGTACCAACCAAGGTAAACATGAATACACAGGCCTCTTGTAAGTTGTGTACAAATGTGTGCAAGAAATTCTCTGGATTCAGCATCAATTCTTGACAGGCCTACCTCAATAAACATAAATCACTTCCATAGCAATTCTGCACATAAACCTCTGATATGCTGAATCATTGCCTCTACTAGAGATGCGTAATCCTCGTACAGTATTGGCATAGCGGCAATGAAACCTTTCATTCAGATTATTGACTGCAGATTAACGACGGCGTTAAATAATTGTAAATTGCCATAATCACAATATCCAGCAAACTTTTAATTATAATCATTTAGGTCTCGGTTGTGTCGCCCTACCACTGAGACACATATTGACAGCTCAAGTCTCTGTGTAGTTACCGTGGTGATGGGGTAGATGGGGTTCATGATGGTGAGCAGAAGAACGTTGTTGACGCTCCTGGAATCGTCGGGGTCTCCCGGCCTGGAGATCTTCTGACTGGTGGAGTAGTTGATGAAGGCCGGGTGGCCGGCGATGTACACCTGGTTGTCTGCAGCGTAGGTTACGGCCGTGGAAGATCCGTTCATGTCCTCGTACTCGACCAGCGCCTGACGCTTCTTGGGCATCACCACCACATAGCTGAAAACAAAGGAGGGAATGGTGAGTGGATTGATGGAAGATTCAGGGAGAGAGAAAACTTTTGGCAGTGGCCTCAGCGATTGTCAACTAGGTCACACTAGCAGGTAACCAGCTGTTGTTTAGAAGTCCTATTCTATTCAAAAAGCCAGTGACACTGAGGATTTAAGCCAACCTACACTGGTTTAACATAAGAAAGGCCAGACTGCTGTAGCCAAGCATTACAGCATTGATCTATAAATCTACTCCAGCCTAAAAAACCTGTTTAGTCCCTTGGTGAAATGTTTGGTGTAAACAGTCGGGTGTTGTGTGACACTATTATGTTTAACGACAGTTTCACATAACAAGAATCTTCTTCATCAAACTATTGTTCTCATGGCACACAAGACAAATAGTTTCAATAAGCGTTTTGATGTGTCAGTGTCTCAAAGGATAAATGCAACACCCATATCATTGTTGAATAGTGTGCTGTGGGAGGAGAGGGAAAGTTGTTCTGGTGCTAAAGGGGGTATTCTGCAGAGAAATCTGTCAAAATGGTGTGTAAACAATTGCATTGTCGGTGCTGGAGTCCTTTGAGGGCTAAATGTCAACAGCCAGTGGCACATACCTTTTATCTTTCTAGCTTTGTTTGATAGATGAATAGCACTAATGCGAGGCTTCACTGCACATACATATAGCGCCTCTCCTGCTGTACCTGATGGCTCCAAACTCCTGCAGGGCCTCCACCAAGTCAGCCTCTGTAACACCGTCCACCAGCCCTCGGATGTGCACCACCACGGACGGAAGGGTCTTGTGTGGGTCCTCATAGCCCTGTATCACAGAATTAGAAAAAAAACCCACCTTAAATACCCCCAACAACATTCAACAAGCGTTTGGGTTAGCCTGGGTTAGCACTTCTACCAACATGTGTAGCTTTAGTATGGGAGTAACAATATTTGTCTAGTTACATTTTATTAAGAAAATGTATTTTGATTTTTAAGGATTTTCAATGTATTGTGCGTCAGAGCACTTTGTTCACTCTTGCCATGCAACAAAAGGTCGGTAAGGAAGAACAGCCTCAGATTTGTTCAACTGGGGGAGGGGGTCTCACCTTGTTGAGTGGGATACTGTGCAAATAACCTCAACAAACTAATAACACCTACTAAGCTACGCATTTCACCCAAATCTTCGGAGATTCCCACTCATTTAATCGACTTTGTAAGTAAAATGTGGTACAAAGTACTCCCACAAAATTGCAGCTAGCTTGGTTGATTATAACATGATGGCTAATTTCACACACGTCCAAACCGGTGCGCTAGCTAGCGATTAGCATGCTGCTAATATAACTGGTACTAGAACAAAGCGCTGCCGTGATGGCGAGGCCCGGCGAGCAGCGCCCACATTTCATTGATTGAGTTGAAATTAGATGTTACGGTTATACCCGCGATTTATGTTCGATATGTGTCGTAGTTTAGGCAACACGTACCATATACGATAATAAATTGTGCTAGCTTATAAAAACTAGAGTTGCACGGCAAACCCCTTGGACTGCCATCATTTTGACCGAGCTGGTCGCGTCGTGACAATCTCCATACACTAGTCTGATTTGAACGTTGTTCAAAAAACACCGCACCGGGGCCAAATGTTTGTTGTAATATCAGTTACGGGAATATCGTCGCCCTCCACACAAACAACTCACCGTGGCCATTCCGTCGGTTTTCTGTCTTTTCGTTGCCCTGCCGTCTTCGCTGTAATAACGGCTCGCCGCAGTAGCCATGTTGTCCCAGTTAAAAAGGATGGTTGTAGTGACGAAGTGAAATGGACGGAAAAGTCAAGAAAAACGACGCTCGCGTTTCCACGCCCACTACAGCCCGCTGCGGACTCCGATAGGCTCAGGACACCTGCCAATCCCCCTGTAACTTTGAGTAAAAACCAATCGGAGCGCAGGAAATGTATACAGGCTCTTTGTGATTAGACGCTGGAAGATTGAGATCATAGACTTATGAAACTTATTTTTCAACATGCTCGATAAGATGTACCCACATAAATACAGGCAGCTGGTTGTCTGGACAGACTGAGGTTGCTGCAAATAATCATTTTGTAATCGCACTGCCTTAGTCAGTGACAAATGTTAAGAACAATTACGAATAAAAAGAAAAACCCATAAAACGTCAACTCTTCATACACTATGTGAAATCGCTGAATATTGTTTATGGTGAAAACTCAACACAAACGATTCATGAAAGAAAACAAGACCACGGAGATATGTCTAAGAGATTTATTCAAAAATAAAACTGCCACTGTCTTATCATAAGCCAGGGAGTGAGCAAAAGTTAAAGCAGCCCTTACAGAAATGAAACTTAGCACACTATTTTAAAAACAAAAATCATCACAGGAACAAATTGAGAACACATAGGGAAAATCTATTCAGTGGACAGTGAGCTGATAACGTTTGTAAAAAGGGCAGTGCAGTAGTAGAACAGCAGACATCATGCAAGTATCAGTCTCTGCTGCGGGAATGTGACAGTCAAACATCATACATGTATATATGTAGTCTGGCCACTCTGTTCATGTCAAATAAGCGGGTGAGGTAAACTGCATTTCTGAGCTCAAACGTCAACCAGAGTGCAAGAACTTTAAAAAAAATTAAAAAAAAATAAAAAAAAAATCCATGCCAATCCTCTTAAAGGGAACAAAGCTAGTTTTAGGGTTGTCAGTCGTGCTTGTGTGAGAGGTGGGTTGGAGTAATAAACTATATAAGGTCAAAAGTCAATGTAAATACAGTAACAATTAAAAAAATGAGTATATTCTTGCCAGTTCTGAGAAGGGGAAAAATAATTTCAGGATTAGGGATCATAATCTGGGTTTGGTCAAATTTGGGATCCACATTTAGTAGTTAAGTTAAAGGCAAGGGGGTTAGGGAATAAAAGCAGATCAATACAATGTCCTTACAGGGACAAAAAGATGTATGCGTGTTTCTGTCCGTCTCATCCTGCACAATTGTCTTTCAGGTTACTGCAACTTGCTGTCTGAACTGCCCAAATCACTGTTACAAGTCAACTGCATCGTATTAATTTGATAACAAAAAAGGCGTCGCTGCTTATCCTCTCTGCCCGACTTCTCTGCAATGACCTGGAAAGCAATGTTTAAAACAATCCTGTTTCCCTATCGAATGGACTCGTGCCTGCTATACCGACTACACCTGAAACACTCTGAGGCTGCACAACGAACACAGCCCGGGAGAGAAATTCAAACTCAAAACACCGACTTCACAGACAAGTACAAAAAACAGCTGTAGGGCTGGAGAAGCAGGCATGGGGGTGCTGGCCGGAGGGGTGGGAGGGGGTAAGGGAGGGGTATGTCTGTGTTGGAGGGGAGAAGAGGGGGGGTATTTATTCTTCTTCACTTAGTCGTCTCCTGGCGTGGGGCTCCGCTTCGGGCTTGCTGACCGGGAACGACTGTAACAGAAAGAGAGAACTGTTAGGTGGCCGTGGGGGTGGGGTGAGGTGGCAACGATCACAACAACCCCACTTGAAGCTCAAACCCATAATTAACCACAACCCTCTATTATCTGACGCCTGTTCCCCTGCCATTTCTGTGTTAAGGTGTTTTGATTTGGTGCCAGATTTCATGGTATGTATGTAGAAGTACCAGTGTCAGGGAAAACATACTGTTTTGTGAGAACGATGACATTCGATACATTCAGGTAACCCATCCTAGCCTTTCACAGAGCTAAAAAGGTATGTTACATTACAGTCACCACTTACAAAGGTGATATTTGACACTATGTGGGGTTCGAACCCACAACCCTGAGACTGATAGTCTCATGCTCTACCGACTGAGCTGTCCGGGCCAGACATAAAACAAACAAACAAACACTCATCCAAATAAATGCTAGGGCTGCACGATTAGCACAACAATTGCCGATTACTTCCCTCGATAGTGTAAAAAGGATGTGTAGTGATGAACCTGCTGCTGCGTCTCTCAGCCTGTGAGCCTCCATACTGGAGGATGGTTTGCGGTTTGCAGGCTTCTGCTTTTCAGTGTAAAATCAACATAACGACATACGGTTCACAGCTCTACTAGACCACAAATCAATGTGCCACTTGTTTAAGCACAAGTTCAATTTAGAATAGTGAAACGAGCAAATTGGGGAAAATGATGGCAAGAGGGGATCACAGATCTCTCATCCAGGGTGTTGATCAAGCTTTTAAAACCTTTGTTGCACAGTGTTTATCGGAGCCGTGTCTTTTGCTAAATAAAAAATAAAAAATAAAAATGGAAGGCGGTGGTTACATCGCCGTGACCATAATCGTAATCTCAATTACTATGTGATTAATTGTGCAGCCCTAACTGACCCACCATCCACTACTGAACACCTTGTATTGTTAGCACAGCTTCTACTCAGCAGAGGAGAAACTCAGCAGCAGCAGACAGACTAACTGTTCTGCACCATGACCATGTTGCATTCTGAGATGTAGTCCTAAAATAAATGGCAGTTGTAGTTTTTTTTGTTGGTAACCCAGCCAATTAAAATTAACGATGTATTCCTCTCTCTCTCGCTCGCTCGCTCACTCACTCACTCACTCACTCACACATGCAACCACACATTTGCACCCTGAGCATGCTGGGTAAGGTTCATTAGCTCTGAGTAATACTCCAGACTGTTTTGTTTGCACCATCAACACCATCATTTCTTAACTTGTCAGGGGGTTTGGTTTTTGGTTACCTTTGGAGGCAGTGGCAGAAACAACAAGTACAGAGAAGCGAAGGACGAACGGACTGATGGACGGACGACTACAACTCGGAGAGACACTGCGCTGGGAGGCTCCTGAAGACTGATCTCTCGTCAGCTCTCTCTCTCACTCTCTCTCTCACTTTCAGAAGCTAAGACAGAGGCCGGAGAGCTCTGGTAGGTAGGTGGGGGGGTCTGGTAGGTAGGTAACGGGTTTTAAAAGGTAGCGGTCGAACTCTGAACTGTGTGGGTCAGCCCTCTGGCAGGTCTGAAGGCTGGCTGGGTGACTCTAGTAGAACAACTGTATGTGTGCGCGGGCTGATCTCGTCTGAGCGTCGGTCGGACAGACGGCCACTCATTCACTGTGGGGCTCGGTCGGTAGGTCGACCTCTTTCTCTCTCTCTAACCCCAGCTGCAGGCGAAGGCTGATCTCAGGTCAGCGCTTAGTCACCCTCCCGCAGGACGTACACACCGCCAGCTGGCAGACCCTGGGCCTGGGATCAGCTGCGGTGCCTGTGCAGTGCTCAGCTCCCACCACACGCTTTAAAGAAAATATGAAAAATAAACAAAACTGTGCTGCAAAGATGCTCAACGTAAGTCAGACCACTGGTGTCATGATGCCTGATGTCTCTCCTGAGGAACTAACAGACTTCAGAAGGGAGGACAGAAGGGGAGTTAAGAGGAGAGGGGAGAGACACCTTAACCCTACATCTGTACACTTACCACTGCTCTGCCTACGCTCATTCATTCAGATCAGGACTACATCTAGCAAAGGAGAGCAAAAACATACAGTGAGGGTATATGAGCGGGGGTACCTAACTCTGTCTGCGGCTGAGTGTTGGTGTGCCCTTCCATGTGCCCTCTTTCCAAGATGTGACGGGGGCGGCACTATGTCTAGACAGCACTGACAACTCAGCGCTGCGATGGGTGGTGAAAGGGAGCACATGGGAGGAGCCAGACTTCCCTATCCAACTCAGAGGGTCCGAAGTCCCTGTCCTCTGTTCCACCTCTCTCCATTACTGGCCAGCAGCAGAAGGCGGTGGAGGCCGATCTCTCCTCGGCGGCTGTCCCTCTCCAGGCGGTGTAGAGGTCGGTGGGTGGCGGCAGGTCGGCCCCGGGGTGAAGTGGAGGGTCTATTTAGCTAAGATGGAGCGCCTACCTCTGGCTAACATGGGAACTGACCGTCTGACCCTCACCTGAATGAACTGTCATATCTGAAAAGGGGGGAAAAGGGACCATCTAGAACTAACAGACTTCTTCCTACATTCAACACCTGAGAACGTCCTGGACAAAATCAACTAGAACTGTCAGAGCTAAGCACTAGAGAGACAAGGAGAGTTAAACATGTCATTCAACTACACCCTTCAAATCAGTGTGTGCACAAACAAGACAGACGGTTTACCTGTTCTTCTTGTGGCTGACTGAACGGGACCGAGAGCGGGACCGGGAGGCCGAGCGTCTCCTGGGCCCGGAGCCGGACCGGGACCGAGACCTGGAGCGACTGGGAGAGGACACAAGACGGTAAATTAAAGAAACAGCTTGTAACTTGGATTTCAACTTTTCATTAAAAAAGTGTATTAATACTCAAAAGACCAGTTACAGGTGTGCGTGCTGTTTCACACGTTTCCCCACCCTACCTTCTCACTGGAGTCCTGGACTTGGAGCGAGCCGGGGAGCCGGACCTGGCGGCACACAACATGAAGTTGGTTTAAGTAAAGCTGCAGGGGAAACGACGCCGAGGAGTCTGAGACTAACACGACCCATACGCCTCCTCACCTGCCCGACGTCACAGCCTTCTTTAACTACATGGCCCTAGGGAAGCTAAATTTAAACACCGACAATAATAAGATGTAAACCATTCTTTAACATGCTGCCATGAGCCGTCTGCGGACATCTGAACATGGTTACCATACTTGCTGAAGGCGTGAAAGGCAGCTAGACGTGTGACTGTTTTTATTGTACTCGGTGATTTAAGGAAAGCAGAGTGTTCAACAAGCTGGATCTTACCTGCTCCTGCGTTTGGAGTAGGACGGAGAGCGGTGGCGGCTGCTGAGACAGAAACAGACAGGAGTCACGACATGAAGGCATGGGAGAGGAAAAGGGAGGCTAAGACCCCCACCACCTACTCTCCGTCTGAAGGAGGAGTCAACTCCCTTTAATATTTATTCCTTACAGACTGTAGACAAGGTGGGGGGGGGGTAGCTCCCATTATCAAGCTAATTCAGGCTCAGCCTGCACTCTGCTACACCCCACTTCAACTACGACACTCAACACAGCACTTAACATTTACCACAACATCTCAATCAATAACAGGGGAAGAGCAAGAGCAAGTTCATTTCTGAAACGCTTTATCTATTTTGGGGGGGAAATAGAAAAGACACACGGACGATTTACGTCTTCAAAAACAAAACTGGTTTTGTAAGCAAATGTCTTCAACTGAAGATATGACATTGGAATGAAACGTTTTGATTCTGTCCAATGAAAACTTACCGGCCGTTGCTACGGCTACGGGAGCGAGAGCGGTAGCGGCGGCCACGGGACCTGGACCTGGAGCGAGACCGAGACCGGGACCGAGACCTGGAAAGACAAGCCAACCAATGATTTGGTGTTAGGCGGTACCGTGTCGTTGGACAAGGTACCACACGCACTTTGCATCTAAACACACCAGGGTGGGGAATCAACAAGACAAACGGTTGGAAATTTTGACCGTGGCTGTCGTGTTTTTCCTGTTCGACCAGCCACGCTGACAGACAGTGATTCATGATGTGGATTGGCTGGTAAAATAAAGGCCCTGTTTAGACCTGGCATTAACATCCGATTTGGGGGATCAGATCTCAAGTTCACACCTCTAGGTACGTCCGTTTACACCTGGCATTAGAATGCGTCTGTGATCGTCTCGATTGATTCGGATCTCACTTCCCCGCTCTATATGCAAATAAACATGTACATCATCATACCAGTTAGCCTGATAACAGATCAATTACCAATCATTCATTTGATCTCGCTATGAGAGACAGCGCGTTCTCTCACTCTAGCACCAACCATGGCGGGAGAGGGAGGGGGGGGGGAGAGAGAGAGAGAGAGAGAGAGAGAGAGAGAGAGAGAGAGAGAGAGAGAGAGAGAGAGAGAGAGAGAGAGAGAGAGAGAGAGAGAGAGAGAGAGAGATCGATCTACGGTCTTTAAATGACGTTTTACAGTATAGGACATTATTTTATTAGTTTATTTTGTAATGTGTAGGTATGTCGATCTTTTAAAAGACACGTTGAAATAAATATACCTATACCAGTAGCCATGTCTCTCGTTGTATTGGTTTGCCCTCTTATGGACGTAATGCGCTGTTTTTTTTTACCTTGGCTGGAGGGCAAGAAGTATAGGAACTCACAGGGACGAGGGACGGGTCAACTGTGTGTAACTTGCTGTAGTTGAAAACAGCCGCCATGTTGGTAGACTCAAATCATTAAGACTAATAATTGTGGTCACTATCCGGCGGAGATACAACAAACTAAACCGGTTCAGAATCCAGTGATTGGACCGCTGCATTACCTGCTACGGCGGCCGCCGCCTCCTCCTCCTCCTCCTCCTCCTCCTCCTCCTCCACCTCCACCTCCCCTCTTGTTGAAGCGGTAGCAGTCATAGGCGTAGTGGCCCCGGTCTCCACACTGGTAACACCGGTCGTTGGGGTCAAAATGGCGGCGGCTGGGGCGACCGCGGCCCTTCCTGGACATGCCCGTTGACATTTCCACGCGAATACGTGAACCGCAAAGGACCCTGGGAGGGGGGGGGGTGTTGGGAAGAGAGGTTAGAGACAGTTTGTCGTTGTTGCAGTGCTACAATATTAATCATAATAGAGTAATTTCTAATTTGGGTTATACTTTACTTTAGCAGGAGGCCATTTTGTTCCCAGCTATAATGCTAGTGCTAAAATGTGTTCCTTTGGATACCATGTCACAATTATTATTATTTTTTTAAATCAGGTTATCTTAATGTCACTCTTCTCCAACAGTGGTGGTAACTCTGTTGCACCACTGCTGAATGAATAGAGACGCGGTGGCTACTCACTTTCCATCCATGCCTTTCACAGCATCTTCTGCATCTCTGGGATCCTCATACTCCACAAAGGCGAACCCGGGCGGGTTCCTGGCCACCCAGACGCTCCGCAGCGGGCCGTAGTAACTGAACGCTCGCTCCAGCTCCCCCTTGGCAGCACCGTTGCCCAGGTCGCCCACATACACTTTACAGTCTGTGCTCCGAGACGAACTACGGGAGGATGAGTAGTACGACATCGCTCCTCGCCTGTTAGGAAAAGGGTAAATGGGCACAGTGCACATGAGGTGATGATGGTTCGACACCAATGTTGTTCCCTTTACCCCACCCACCCACAGAGTCTCAACCTAGTTCATGTTATAGGCCTTGTGGGTGATAAAACTATTGCCCTCCACTGGGAGGTCAGAGGTCAAATTCTGCTACAGAGCAGCACCTCGAGCTGGTAGAGATGCAGTGTCTTGCTCAAGGGCACTTCAGCAGGGCAGACGCTGGTTGAGCCAATGCTTACGGTTCACCGTGACTTTTGGAAAATAGGTTTCAGTAGCAAGTAAAGACGCGCCCTACTCGCGCGGTCGTCTTAGCGCGCCAATCACGCGACCACACGGCCTTTAAAACAAAGATCTGTCAAGTGGCTCGTTCTTTTGGACGAACAAGACCGTCGATGTAAACCAACCCCCTTACGGTGCTAAAAACAAACTAAGACCGCTGCACTGACTGTAGCCTAATATTAGATTTGACCAGTTGAAATCACAATAAACGTAATAACTGATTCTGCGGACCCGGTTTATCGAGGACAAATCATCAGTAGGCTGATCAGAAGTCCGTGATATGTTATTGAGATAGGTCACTCAGGTACCTATTGTTGACACAACGTTCAATCAACCTTGATTTAATTTACCGTTAAGAGTGGATCAGTCTACTCGCCGAGAATCGTTGTGCGATAACGTTAGCGCCGGAGCCGTTTGTGGAAAATGCTACAACATTTTCAACGAATCGTCGCTGAATAGCGGTTTAAATATTTAGTAGCTAGTTTTACCAAACAAAAATCCCACAACAATAAAGTAAGATGCATCTTATATGGCCATATTCGTTGTAATATCTAGGAAGTAGTCGGAGCCATTGCTCTCCGACTGCTCATAAACAATGGCGATCACACGCGTTTGCATTAGTTACCTTCTTCCGCAGTTCCGTTGATCAAGTGGATCAGCTCCGACCAAATATTACTCTTCAACCCGAATCCTGAGTTACTATTAACCATAAAATGCGTTATTCTTGCACGCTTCTCTGGCTACTAACGACTTTGACGAGCATTAATAAATGTGCCGCATGTCTTTCTGCCTGGCTAACCACCAGCAAGCGACCCCAACTGTGGGACTTCCGCATCTGCGCATTTGACTCATCGTAGAGGCGCAATGCGGGCTCACACAGCGGGTAGCTCCCCCTACTGGCAGCACCCTGACCAGGATCACAGCTCAGACAGGCGATTCAGAAGTCCCCCTTTTAATGCAAACCATGATTTACACTTTTATTTAAACCGCGGTAAAACACGACTATACTAATAAAAGAAAAAATGCAAATGTTGTTTTTGTTTTTTTACCAATTACAAATTATTAATATTATTATTGTTATAAGTAGTATTATAAATGTTATTCTCCTGCCAAGCAATATAGTTCTTGAACAGTATCTAAACAAAGTGAATGCTAAATTCACTAAGTACCAGTATTCATATAATCACAGGAGTTTATCAGACATTTTACAGCAGTTATGAACATAACTCAGCTACTCAGAAATATCTATTATTGATATGAGTGGTTAAACGTCCTATGATTAATAATAGGTGACTGTACATAGAGCACTCTCCCTCTGTACCTATACATCACACTTACCCAGGCATTATGAGGGCTGTTTGGTTTCTAATAACAGTAGCTGTGTGCACGTTATGTGTGTGTGTGTGTGTGTTGCTGTACTTCCATACAATGCTAAAATAATGACTCAGACACGGTAAGCCTTGAAAATAAATAAACTATATTCAAATAAGGTCAACTTCAGTTGATTAAAGAGCTTCATTTTCTTTCAGTAACACGTTACACCTCATGCCATGTTCTCAAAAACAAGTGTCATGTTTTTTTTCTAAGCATTTCCCCCTCATTTCATAAAAAAAACTTAAATATCATCTTCAGTTAATAATTTATTACAGTATTGGATAAATGTATATCTCTATCACATATCGTATTAACTCAGTTGTTATTTCCCTACAAAGGTTCAGGCAGAGAGAGAAATTTCATCACAGGTAAAACTTCACAAAGACACATTGAAGAGCAAGACCTGGGGGGGGGCTCTCATCCCAAATATATAGAGAGAGAGGAAGAAGAAGAAGAAGAAGAAGAAGAAGGAAGGAGAAGAGAAGAAGAGAAGAGAGGGGGATACACTAACACAGACACAGAAATATCATACACCAACAAACAAAAGATGAACTGGGATGTTGCTCGTTTCGGACGGAGCCTTGAGCAGGCTCTCTTTTCACAGCTTCTAAAGGTAATGAAATACATAAGCAGTAGACACCAAATCCATAAATGTGTGTATGTACTGTATATGTGTGTGTGCATGTGTGTCACTTGCTCAGCTTATTTTACAAAGAACTCCTGGCTTTTGGGATTCGACCACAGGACTCAACCCAATAAAATATGCCTATAGGCTTCCATCACAGTAGAACATGCTGCTAAAACACACATACGAGGGGAATCGTCATGCATCTGCAGAGAAACACGAAGGAAACGAACACAGGAAAACATGGGGGGAAAGGGTGGACTGGGGGGGACGCCATCACATCTAGCTACAGAACAGCAAAGGCCGAGGCCAGACAGTTAGTACAGAGTTATCAAAACATGGAACATTGTCTGGACAGTAGACAGTTCTGTTGTGGGTGCTGAGCCCGACCGGGGTCACATTTACTGGGACAAAGCTGGGCATACTGGGAGCCTTTTTCAGTGGTGATCCATCTTCCACCCACTTGCTGATGATTTTCTTACCCAGTTATAGATTACACAAGAGGTCAGCGAATCAGTGTGTGTGTGTGTGTGTGTGTCTGTGTGTGTGTGTGTGTGAGGTGTAATCTATGCTTGGTCCCACTTAGTAGTTTAGTAGACTACATAGTCAGGCTACCGTTTAAACATAGCAGTGACCTGCCTCATGACCAGCGCTGATAAATATCTCTCTCTTTTGCTCATGACAACCCTAGACTGACAAGTATACTGGCAATGTTCATGTAAACATGCTACTCACACTCAAAAACTCCTCCAGGAGAATTGGGTAAATAAAGGTGAGGTGGTGGAGGGCACAACAAACACTGGAGCAAAAAATCATGTTTGGTTTTGTTTTTCCTCCTAACAGGTAAAAGATATTAATGAAATAATATGTATGGTTGTTTTTTACTGTATTGCACATTAAAACCACACCCCCTGAACTAAACACCAAACTGTTTGCCTCAAGGAGCCGCGGTACAGCTTATCTATAGATAAATAATCTTTTTGTAAATAAATAAATAAATAAATAAATATCTAAATAATTTATCTTGTGAGAATAAATATACAGAAGCGTCAGCAGACAAAGTACTTTATATTAGATGAGACCATGTTGGACTATAAGATGACTGTGCAGGTCAAGGGGAGCTTCCTCATTGTGGAAAACGTATCAAAATCTAATCCACTAAATTCAATAATGGTATAATCTACACTAATCTCTACCAACCGTATATTGATACTAAACATTGTTTAGAAATACAAAAAAATCCACCTCAGCTAATATCTGTGAGGAAAAGATACAAAATTGGTTTTAGAAAGTTTACAAAGTATGGTTAGTTCAGGGTTCACCAATTGAATCTTTTTGATATTATCGTGTATAGTAACACATTTCTCTGGTATAGCACTTATCATTTGTGGGTGAAGATTTCTAGGCGCTTCAAAGAGAAATGTTGGTAATGTACCAGCAGCACGTAGTATCCGTACAGAAACGTGTAATGATATTAGGCAGTGAATATTTCATGGTGAAAGGGCTGACTGGACGCGGTGACCAGATAATAGTCTAAATGGTTCTAGTGTTTCTATCACACGTCAAAAAGAAAAAAAGTTACACACTCCTCTCTCCGTTTGCTGTGACATTTATTCAGCTACATGGCTCTCCACCATGACAGTAAAATACCTCAATTGTTGGTAAATGTCACAGCAGATGGACGGAGGGTTTCCAGTGGCCTGTACCTGTAGACGTCCTATCCCCGGTCCTATGTGTTTAGCAGCCGACAGGGTGAGTACTTTGTGAACACTCCCTGACGTCTCTCCTCGCTCCACCATGCAATACTGAGCAACACGGTCATGCTTTAGGCTTTAAGGGCTGTTGTCTTACAGCCTGTGCTATGTTACTATTTAAACCTACAATGGGGCCAATGCACTGTCACCGCTGCAGATTTCCCATGGCAAGCTCAGTTGAGGCCATGCAAATAAAGTCTTCTAGACAGTAGACGGTAGACTGCAGTCAGTTCTCTCAAACCCTCGACTGATATTCTACCAAAATGTTATCTTTAGGGAATTTTGCACCACTACTGCAGGGGCAACTTGCACCCATCTCCTCCCATAGGACAGAAAGGAGTTAGTTTCCCCTTCAGCGTCACCCAGTGGAGAAGCTTCCTACAGTCAGTTATAGTTTGAGTCTGATGATTTTCACTCTAACAACTTTGCGTCCTGGTGCCGACTAAAGAAAAGAAACAGAACACAGTATACATGAGTAATATAACAGAGTGCAGCCAGGACAGTTTGTACAGTTGAAAGCTTGAATACTAGAGCTTTTTACTGGAGCTTTTTAAGGCATTGTATGGGTCTGATCCTGGACCATAATCAGTATGGTGTAGGATCTGAAGTGATCTGATGACACGTTGCTGGATAATGGGCTTTTGAGGCTTCACCCTTGAACGTAAACTAACACTGTTAAGTCTTGTTTTGACCACCCATGCATATGTCGTAGTCGACCATGCCGTAACCGTGCTACTATCGCTACAGAAATGTCTGTCAGGATACATGCCGCAGTAATAGATTAGTCTGTCGCTACCCACAATGCCACAGTGATGGCTGACGGATTGCCAGCCGGCTGAATTCAATGTATCAGCGCTCGGTCCCTCCACACAAAGGGCGTCCAGAGCTTCACAAACCACAATTAACAGTGTATTTTTTTCCTCAACAAATATCAACACAAACGTTTTGATCAAGTGGATTACAGTCTGCACATTGGGTGTTACAGGACACGTTGCCTAGACTACACTCCTGTGGTCCTTCTGAGGTGGGAAATGTCTGTTTGGTTCCTCCATTCTCTTCCACCATCCGTTGGACTGAAAGGTTTCACATCACCTCACTCCTGCCTGCCCACATGCAGAAAGATTTAACATCTATTGAGATACAGCTGGTAGTTTACTGTCCACTGGAGGGATGTAATTTACAGTATGTACACTGGTTGGTCATTCACTACATACATCTATGAAGAATTATGTAAACATGCTCAATATCTGGCAATCAGCAGGGTGGGGCTTGCACAGTCTACTCTTTCATGTTGTCTTTAGCGCCGTGGCTACCCTGGGTTAACAACAAATACATCCTGTAACACATTTGAAGGGAAGAAAGGAAGTTGAGGGTCGTGGCTGGATAAACTCACCGAGCGGCAAGCAGTAAAGGAGTGGCTATTTGTGTGGTGAAAACTCCCAGACACATTCAAAACAGCATTTGGCTCGTGTCAATTTCAATTTCCCACTTAGATGAGCATGCACAGCCTGCAGGAAAGTAACGCTCTGGGTGTCCCAAGATAGGTAAACCAGATGGTACACTGTGTTTTACAGGGTACGACATGGGAACTCAGACTTGTTACAGGCTACACAACACCTGGTTAACATTGTAAACAGCAATCCACTGTTATACTCCAACTCAGTGATGTCCTCTGTTACTTATGGCTTGCTTTGCCTCCATATCCAGAATATGCAGTTAAATGAACAAACAATTTATTCCAGTTTCTATGATATAATTGGATTAGTGTTGTTATTGATATTACTGTCTGACGTTTTCCCCTTCAAACATGTCTCTAAGAAAGCAAGTAACCACCTACTGTCTACAGTATTGATATTCTGAATCCTGTCTCTCAATACCTGCAATCAGATGACTGAAACCCCATTAATCCATCACTCCCCAACCCTGTTAATGTGCTGTAGCTGTCAGGTTCCTCTGCTCTGCTCAGCCATCAGTGGACAGTAACTCGTTGTGATGAACCACTATTCAGAAGCTCCAGCACTCGTAATAAATGTACAATGTTCAATATTGTGATGAGTGGGAGCTTGGATCTGTAGTGTGAGCCGTTCTGACAGAAGAGGAAGAACCCTCAGGTGGATCAGCTCCTCAGTCAGTGACAGACTGCTCTGTGTTTCCTGCTATTTCACTGTAATTGGACAATGCAGTATAGTAGCTATGCATTCTGGTGGTTCATTTTTTCCACTCTCTCCAACTTGCTCAATGGTAGCATTGCTCTTTACCCATCAAAAACCATCTACCCTCTATATGTACACCGGTATTTACAACAGCGCAGCGTGGAGAGCTGCTTCCCTCCATATCGAAGACAACCGTCACCGTTGTATCTGCCGCCCACTGCCGACATTTCAGTCTTATTGTTGTTGTTGTTGTAAACATATCACTCCTGTTTTTCACATGTGGCTCCCGTCACGAATCACAAATACCAGCGAAGTACCAAATGGAGGGGTGGGGATGAAGAGGGATGGGAGGGATAGAGAGACAACATTTGGAAACCCTTTTTGGAAATAAGGGTGTTGTTCTATCCACGCAACTCGGACCGATAGTCACTTCGGTGTCCAGGGTTTCTGCTCCATCTCTACGGTAACAGGCCTCCTCTCCTCCTTCAGCCATTACAGGGTAGTTGTTCCAATCTAACTTTTAACCCCCTATAAAAACCTTGCCTTGCCTTTGCTGACCTAACCCTAAAATGTCAAGTTTCTCCTTACACCCGACAACCAATCATTCTCTTTCTCTTTCTCCATCTTCCCCAACATTCAGGTTTTCTCTCTGACATCTCCTCTGCTAACTCTGCTGCAGCAATCCTTCGTATTCACTCTTCTCTTCCCTCACAAACACTTTCTGTTTCTATCATGTCTCATGTTGTGTGTGCGTTGGGTGTGATCGGTGTATACATGTGTACATATAGTGTGTCAGTGTGCTAATCATGTATCTGAAGTATTGAAATCTCCCTGTAGGACCAGGACGTATCCAGGCTGCACTAAGCCCTATTACACTGATTCATCTGTCACCTGTATGATGTAACCATGGACTGTATGGATTGAGTGTCAAAGTATGTATGTGTGTTGGCGTGTGGTATGTTTCCAGAACGTTCTCCTTCTCGTTCTAAAAGCCCTTGATGTGGCAGTAGGCCTCCAGGCTCGAGAAGAGGATGTAGAGGAACCACAGACCCAGGAACAGCAGGCTGGTCAGTATGCGGGACTTCCTTGGACCGCCAAGCTCTCCACCAATGGAGGGCCGTCGTCGGAAGAGGAGCACGCCCATGCTGATGAAAGCGAAGATGGTGAAGAGGGTGACGGAGAAGGCCAGCGACCCCGGGTCCACCAGGAACTGTTTCCCCTGAACTGCCCAGTAGATGGCGGCCACTGACCAGGCCACGCCGATCCCCAGGAACACATTGACAGCATTGCTGCCGGTGACGTTTCCAACGGATGCATCGGCATGCTGGTCCTGTGTGGCGGCCACTTTACTAGCAAAGGTGTCTGGGATGACAGAAAGACATGGAGACAATAAAACATGCTTTATGCTCATACTCATGCACACACAGGAAAATCCACCCTAAACACTTTAACACTTTAATTCATTTCTTGGTCTGTTTTGTTGTTTGATGGTGTATTTTTCTTATTCCTGTGGATAACTGGCCAGACATAGATGACGTAACGCCACATCAAGATATTTCAATGGAGGTTGATGGAAAAATATTCCACTATCTAAAACATCAACGGTAACCGTCAGGTTTGGTGTCAGCCAATCAGAATCAAAGAGCAAGGGCTTCTTTCTAGACCGACGATCAACAATCATACAGGAGAAATCCATCAGAGGAGAGAGAGAGACCAATTTCTACACCGACAGTAGATAGACCAGAATGCAATGCAGTAGCCAAGATAGACCAGAATGCAGTGCAGGCACGAGACGCTGGAGTAAGGAATGTGACTCTCTATTTCTTGACTGGTAAAACTTGCTCTTACTACGTATCACTGCTGCTGTTTCCACCTACATGTACTGAATGCAAAGTTTCATGCATGTTCTCTGGGCGTGTCGAAAGTCATTCTGGGAAAGGAAGGACATCACTAACTGAAGTATACATAATAGTGGATTTTCCCCTTAAATACATTATTTGTATTTGTATTGATTGGCTTCATGGTCTAAGGACTTTTAAGGATACAGAAATTGAACAAAATGTTTTGCACATTTTTGTGCAGGAAACTCTAGGATGGCGTGCCAGAACGTTTGGACAATGACAGAAAGGTATTTGAAAGTCACTATAGTTATAGTTATAGTCCTTGACAAATGACCTGATCAAAATGATTCTGATACAGTAATTCACATCCATGTTACTGCAAGCAGATTAAAGCATTGAAACACTAGCAATTATTTCCTTAGACCACGGACCTGTTGACTTTTAGTGTTAAAAGTTATCCACTAAACTTTGTGGACAACTTTCCTTGTACTCACAGGAAACACTCTTTACTCGCTCACCTGGAATAGAGGTCCCCAACGCCACAAACACCACGGCGGTGACAGTATCCCGGAGGCCCACGGTGCAGCCAAAGTGTGACGCCAGATCTCCTATGAAGGCGGTGAGGAGGCCGATGCCGCTGATGGAGACAAAGAAGCAGGCCCAGCCGTTCCAGTACTCGGTGGGCGGGACGCAGGCGAACAGAACCTTCCAGAAGACGGTCAGGAAGTGCATGACGTAGTCGTAGCAGGACGGGAGGCGCTCCTCGCGGCCCTCCTCGTCGTCATCGCCGTCACCTGAAAGTAGAAACAGAGACAGAGAAAGAGGATTAGAATCAGAACAACTTGAAGTACCAAGTGCAAGAAATACACAGCAATGTGTCTTGGTGACATTGGTGCAGAGACAACTTCAAACTTCAGACACACATGGTGCAAGGGTAGCAGGTTTTCAGGTTCATATGCTATATTTCTATGTTTGTTTTTTTACATTTTTTAAGAAAGCTTCTTTTTTTTGTCATTTAGTGCAATAATCAAATACTCTCCTGCACCCTACCTACTCCCATAAACCCATCTAACTCCCAGACTTGCACCATTACAAGCAGTGGGGTCCAAAAGTCCAAGTTTTCCAGACTTTTGGACCCCACTATATATACCTACACAAAGCATTTAAAATGAAAAACCCCAAAACAAAACACCTATGGGGTTACATTCTCAGCATCCATCTTTTCCACAAATGTTAAAAAAGGCTGCCAAATCGCAGAGAACAGAGCATCTTATTTTCTCTAGTTTTTATTTTCTTTCATCCACTGAGAATGCGTCGGAGCCAGAGGGTCTTTCCACCTGAATAGGCTCCTGGCCAAAAGGCATTGTAACTATTCAGTGGGACGTCCTGAAGGATTGATGGATCTATTGGTTCTTCCAATACTTCAGAAAAATAGACTGACAAAAACGATATAGTCTGTTTAGTCTTATGTCCAACACATCTGTAACAACGGTGTGGATCATCTTTTAAGTCCAAACCGCTTGTTTGATACCAAAGCTGTAAGGAGCCTTCAACACCACCAGAGGGAGGGCTTGCATTACAAACAGTCCTGCCATTCATTCATAGTTGAATAGAGACACAAGACACCTGGGGCCTCATTTATAAAGGTTGCTACGCACAAAAAAGTGGCGTTAACCGGGGTGAAATGTGCGTACGCATATTTTACCGCAAACGTCGGGATTTATAGAAAAATTCTATGCGGTAAAAGGTGCGCAGTTCTACGCATCCTTTCACCCGTAGAGCTCACCGCAAAGTTTTTCAGACACGGGAATCAGCGACGCCCGATGGGGAGATCACAAAATAAAGCTCAGTCCTCTTAAAAACATAGTTTTATAAGTGTGCTTTCACAGGGATTGTGGTCTGTTGTATCTGTTAAGCCACTACTTAAAACCTATTTTTATACAAAGCCATTCTCTTAACTCTTATTTTATTGATTATTTTACCGGGCCGGCGCCAGGATGAAGTGACTGAAGGGGCAATTTTTCATAAAATAAAACTCAGTGATTTAACCATGCAACAGCCTCAGAAAGGCTAAATAACAACAACATGAGGCTACTGTTCAAAATCAAAGAATACATTTATTAATCAGAGACTCACATAAGAACGGAGCACTGCAGAGAATTTATGAACGATAACGATTCTCTGTCAAAATCAGCAGGGGGAGGAGTAGAAACAGCAGTTTGCAGCTTGCATCTCTCTCTCTCTCTCTCTCTCCACAATGGGGGGAATGTATTTACCACCACGAAAAGCAAGCAGGCTGAGAAACCGAACTAAGTGACGTGTCTGTCTGTCTATCGATCTCCTCATCTCCGTTTCAGTGGGCTACTATGGACGCCCTAGCATACACCTATGGAAATATTTTTCTATAGATACATGAAGCTTAAACTGAGGGGGCAAAAATACAACTGAGGGGCTAAGCATAGTTTACTCTCTCATATGTAGCTCCTTATGCTCAATGTTGTATAACTTAATAACTTAACTTAACTTAATAATTTTTAAATTGTTTTTATCATTTTGTTCATCGTCAGTTTGTCTACTATTTTTATTTTGTCTTCTAAAGCACTTTGTAACTTAAACTGAAGTTTATTTTTATTATTATTAAGGTGTGCCGGATTATTAGGGCTTGTGCTGTTCTCCACAATGTGGCACAGATCCTCTACTGACCCCCAGACAGTAGCTACACCTTTACGGCGCTCAACCTCAGTGATGAGGACCTCGATCTCGCACTCCGCAAATTTCGCCTTTCTTGCAGTTGCCGTCTCTCCGTCTTTCCCTCATTGATAGTCCAACAAAGGCTCCTTAACAACGTCGGCATATTCATGACCTATTTAGCATTGACCATTTATGGATGATTGTGGGACGACACTGGGAGGAGTAGTGGGAGGACACTGGGAGGAGTACACGAGCGCACAATTCTCCGCAGGTGGGTATTTATAATGAGAAGACTGCGTACAGGTGTGCGCCGCACGGTTTTATAGATCTGAATATTTTCTTGCGTTAGTAGATTCTGAGGTTTGTGCGTACGCAATGTTTTAGGACGCAATCTACGCAAAGTTTTATAAATGAGGCCCCAGGTCACTGGTTCCCGTGACAACTGCATGTGTGTATGTTTGTGTGTACGTGGGTCTGATTGAGCAAGGCGTACTCAATACAGTCTTGGCGTACAGGCCTTGTAGAAGTCTGTTGAATCTGCTGTTAAAAAGCTCTAGTGACTCAAAAGGCAGAAAGACATGAGCTATAACTTTACCTTGGTATTTCAATAGTACTGTAATGTCTAACCTTAATGAACACTTTAATTGGAGGCTTGATACCAAGACAGTTCAGATATTTGTATTTTTCTCAGAAAGGCCGGTTGACCTATCCCAAGGCGTGGTCAGATCTCCAACACTGACTGAGTGTATCCCGCCTGAGAGCCGGTGTCACTGTCAGCACTGCCAACGAGCCGCTGAGCAAGGCACTGAACCAAAAACTGCTCCTTGGGGCGTCCCACTGTGGGAACCCTGTACTCTGGCCTCTCTGAGGACATGCACACGTTTAAAGATGCTTGTTTAGGAAGGAAATGCACTTACGATTCCTGGTGACTAGTAGTTCTCTATCTACCTATGTTGAATGCACTCATTGTAAGTCCCTTTGGATAAAAGCGTCTGCTAAATGACTTGTGATGTGATGTGATGTGATGTGATGTGATGTGATGTGATGTGATGTGATGTGATGTGATGTGATGTGATGTGATGTGATGTGATGTGATGTGATGTGATGTGATGTGATGTATTGTATTGTATTGTATTGTATTGTATTGTATTGTAATGTAATGTATTGTATTGTATTGTATTGTATTGTAATGTTTGTATTGTATTGTATTGTATTGTAATGTATTGTATTGTATTGTATTGTATTGTAATGTAATGTAATGTATTGTATTGTATTGTATTGTAATGTAATGTAATGTAATGTAATGTATTGTATTGTATTGTATTGTATTGTATTGTAATGTATTGTAATGTATTGTATTGTATTGTATTGTAATGTAATGTAATGTAATGTATTGTATTGTATTGTATTGTATTGTAATATAAAGGCCTGTATGTGTATCTAAGAAGAATGTGTTGAAAGACATTTACACCAGTTACCAGTTGCCTGTTGTAAATTGGCAAATAGTTATCTTCATTTTCTTTTTTTAAATTGTTTTTCCACAGCATTTCAAAATGGACTCGACTGGAATTAATTTCAACTGAGTTGAGTGTGTGCTATCAAGAGACTGTAAATACCAGTCTAGACACCAGGAGGCCAGTAGTAATTGCAAAGGGTTTCCTGAAAATGAGACACACCACTTGAAAAAAGGGACATCTCCTCTAAAATAATTGATATACCTTTTACAGAACACTACAGCATACTGGATAACTGGATAAGTCCTTGGTTGAAAAAGTGGTAAGACATTGGCTTGCTGTGTGTACTAACAAATATTTTTATATATCAGTCTAGACAACAAGGACAAGACCTCTAACTGAAATGCAGTAGTAAATGAATTGTGTCCTACTGCATTTTCATTGTTCATCTGCTCTTACATAATAACTGATAACTCAAAAGTGAAACGAGTCAGGTTACTTTTTATAAGGCACTTTTTAAAGTGCTTTAGGCAATATGGGCTCTTGGTTGACAGAATGAGTACACAGGATCCTCTGCATCTCACAGATACTGACTGATGAACTTCAGGTAATGACTTTTATCCAAAGTGGGTTAAAATAATTTATTACAAGCACACCGCTGTGGTGAAGACGGCCATTTGTTCTGAGTAGGAGAGAGGGTGTTGTTAAGGCGGGTGCTTTATTTCACCACAGTATGTTCTGATAAACACACACACACACACACACACACACACACACACACACACACACACACACACACCCCTCACCTGCGCTGACGGTGACAGCCTCCACAAACTGTTCCCTCCAGGAGTGTGTGCCGATAACCAGCGCCAAGTTGGTCTTCTTAATGAGCTTGTCAACGGTGCTCTGCCAATCAGAAGCACAGTACACTTTGTCAGCAACCAATTAGAGTGCAGGACAGGTGACAGAGTCGTTCAGGTGAGACAGAGTCTGGGTGAGTTAATAAGTGCCAGCAGACTAAGAGATGGGCACTGGATTATCATGTCACCGTGACGTTCATTAGATGATAGAGGATCTCCATCTAATGAACGTCAATAGGTTGTCTAACTTTGATTTTCTAACTTTGAAAAGCGCTAACTGCTACAGCGCTAACTGCTACAGTGCTAACTGCTACACCAACGGTCCGATTTTGATGCAATGTGGAGGGACGATGCATCTTGATTGGCTTAAGGGTTCCTGCATCATTCGTGGGAGGCGACACAGTGTAGATACACAATATGAAAACTAGAGATTACAGGTAGGCATGAATTATGTTATTATGAATTATTTACATTCTTGGGCATTTGGTTGACACATTTGTTATAACAGAAGAATAAGACTACATTTCTACACTGCCAACATTACAAACAGGCCATACTGAGGAGGGCAAAGGTACAGACAACAGAGCCTAGACAATGGATGTAACAAACATATCAGGATAGGTGTTGTGTATACTGCATTAACCCCTGTTATAGTTACAGTATTGTACTGTATAGTGTTCTATGTACATGTATTTCCATGCATACAGCAAACAGAGATTTTTAATCCACTGCCTTTGATCTGTGGTGTGCTAACAGTAAGTGCCAATCATTCTCAATTGCATTATTCCCCAAGTTGGTTCACATTGGCCGCAAATCATAAGAGACAAGGCCAATTATATTTCAACAATGGGTCAATGGGCTTTGTAATGAAAAACAGGATGAGGATATTGAATGTGAGTGGTCCGGGTGTAGAGTCTATTTGTTCTGTTGGTGTTTGTTCACCATCATTTCATTTCCTCTCTCTCTTTATTTTTCCACGATGAACTCCAGTTTATGTGCCAGTGAATGGAAGTGAGGTGGACGTTTGCTCTGGTCAAATTTTCTAATATTTGCAATGAGTATGTTTGCAGGCACACTAATAATTGTATTTAAACCTGATGAAGGCAATACTCTGACTACTGTAAACCACTTCATCTGATTATCTTGATCAGTAAGTAAGCATAACCCGGTTAACGTTGCTTTATTATGGCTAACACCTTGATCAGATCAAACTGTGCATGTTGCTGTATTTACAAAACACACAACATGGTGCAGTAGACGATTATTAAATATGGTGGCCATGAAGTGCAAATCAGAAAAAACACATTGAAGTGACTCAAACCGGGTACTCATTTCCTCGTCACTGATTGGATGAACTGTCTGTCTGTCTGTCTGTCTGTCCGTCTGTCTGTCTGTCTGAACACCCACTGCAAGGGTTCCTCCCGGTTTCTCCATTAGGTTCTAGTGTTGTCGACAACTTGTTCGCTCTTTCTCTGCTGCTTTGCTACTTTCGGTCCTCCCAGAGAGACAGACAGCTCGTCCAATCAGCTACGAGGAATCATTGTTCAATAAGTATCTACCCTTTTCGGTTTGAGCCACTTCAATGTGTTGTGTTTTCTGATTTGCTGTCATTCTGACTTGGTCGAACCATGTAAAAGATTACTTTTAGTAATCAGGGTGTTGGTGTGCATTTAAACTGTGTTCAGGACAAGTGTAATTTATCCCCAGGAAAAACAATTACCCACTGCCCACTGCCCAGTGAATGAGAACTATTATTGGTATCAGTATTTAACTTACAACCTAAAGCCCGCTGAAGCTTGAGAACAGCTTTGACTGCTCAGTATGACAGAAGTGAATCAGAATTGGTCTCTGCTGAGTTGAATTAGAAATAAATATGAGAGCAAACTTTGTAAACTGGTTGGATTTGGTCCCACAAGTTGTTCCAATTCAATATTTTTGTAAAACACAGCTGCTGTTTTAGTCTTTTTACTTATCTTACTTGAATTGGAGGTTTACACTATTATGTGTTGAGTGAGTTCATGACTATTGGATTTTTGAAACCTGTAAAATTAAAAACAAATACATGGTCACTGATGACAAAATGAACACTGATATCTACATTGCTTGTTCTCTGCACTTCACATAGACGGAAAATAATTCCAATAAAGTGCTGCTGGTAAAATGGCATACGATTCAGTTCACAAAGAGTTCATTGTGCACGAGGGAGCTGGAGTGCTTGTTTGATTTGCTCTTAAGAAAATAAAAAAAAGATGGATTAGCAATCCATCATCCTTGTGTGAATCAAGACTTGCAGGTGTGCACTTATAGGTTACATACAGTGTATTTCTGTTGCCAAAGGTGATTGGTATTTGCTTGGTGTTTACTTTCTTGCTCCAAATACACCCGAGGCCAATACACATTTCAGATATATATTCAGATTGCTTGCCATTTGCTTGATTTTGCTGTTCAAGCACGGGGGAGCGACTGCAGCAGAAGCCTAGCACCACTCTGTGCATGCTTAAGAGTTTAAATTCTGCATGCCCTGAGCAAGCTGATATAAAGTCCACCTCATCCATTTTCAATAATTCAAACCCATATTAGACCAGCTCGCTAAGAGGGCTTGCACCTTGGTTCAGGGTATAATGGTGGCTTGTGTAACCTAACCAGCACAAAATCACAGCACAGCACTGCAGAGCTCCGCTTTGCTTTGCTGAACTCAGCTCAGAGGCCGTGAAAAGGCTCAGCTTTATGTAAGAAGATGAAAAAATGCTTTAAGATCATATATGGGGCACCAGGCTCTACAGCGAAGTGAAGGGATAAGGTGCCTGATCAATGATTTTCTTAAAGGGGAACACCACTCAGTTTGAGGACTCATATTTGTTCTCCCAGAGCCAGAAAGACTCAATAGCCTTGCGGTGATATCAGGTATTTATCTGGAGCTGCTCCAGAGAAAATGTATTGGGAAAGGTGGTAAACGTGAGAGGGGAAAAAATAAGCCGCTGCACCAATAGCAATATTTTTAATCGACGCATTAAAAAAAGAAGAAGCTTTTTTGACAATTTTGACTATGACTTATTGATCAAAAAAACCCTTTAAACATAATTTAAAAAATGAAGCTGCACCTTGAACTCATAGGACTCCTCGATGACCACCTCAAGACGACTGTGCTCCCCGAGGATGGGCTTCCCCATCTCAGCTATCCTCCTGGCCTCCTCCTCCTCAGCACTCATCTGCCCCTCTGCTGCCTCTGTAGCAAGGAGGGAGGAGAGGGGGAGAGAGGGAGAGAGGAGTATGGAGGGTGGGTGAGAGTGAAAGAGTGACAGAAATAAGCCCAGGGAACAAGGAGGAAAAATTGAAGCTACAATCCACGTCACACAGTTACACCTCTATCAATAATTGAGTGTGATTCAGCATTTTATTCAGAGCTCTATCACTTGTGTGCATTAGCTCATGCATGTGAACTGTGTGAGTGTGTGCATGTGCATGTGTGTGTGTGTGTGTGTGTGTGTGTGTGCTTGCACGCTGAGTGGCGAAAGGACATGGGCAGATGACAGATGGACCATGTGTGGGTGTGTGATGGTGCGATGAGGAAGCACAGAGATCAGAGAGATTGATTGAAGGAATGAGGACAGCAGGAAAGGAACGTTTCAACATGTATTCACTAACATTTGATTACCGAGGTCCAGAATGAAAGAGAAAATATTTAGATATATAGAATTGGATTTCTGACTGATACTGATTCAGATATTGTTGGAACACCCCAGAATATGTGCATACGATACATAATGTATATCTCTGCATTTCATTCACAGTGTAGGCCACCAAGGTAGATCATGTTGTAATAATAATATTAATAATAATAAACACAAGGTCAGTGATCATTTCAACACTATACCAGTCTTATACCTATCAGAGCTAGTTTAACACTCCGGAGCAATATCTGCTCTACTCTCCATTCAACTCCAAATAAGTGCCACTGAAAACATTGTCACATATTTACACTGAAACAAATTGCTGTGTAGGCAAGGTTATGTTAACTAGGTTATGTTAAAATATATCCTCAACGATGGATGTCTTTGAGTCACTGTCCCGTTCACGATGCCCTGAGCCAGAGAGAGAGAGAGAGAGAGAGAGAGAGAGAGAGAGAGAGAGAGAGAGAGAGAGAGAGAGAGAGAGCTACCAGCAACCTGCAGGAAGACAGGATTAGTGCTGACATGTGGTCCAGTCTGTTATTGATCCACTGCCAAGCGAGTAGCAACAGCAGCTGCACCAACCAGAGTTCCTCTTACAGAACTAACACAGAAGCCCAGCCAATTGCATTAGTCTAAAGGCTGTGATGGTGTAGTGGTCTCACTGGTCTGGTAGTCCACAGACAACCTTTTTGTGCGTTGAGTGTTCATGTCGGCTTTAAGTCGGGTTTTACCACTCATCCTTTCTGCTCAGGGATGACAGTGAGCGAGAGGAAGAATGAGGAAGGCAAAGCGTTATGGAGACAGAAACCTTTGGGTTTGTGTGTGTGTGTGTGTGTGTGTGTGTGTGTCTTGTGTAAAGAGCAGGCAGAGATTATAGCCCTCTCCTCTCTTCAAAGGCAGCAGTGTCTAATTATGAAATGACTGTAAGAGCAACGTAGCATATGGCAAATGTTCCTGTGGTACTCTTTGACACTATTTCAAGCTGTCATAAACACACACATGCACACACACACCATACACACACACACACACACACACACACACACACACAGCCAACCACCCCTTTTTGTTCTAGCTCATGTCAAAGCTTTGCTTCACTCGGAGGCGGCTCCTCTTAGCAGCAACATTTTACAGCCGTCACCATCGAGCCGGCTCCACAGGGAAGCCTCCCATGCTGTGACTAAGACTTAGTCTGCTGAGAAGCTGGGGGGCTAACGAGAAATGGCCTTCAGTATGTCACTAGTCCCGCTGGGCCTCGAGCTCGCTGAGTGCTTTTCCTTGATCTTTCAGGCTAAATTCTGCTTTTTCTGCCCCTAAATGTTATTTGGGCTTAAAGGACAATGCTGACTTTTTGGGAAATTGGCCCGTTGGTCAACTCACCCTTTATGTGAGGAGAGGATTGGCAGAAAAAACACCAACACCAACTCTGTTTCACTAAAAGGTCTATCTTCTTAAGTTAGATAATGCTAGTTGCCTATGGGCTCTTAACATACTTTGATTTTGGTTTTACTCCTATCGTAACATGGAGAAGGTAAGTTGACCAATGAGGCAATTTCTCAAAAAGTTGTACTAAGTAAATTCTCTTTTTGGCAGCCCCCTTCATAACCCAGAAATCATGCAATGTGACGTCAGTAAACTGCCAATTCCTTGGATATACATTTCTTGTTCTTTGTGCCTGATGGGGGTGAAGGTGGTAAACGTCTCATGGCAGCAGGTTGAGCCATCGTCAGTCTCTGGATGCAGCGCTCACTCAGGTTAGGAGACAGCTTTGTATTTTCAATTAAGGAAGTGATGAACTGCAAATCTAGAACGTCTCAATTAGTGGGCATGGGACGTTGTGATGTAGCCTCCCATAAGAACCTTACCTAGGGCCGCTTTAACACTGGCCACCCTACAGGGCAGAAGGATCAGCAGACAGACTCGGTGCTGTCTTCAGTCTGTCTTATTACACATTTTGTATTCAGTCCAAGAGCAATTTCCATATAAAGGGATAATAAATCAAACCTTCACCTTACCCTGCTTATGCTCCCTCCCGCCTCCTACACTCAGAGGCTCCAGTCATAAAAAACAATTGAATATTCAGATATAATGCAATAGATATGCTGATAAAGCACTGCACAGAGCTAACTGTTCTATTACACTGAGCTCTGTGATCCACTGAGGCCAGTTCTCCTCTGATCCAGATGTAAACAGACAAATACCCATCGCACCCCCAAGCAAGACTGCAAGAGGAAGAAGGGACTTCATGCAAGCTAATCCTACTATAATAAGGGGCAGGGGAAAGCAACGCCATTATTTGGAGGGGGTTTGGAATAAAATGGAATAAACCAACGTCATTATGGGGGGTGGGGTGGGGGGGGGCGGTTCACTGGGGTTTCCCCACATACAAATTCAAACCAAAGTGGGCTGAGAAGACTGGAAGAAAAAGTGAAAATAAAGGTGTTGTTTCTGAACGGTAACAAGTCGATTCATCGATTCACAATTAATGCTTTCAAAAGGATGTAAGTTTGATTTCCATTCCTTTGGTACATTTCCTGCTTCTGCAAATGGTAGCCTATTGTCGACTCTGTGAAGTCCCCCAAAATTCTCCAGTAGAAGACTGGTTGTACTGGGCAGCTCCCAGTGTGACTGAATGTTAGGAAGGAAGCAAGCTTTCCCTGGATGAGCGGTTAAAAAATCAGAACTACATGAAAACTGTGATTGGTGGAAGCAGGCACCAGTAAGTATTTCTTTAGGTATGTTGAGCACAATAATGGGCTGAATGTAGTTGCATAAGAGTACATTTGATATTTTATGTTTTTGCAATCAGGCTGACCAACCTGGATGTGATGGATGTGAGTCAGGATACATTTTTCACTTATTACTTGGATATGGGTCAGGTTGTCTTTAAAATATTGTCAATAAAATACTGTTATTAGTAATTTATGGTTAGCAAATTATGACATTTTTCAATTCGAATTGAAACTCTTCATGGTCAGATGAGGCTTGGACAGGATGTTTTCTAGTTCAGGACCACACTCAAAGGAGATAGATGCTTGGATTGATCTCCTACGTGTTACAGTAGTAATAATCAGATGGTCTTACCTTGGTTGAGCAGCAGAGCTGCATAGAGGATAAAGGAGAAAGGAGGAAGGAGGAAGGAGGAAGGGAAGGGCATGGAGGAGAGTGGAGAAAAAAGAGCGGTCAGTAACAGCAGTGATTTAGTCATGTAGCAACAATAATATATCACAATCCACCTTACCATCACATTCAGAAGAAGGTTCAGCACAAACACACAGAAAGACAGAATTAACAGATCTGAGTAGTAAAGTTGATAGAGGCTTAATTTCACTAGAAACCTTCTTTCTCACTCTCTCCATCACAAACAAGCAAGAAATCACTCCCTGTCCCTCTCCACTCTTTTCTAAGCCTCATCATTTACTCAGATTACCTCTCTGACTGCGAATGTCTCCTCTAATGTCCTGCATCTCACGGTCTCATCTCACAGGTGTTTCTGTATTATCTAACACATACTGGCATTAGGGATGACAACCAATTAGGCTTTAAGAGAAATAACTCTTCTGAAAGTGGCAGAAAAACAAAAAACTCTCCATCTTTGTCTCTCCATGGTTGAAACTGAAAAAGCAGCAACCTCAATGTGTTTTTGTAGTGACAGGTAATGGATGAATGGATGGGTCTGAATGTGTGTGTGTGTGTGTGTGTGTGTGTGTGTGTGTGTGTGTGTGTGTGTTTGCATTCATGTGTGTACCTGTGTGTGCAAGATAAGATGACACTTTATTGATCCCTGTGGAGAAAATGGGTTCTTAGAGCAGCAAACGTAATGGGATTGGACAGGACGTACCACGGAGAACCAAAAGAAAAATACAATACAAGCTCAAAAATAGAACATAAATTAAACTGTAATAACGATAAAAGCAATAAAATAGAATCTGAACAGTCGCTGGGTTATAAAAATATGAACAGGTCCAACACACACGTACGGTCCGAACTTGGAGTGTTGAATATTATTACTTTTGCTGCTGCAACTTCCTAATTTCCCTACGAGGATCAATAAAGTTTCATGGTATATTTATGAATGTACACGTGGGCAGCAGCAGACTAAAGGTTGCAGATCGATTCCTGTGAATGGAAGGGTCTCTGGTTCAAATCCCTGGACCAGCTGGGAGAGACTTAACCTCCTGCTGCTGCAGTAGAGCTGCTCTGGCCAACAGTAGAAGACTGTGGTTGAACTGGGCAGCTCCCAGTATGAATGTGAAAAGAGTGAGCTTGCCCAGTAAAACCATTCCCTGGATAAAAGAACCCAGACGCAGGGAAAAGGACAATATATATACACACCGGAGATTCCTCTCTTGAGCCAGCGGGGTTCCTCCAGCATGATGTAGAAGTTTTCATGCTTTTCGTACTCTTCATCATCAATGATCCTCACCTGGAAGGACTGACTGTACACACACACAAACACACAAATGATAGGATTGTGAGACACACTTGCAGCGTTTTGTACTTCTGCAATAAATAAAAGGCGGAGTGTAAAATATGAATTACGTAACGCACACATCTTCACACACAAACCAGGCAGAACATTTCATCAATAGGTAATGTAGCGCCCACAGCGGCTCCACCACAGGCTGTCCTTGTTATCGATGTACTGAGTGTTGGCCTCAGCAACCCCCCCCAAAGACAAAGACACACACACACACACACACACACACACACACAGTATAGAGCCACACCAATGGCAGCCTCTCTCCCTGTTGTTTCTGATCAGGACCAGCTGCTGTGTAAATCAGAGCAGAAGGAAGCAGGATGCAGAAACAGGAAGTAATAGGATCAATAATTCAGTCAAAGGTGGGGGCAAAGGGAGGGGGGGGGGGGTAAAGGAAGAAAGAAAGAAAGAGAAAAATAATGAGAGAAAGAAAGAGAGAAACAGCAGGTGAGAGAGGGACAGTGGGAGAAAGAGCGAGATGGCGCTAGAGAGAGGAAGGTAAGAGAGGGAGTCAGACTCTGAAACCCAGGTCAGATATTGTGAAGATTGAATGAAAGGACATGAAAGGATTATGTGACGACAGCATGAAATAGACACACCATTTAGCTAACGGTTAGGTTAGCAACTAAAACGTTGGTTAAGGTTGGGGTAAGGGTGTGGTCCTGGTCGAAACCTGAGTTGGGAATTGAACCCGGGTGAAGGTACCACCACCCCGACCTCCCACTTTGTTATTTCAATGTCAAACTACTTCCTGTTTCTAGTCGGGTCTCCTCTGTATACTCCTTCCATAGTGGGGAGATATATTTCTCTCATGCTATTTCAAGACATCATCAGGCCAGGCTTCAAAATATATGCTCAAATATAACACTCACTTCTACGGTGCGGTACTTGGATAAAAGCGTCCACTAAAATGTCAGGTAAGAGTATATACTGTATTTATTGAGTTGAGGGTGACAGTTTATGTGGAGTGAAACAATCTTGCCTTTGTATTAGAATTGAACGGGACTACAGCCTGGCAGGAGTCCAGGTTGAAGTCCAGGTTGTCCTACTAGACTACAGCTGGAGGAGAGTCAACATTGACTCGGGCCTGATCCACTTCCTGTCTCCCACTTCTTTTTCTTGTGTTCATGCTGCTGTCCAACTCAGCCTAAGGCTCTGTTCTCCCATTACTTTGATTTTTGTCAAATGACAATAATATCACTGTCAGTTTAAACTACGGGCTGAGCTATTTGGTTATCAGTCCTGGAGGTGCAGAGACGAGGCATTTGGAAGGTAAGAGGGAACAATCTCTTAATATCCTCTCCAGGATATGAAACCCTCTATGAACCTATGGACACATTTACATAATGAACATTTTCTAATACACAATCGCTTTACATGTAAGAGCACAATACAAGTGCAAAGTGCACCAATGCAATTTCATGAAATAAGTACCAGGAGTAAGGCCACTGTAAAGTGTTGGTGAAAGCACTTGGCTGAGGGAAGAAAAGAGAGGGATGACAGAAATAGAAGAAAGAAAGGAATCAAAGAATGGGGGAAAGGAGAGGCAGAGATAGAGGGAGGTTAATGAGAGGATGGCGAGGGAGGAGGAGCGCTGCACATCCATTACAGCAGCAAGAAGAAGGACCGTGAGCAAAGTGAAAGGCAGAGGTGTGTGAACAGTGACAGGAATGAGATATCCACCATTTGAAAACAGTGACACCTACTAATGATGACAGCTTCACAGACTGGAGCCTCGGTATTTCAGAACTACCGAATGAATGAATCAGTTAACTGGCTATGCAGCTCGTGCACCCTGACAAGGCCACAACACACTGATACATTTTTAATCTTGGAATAGCCAAATAAATAAAAGGCTTTATACTATTTTCAGAAGAGAATGTCACTTTGGTTTTCATTATTCTTGTTTAGCTACAAAGGTCACCTGTTTCTAGTCCAGTCAGGTTTATTTATATAACCCTTAATCACAGTTACAGTCTCAGAGGGCGTCACACCGCCGACATTGAGATTTCTACTCCCTGTAAGCCAAAGCATTACATTTACATTACATTACAGTCATTTAGCAGACGCTTTTATCCAAAGCGACTTACAATAAGTGCATTCAACATAGGTAGGCAAGAAAACTACTAGTCACCAGAAATCGTAAGTGCATTTCCTTCCTAAACAAGCAACTAAGAGCATAACTAGTGTTACGGTAAGAGTGCAATAAGTTAGCAACCTACTATATCTTAAACAAATGAGACAAATAAGAGAATCAAATAAACAAGAGCTAAGACAAATAAGTGTATCAAATGAACAAGAGCCAATAAACAAGAGCTCAGACACATAATTGACGACAAATAGGCATGGCTAAGAGGAATAGTCAGGGTAGTGTTTCTTGAAGAGGTGGGTTTTCAGCCTGCGGCGAAAGATGGGCAGCGACTCTGCTGTCCTGACATCAGTGGGGAGTTCATTCCACCACTGCGGGGCCAGGACAGAGAAGAGCCGTGACCGTGTAGATCGGCCACAGCAGCATTTGTTTACAATTTTTGGTTAAGAGTATCAAGAGTAAACCGTGTCTGAGTGGATATTTCTTCTTGTTTGACAGCGGAGAGACAGGCAGAGGAAAACTGGATTCACACCAAAAGAGGATTAGTTGCCACTCTCTGCTTTTCTTTGTGTAAAATTGCTGGCGAGGGGGCATGTGGTGACTAGCAAGCATGAACAGTCATCCAAAAATCAATCACTTCAACTTGTTTATTTCCCAAGTATTTAACTAAAAGAAGAAGGATTTGACTGCCGTTCACTTTTCCATTTCTATAGTTAACCACCTGACAACTGCAGGAAGGATTGTCAGTGATTTAGTGAAGGATTGCAGATGATGACAGCTCTCTTTTCACTCCTCCTTTTTGCTTCTCCTCATTGAAAATTAATGAAATCTGATCTCTCTCTGCGCCCAATTATCTAGTGGTGTAAATTTAGCGTAAAACGTGGAGACAGAAAAACAGTGAAGGGGATGAAGAAGTGAGACAGAGATGTGTACGCCATAGTACTGAGGTGGGAAAGGAGGGATGGAAGAGGGTTTTCATTTGTTAAATAGTTTCCCCACCTTTTAAACATGGTATGAGTCCTACTAATATAAACTGTATGTGTCACAGTAAGAACTATCAGACTGATGTATTCTTTCATTAAAAGAATGAAACATAAATCAATACTAGGCCACTGGCAGTGTGGCCTGGTGGTTAAACAGACTGTCAGATATCAAGAGTTGAATCCCTGGAAGTGGGAGAACACTTCCTCTTTAGCAAGTTGCTAGCTACCGTACACAACAGATGAAGGAAATTCATTCAACAATGTAATAGTAAAATGTAAAATCTCAAACTTCACTTCAATGGCCATTTATTGGACCAGTCAGACGTGTTGGTGTGCCTGAACACAGCATACGGTAAATATTCTTTTCACATCATACTTGACCGCGTTTTATGAGGAGGTCAGCATCGAGTGGATTGTCAGTTTGGGCAGGTCTTATTACCTCCTTGAATGGTTATAACGGTGTAATATCTTTTAATGTAACGTTTAAATAATCCAAAAGCAATTCATTTCACTCACTGTATGGCATATTTATCCACGGAATCAATAAATGTCAATAACTTTGGACAGAGTTTTGGGTCTTGTTTCTATCGAAAGATTCGTACCAATCCTCCACTTACACTCCAAGTTAAATAGCGACTCGCAACTTTGTTTACTGCAGCGGTAGGTTTCCAGGGGGTTCTGGTTACCTGCGGCGCTCCACACTTCTGCTTAAATCCAGCCAACAGCCAAATGGAGGCAGGACGTCCGGTAAAACATTCTACACATCGATTTTGAACAGTGGTAATATTGAAATGTGTGGAAGGACCCACGCTCAATTCCCACAATAGCTTCAGCAAGACACTAAAGTCTAGCCTGACCACTCACACATTTAGCATCAGCTAAATGTCGAAAATGACTTACAATGAGTGGTGTAAATGAGGAAATGAGTGAATGTAAATGTAAAAAGCGGTGTGCCTTGTGGTGATCACTGACTAGAGTTCATAGAACCGACAGCAGTGAAAATCAGGGAAAAAGGCGTGGGCGTCATAGTAATGAAGGACATCAGAGAGAGAGGAAAGGAGAGATGAAAGTAAAGAAAAAGAGTGAATGAAGTAAATGTGTCTGCCATGGCATTGATGAACATCAGAGAGGGAGGAAGGAGGTGTGTAAAGGACAGACAGACGTGTGTCGTAGCAATGATGGACATCAAAGACCTAAGGACAAACCCTTTCCTCTCACTCAACACTGCATGGAACATTTTAACATCAATACATCTTTAACACAATCATTTTGAGACATTAGTATAACTACCGTAAACAAGCAAGACAAACTGCTGGATTGCTTTACGACACAAAACAGGAAGAGCAGACGGCAGATGGTGGAAGGAGAGAAAGAAAGATAGAAATATGACTTCCAACATGTCTCAGTAAAGTCAAAGAGAAAACAAACGAAAGGTGGGTCTGGTGTGAGATGGAGGCTACCAGTCTGTCACACCTTTATAAAGAGACTGCCTCAGACAAGCATCCCTGGAGACATAAAGGTTAAAAAAAGAACAAGAGCATGTGTCAGAGCAATAATGGACATCAGAAGACTAAGAAAAGAGTGAAACAGACGTGTATGCCATCGTAATTAGAGGTATGGGGAATGATGGATGAGTGTTGGAAGGGAGGAAGTGAAGAAGTGATGACATGACCTGACTGGAATGTCACCACGGAAACCAGCTGCCTAACAACAGAGGAAAATATTGACTGACAACAGAAAGACAGAGAGAGGGAGGGGAAGGACGGAGAACATGAAGGATGGGGAGGGGGGAGATGGAGGGAGGAAAAGAAAGGAGAAGTACAGGGACTGATAGGGAAGGAGAAAGTGAGGGTTTGAGGGAAAGACAGAGGTAGGGGTGTACCGGAGAAGAAGGGCTGAAGGAGGGAGGAAATGAGGGAGAGGGTGGGTATATAAGAGAAAGAACGAGGGAGGGGAGATTGTTTACAAAGTGAAAGAAAAGAAAAACTGCAGAGAACGGAGGGAGAGGAGACCCACGGTGAGCAGTAAAGCAAAGAACAGACAGACAGAGAGTGTGAAAAAAATCAAAGGAGTTGGAAGAGGGAGAGATGGACAGATGGACAGATGCAGCCGATGGCCGTCACCCTGACGGGAGCAATGTGGCGTGAAGATGACAGCCAGCGAACGCCAGGTGAATAGATGAGGTGAGGACGAGCAGTGAGGTGGGTTTGATCTCAACATTAATACCTACAGCTGCCAAACCACACTGGGCCCTGCAGGCAGAGTTTGGCCTTGAACAAAATACTTTTGGTCTCTGAAGGCAAAGATCTGTTTTTCTATATGGGATGATGTGAAAATGATATTTGAGCAGTGGTTTTGATATTAATGGTTGATTGCTGATGACACGAGGCTTCATTAGAAATTATTTATATCCAATAATCCTTAAGAAATCCCTTATATTTATTCTTAGTCTGTCCTCACATAATTGTTAGGGTTTCCCTAACAGTCCATAGCTTGTGACTAGTTTACCACTGCTTACCAGTGCTTATACCACTATATTGGCTAAGTTGGTCTACTTGGGATTCTCTTCAATCTGTTTTGGATGTTGTGAAAGTAAATTAGCACAGAATGCTAGAATTTATCATTTATCATTTTGTGTCTGTTGTACTGATGCTGTGTTGCCACAGACATGTGGTATGTGTGTCATGAACATGTGCCTGAGTGCTGTAGAGTAAACTAGTGAGGCCTGGATTTGAGGCCCTATAAGGAAGTCATAAATCTGACCTTGACCAGACCACTGCTAGGTGGAGAGAGCCTATAGGATGAACCATGTTAAACATGTTATCTAAGCATAAGTGAACCAATCATAGACTTCTTTGTTCCCAAAGAAACTATAAAGATTGTAGTGAGCTGATTTTCAGAGAGAGAGAGCATAGAGACTTTCTGTGTGACCTGTGTCTTTCTCTCTCCAATATATCTGTATACAATATATTTTTATACTTCAACCTGTCAATGTTTTGTGTGTTATTTAAAGAGTTCTGAGTGCTTACAGGCAATTTCCACGACAATGTGCCAGTGTGAATGACAAGGCTATTAAAGGTAATGACAAGTGTGGACAGTGGACATTTCTCTTTTTTATTGTGTTGTATGTTTTAACTCTCTATGTCATGTGGTTATTTTTGGGGGGGACTGCTGGAGCATTAAATATATAAGCAGGCATCTAATCTCATATTATGTCTTTAGGTGTGGAAGATATTATTATTACTAAAACTACTGAGAACTAACCTCTGAGAATAAGGTACATTTTCTGGTTCACAACTGAACGTCTCTATAGGAGCGACTTGATACCAAAAGAAAGTCTGAGTTGTTTGGCTTCAGGCTGGAACTGACCACTGGAATGTAGGAATAACTTCCCCTTTAAAGGAATATCAGCATATTGACCGTCTGTCTGACATCTGGCTGTGAAAAATATTGGGTGGTAAATTGTTCATGAGTCCTTCATCATCACACACACACACACACACAGACACACACACACACAGACACAGACACACAGACACACAGACACACAGACACACACACACACACACAGAGATCCAACCATTCACCCATCACCAGCCCTGTCACAGAAACTCAAAGTCTCTGCCAGTCAATGAACCTTAGCTTAGAGCTGCTGGAATCAATATCAGGCAGTAAAGTCTGTTCTACTTTGTAACATGTACAAATACAACACTGGACCTTTGAAACACAGTGTCAAAGATATTTCAAGTTTTATACAAAGAAGGAAAATAAGCTCTTTGGGACTTTCTTAACCCTTTCTTAATCACATTTCCCAGGAGGTGTTTTTTCCTGTTGCAAAGACGACGTGACGACTTCATTCAAAGGTTTCCTCTTTCGCTTTACTGAACAGCATAAACATGATTTTTCCATCAGTCTTTCACCACTTCCACCATCTGCCATTGGATTTCTGAAAGATTCAGCTGCATTTGTGCTGGAAGAACAGCGCCCTCTTCCTGTTACGTGCCGAAAAGCAATCTCCCTTTATGTCGTAAAACAATCAAGCATATTTCCTGCAAAATCCGACACAGTGGCACATAATGTAAAATGCAGTGTAGAGTACGGTGGAGGCTGCCAGTCTTCTGGTTCAAAATGAACGTGGTAATGATTTAATGTTAAAATGTTAAATGTAGCACCTTTAATAAGTATAATTGTATGAAAGGAAACCCAGGCGATGCTGTAAAAGAACACGTATGCTCAACAAAGCTTCCCTTGAAAAAGAAAGATTTTTGAAAGCGCCGTGCTGTTGTAAGGAACACCAGAGGAGCCGAGACAGACTCCCTGGGCGACGCCGGCGTTACCAATCTCGTTTGCAGCTAATTAGCCACCCTGCATTCACACAACAATAACCAGCAATTAGTAACATGAACACTCAAAGCCTACCCACATTACACACACACACACACACACACACACACAGGATCCAGCATTCATGTGCTGAGGCTCCCACCAGGTCAGCCTTGATGAATAATGGACCAGAACTTTGTCTGGCAAGCATAAAGGAGAGGAGAGGAGAGGAGAGGGGAGGGGAGGAGAGGAGGGGAGGGGAGGGGAGGGGAGAGGAGAAGAGAGGAGAGGAGAGGAGGGGAGAGGAGTGGATGGGAGAGGAGAGGAGAGGAGAGGAGAGGAGAGGAGGAGAGAGGGGAGGAGAGGAGGGGAGAGGGGAGGAGAGGAGGGGAGAGGAGAGGATGGGAGGGGAGGGGAGGGGAGGGGAGGGGAGGGAGGGAGGGGAGAGGAGAGGAGAGGAGGGAGGGGAGGGGAGGGAGAGGAGAGGAGAGGAGAGGAGAGGAGGGGAGGGGAGGGGAGGGGAGGGGAGGGGAGAGGAGGGGAGAGGAGAGGAGAGGAGAGGAGAGGATGGGAGGGGAGGGGAGGGGAGAGGAGAGGAGGGGAGGGGAGGGGAGAGGAGAGGAGAGGAGAGGAGAGGAGAGGAGAGGATGGGAGGGGAGGGGAGAGGAGGAGAGAGAAAGAGAGAAGTAAGGTAAAGAAAGGGCAAACTTCTTGTATGCCATCTCAGTCCTCTCCTCCCTCCATCCCTCCCTCTCTGTCCCTCGTTAGCTGTAGTATTAATTCATTGATCCCATGATGGGGAATCCTTCCTCCCTGAAACAGCATCAGTGATACAATACACTGAACTCCTGCAGTGGAGCCGCTCAGTGGCCCCCAGTAGAGGACTGTGGTTGTACTGGGCGGCTCCCAGGTGCAGTCGATAAAAACCCAATAATGTTCAGTTTTACTCACATGGTCTGGTCGTTGGTGAACTCCAGCTCGCCTCGGGCGTCCTCATAGTCCTCTCCTCCCTTGGCGGTGCCAGCCTCGGTGTGGTACGGCAGGATGACGGTGCCACGGGCGCCGGAGTTGCGCACCACCGTCACCTCCATGGTGCCCACGCTCTCACTCACCCGCACCATGCGCTCGCTGAATGTGAAGATGCCCGCGTGGTCGTCATCCAAGATGGTCACCGTGGCGACCAGGGGTTCAACCAGGCAGCCTTTGGGGGCGGTGCCTGCTTCGTCACTCTCAAACATCCCCTCCGCATCGCCGACACGCAGGTTCAGGAGGCGCACAAAGAAGTGCTCGTCTTCCTCAAATATGTCGTCGTCGATGATACCAACCTAGAGGGGGAGGGAAAGAGAGGGGAGGAGATCGTCAACGCCAAGAGGCTGATGTGGAGAACGTTCTCAGGTTTTCTTCTGCTTAAGATCTGCTTAAGAAGGCAAAGAACAGAGAACACATCTTTACAGTTTGAGATGGACTGTGCTTGACGTCGGGAGATCAAAGTGTTCTCTTTCCCAGCTCTGTACTACCGACTACTAGGCTGTTTAAGTTGTACCAACTAGTTTGGACGTGACGCATCATCCTCGAATGAATCTTGGGTCTTCCTGTTTTGTCCTCTCCGATACATCCATGATATTTTGTGGTTGGCAAAATAAACTTCTGGCATCTTTATCCATCTTCCGTCTTCAGCGTTCTTTAATTTTGGTTATTACATTATGAGGACAAGAAGAGAGAGGGAGCAAGAGGGAGCTGAGGGGTAAAGATATGTCTGGGTCAAGTTCAATTCAACTAATATGATAATCCTGATTACTTGGCTGGATATTTTTATATTTTAATGAATATATTTTAGAGAAAGTTTGACATATGATTATAAATGATTTATTATGTAGCCCCAAACTCTATTTACTCAGGAGGTGGATTTTCTGCAGAATTCAAAAAAGGAAATCTTTTGCCACAAGGAGCTGTACAGTAAATCCAAGACTCATCATCATCACTATGTGAACTGACCCCAACCCTGGTCTGTGTGTGTCTGGATGATTGAGAGCTGAGTAGTGAGAGGCACAGCAAGCAGTCATCTCCCACGACTTGACCGGTTCAGTTGTCGTCTCAGTGGCATTTTGTATCATCCGATCATGCCATGATGCGTTCATGGACATGTCTGGGCGTTCCCTAACCAGATTATGCTGGCACTGTAATTCAGTGAGCCAGACCACATCCTGAAATTGACAGGCTTGTTTTGTGATCGGACTTGTACATATTCTGGATGCAGTCCAGTCACAACACATACGAGCGATACAAAGAGATGAAGAGGAGTGGGAAAATGAAACGCGGACACTGATTTAAAGGTTGAGGCCTTATTTGCAAGATAATATAAATTCTGTGAATAATGTCATTCTGACACTAATGATAAAGCTTCTGAAGGAAGCACTCCACAAAACAGAAAAGGATCTTTTTTTGGCCAGTTTTGGAAAAGATTGGAAAAGATAAATTCAAGTGGCATCCTGACACAGTGGATATAATTGACAGTAGTAATTCCCCTGTTTCTCTCTCTCTGTTAGACAGCGGAGACTTTTTATGATTGATGGTATGATCTCTGTTATTCAGGGGCTCTGTTTGTCTAGTTAGGATCCAACTCAGACCTTTGCTGAATCAAAGTGTAGGGGCAGCAGCAGCAAAAGCACGATCACTCTTAGTTTTAACTCAAATGAATGACTGACTTCTTATTTAGAGATTATAAATGTTAATCTTATATAAAAAAAGGACTTGCATCCAGCCTTTTGAGTACTGGCAACAAGGCCTTTGATTGATTACGTCAGTCCGATGCTTGTTTAAATCCGTAGAGAGTGTTGTACAGTGGAATAGTTACAGCAATGAAAATGGAGTGCTGGCAGAAGAGTGAGGCATTCAAGTTTAATTGGTTTCTCTGCTGCTCATCTCTGGCACAGTGATCGATGAAATCCAGTGGTATTCTGTTGAAATGGACGACACTGACCTTTGGAATGTACTCAGCCTCCCTCCATCCATTCACACATGGTAGACGGGCCAATTTATAGGGTCTGCTTTTGTAATGTCCCGTCCTCACCAAGCTTCTCTAACATAAATGATCTTCAGTCAAATGCGCTGCTCTCCTCTTATCTGTTCCTCTCATCCAGATCTCACATTTCTTTTGATCTTTGATCAAACCTTGAATCTGAGGGGAGATTACCCAGCTCACCATGTCTACCTCGCACAATTGTCTTATGCACTGTGGGTCCAGGAACTGGTCGCTGAAAAAACATGGTTAGTTAACTGTGTCTTGCATTTCACTAAAAACTCGTTATTGGTATAGTGACATTGCTGACTTGTTTAATGAGGTTGGTTTTTGAATTGAATGAGGCAGCAGTCTAAGTAGTTATTTCTTCCATATGATGGTGTACTTTGTGGTCTTTACTATTTTCATGTACATTTGTAACATCCAGTGCTATTCTGCTCTGCTGATCGGGTCTTAATGGAGCTAGCAGTGCAAATCTCTCTCATATTATAGTTGATAGTTTGCTAATATGACAAACTATGGTTTGTTCCTTTTATTACACAGCACACTGCCCTTACTAGTACTGTCAAATCTGTTACAGGAAGGAAAGAAATCTGCTACTACTGCTACTGCAGTATTAGTAGTAGTAGTAGTAGTAGTAGCAGCAGTAGTAGTACTAGTACTAGTAGTGTTAGTAGTAGCAGTAGTATTAGTATTATTATTAGTAATAGTAGCAGTAGTATTAGTATTAGTATTTTATTAGTAGTAATAGTAGTAGTAATAGTATCAGTAGTATTAGTATTATTAGTAGCAGTAGTATTATCTCTCCTCCTTGCCTCAACATCTGTCTCTCCTCAGCCTTTCTCTGCTTGTCCTGGTGGGACTCTCTTTACCCCCCCCCCCCCCACACTTTGATCTCCTTGGATATCGTTCCAGGTTTTTTAGCCTGCAGCATGTGAGTCATCATACACTTTACTCCTTTCAGCCCTTGCACCAGTTACTGAGGTATTGTTATCTGAAGTTTGTAGTTTGTGAGTAAAGCCGGTGCAGCTTGCATCATAGAATATAAAATGTTATCAGATTCTGTTTACGGTATCTCAGCAAACAAAACTCTGAGGTAAGAGCTATTTTGGGATGAACTGAAAGAGCTCCTGTTTCATAATGAATGTGATAGGCTGCTTTTCCTTACAGGGATAATTAAAGTTTCATATCTTCTCTAAGTCTTATTAGTGGGTCCCTTTACTGTCATGAATAGTGGTAATCAAACTTGACTTACCAAAGATAGTAGAGAAATGCTAAGATGGTACATATACAGTATAGCCTATGGGAAGAAGATAATAATTTCTTTTGTCATAATTTGTTTCTGCTTAAGTGGGTGTGGCCATTAATTAATAGAAAATTAAAAACAATATGAAACTGAAAAACTTCATCTCATTGTATCTCAAATGCACACCAATTGAAATGATTTCATTACTGAATTAAAAAAAAGTTGAAACAAATGTTTTTTAAGGATCTATCCATCAGAAAATATGAATTCAGTGTCAGAATAGTCCAATATTTAGAGAAACTTCTACGGGGGGAAGCCATATTGTTTCAAAACCATCTCCAATGGTGCTTATCTGATGCTTATTTTTGTCTTTTTACGGTGGGGGCAGTGTTTAAAACCCACATGACCCATGGCAGGAAAATCTGTGAGTTATGAGTTGAAATGTCTCCTATTTGTCTCTCCACTGCCACCCTGTCTAATTCACTCCTTTCTCTTCCTGTTCCTCGTCTTCCTCCTCCTCACTCACCTTAATGTCCTTGCGAGTCTCTCCGGGTTTGAACACCAGAGTTCCCTCGCTGTATTCGTAGTCGGACCCAGCGTTGGCCGACCCGTCCTCCGTCCTGTAGTCCACATAGAAAGTACTCTCTCCCAGACCCCCTTAATAGTAGGAATAATAAAAACAACAATGGTCACATCTATCAATCTATCTATCTATCTATCTATCTATCTATCTATCTATCTATCTATCTATCTGTCTGTCTGTCTGTCTGTCTGTCTGTCTGTCTACCTAAACATGAAAAGTATAAAAAGTACCATAAATCCTTTTTGTACCACATCAAAATAAGTTGTAACAATTAAAGCCCAATCAAGAATTTATATTCTCTTTAAAAAGTAGAAGAGGTGATAGGAGGGTTTACACTGCATAACCCTATAACCCAATAAATCCTTTTTTTTAAAGGAAAGTCATCTTAGGAAGCTTTCTGGACAGGATTTCTACTATAAAAGCTTTCAAAGCACCCAAAACACAGGTGCAGTAACAAAACGAAACTCATCCTTATCCGTTACATACTGTCCATCATTGTTTAATTAATCATTTTAAGAGTGGAAAAATGTCTTCACTCCGATGATCATAACATAAACTAAACATTAACGAAGCCAGCAATTCACAGCAGTGCAGTGTTTAAACATAGGACACCTTATTCCAATCAAATAAAGGACAAAAATGTATCAAGTCAGAGACAATATTTTAAAAGGAGAGAAGAAAGATATTATACGTACACTTTATTAGTATCACATTGGCTCTTAACTTTTTTTCATCTAAACTCAATATTAGCTTATTACTTATTCATATTAGTGTAGCAATAAAAATCTACCTTGGCAGACTATGGCCAGTGTCAAAACGCCGCAGTTCTCCATGCACTGGCTGTGGGCACTTTCGAAGGCGATGCGGCTGCACATCGCCAGGTCGTCGTCCTCCGATGTTTCCTCGTCCGGTACCACCGCACGGCGAGCGTGGTCGGCAGCATGCTTCTTCAGGATGTTACCGGCACCGATCATCATACGAGTCGCCTTGTAGGAAATAGGGTAGGGTAGAGAAGACAGATAGAGATAGAGAAGGACTGGCTATATGATGGGCTTTCAAGTGACACACCCTCTGGCGGCCATATTGGAGGTGCTCAGCTCTTGGACAACAGCGGCTGTGAACAACTGATTGTGTTTCTAAACTGACTTGGTCGTCTCAGTATGGAAGAGACATGGTTGATTTCTGTGCTATTTTTTAGTAGGAACTGATGAACTGACAAACTTGATTGATCCGGTGTTTAGATAATGTCAGCTTGTTAGCTAGCTAACTGTAGTATCTGGTCAGCTAACCATCACTAGCTAATCAGCTAATCTATCCAGTAGAAGCTAGTGTTAGTAGGGCTAGTAGTTGCATGTAGTAGTTGCTTTGCTAAATTAGCCTGCTGGCTAGTTAGCTAGCTAACAAAACCAAAACACATCAGATTGTTTATGTTAACTAAACTGACTCTTCTCAACTAGCAGGGCTAAAGACAAGACTAGACAAAACTAAGTTTGGAAAAAGAACTAACCCTAACCCTTATCAGACTATTCACTTTTACTTATTTCACGTTATTGAATGGATCTACACCCGCACCACAACGATCATTTTCAGGTAGCTCTCTTTTCCTTCCTGGCCGCTATATATTTAGCTATTTGTTTACAGCCAATTCTCCATTGGACCTCCATGTTTAACCTGATTAATACAATTATAACAATGGTCATGTAAACACATCAGTCTGATTATGAGGTTATAATTGTCATAAAAGGAAACAACCTGGTTACATACCAGGATCTTTGTCCATGTAAACAGTCTGACTTCTGTGCAGTGGGACGGTAAATGTACTTTCCCCAGCTACAGTGTAAAGCTGGCGGATCTGTACCTTACATGATTAATGTGGGTGAAATCACAGTGCGCTCTCTTAGCCCTTGAACAACGTCCTAACCGCAGGGCCACAGCATAGCGACTGTATATTGTGTATACCTATCGTGCGTGTGCATTTGAAGATGTGTATATGCGTGTTTTTTGTGTCGTGAGTTTGTTACCTGTATGCGGTAAAAGGCTCTGCTCTTCTGCTGGTGCAGCAGTGCGTAGTAGTTGGCTAACTCTACCAGCTGATCCAGCTCTTTGTCCGGGTATTTCTGTTTCAGCTCTTTCAGGATACGGATCACCTGGAGGGGAGAGGACAGTTAGCATCAGCGTTTTTCCTAAATTTAGCTAGCACACGTAGTTGTTGATAGACTCACTCATTACAGCAGGGATCAAACTTGTGACTTTTCTCACGGTGGGGATTGGAGCTCCCTGGAGGTCAAGTTCCACTCCCATGCTTATATTGTGATTGAATTAGTCATTCATTCTCTACCCACTTAATCCTTATCAGGGTCGTGGAGGATGGAGCCTATCCCAGCATGCATCGGGGCGAAAGGCAGGGATCACAGGCAGTCCATCACAGATAGACACATTCACACCTACAGGCAATGTAGAGTGTCCAATCCAATGTGTATTCTATAACAAGAATACCATAGTGTACACTGTAAATGTGAAAGTGAGAGCGTTAATGATGTTAAATTGAAATGCCATGTTTTTAATGCATCTGAATCAAGTGTGTGTGTTGCTATGCTTGAGACGGGATTCACATTAAACTGTTTGACGGGCCAATGAATCAACGCTTTTGATTTATGTGTGTGTGAGTGTGTGTGACAAGACAAAGAGAGGGAGGATCAGTTTTATGTGTGTGCTGTTTGTGTCTATGTGTGAGTGTGGGTTGGCATTCATAGTGGATGAAATAGGAGCTGCTGTGTGGGGAGTAATTGAAGGGCCTGATGTTGATTCAATTAACACTGAGTCTAATTCTATGAAACCTCTGCCAGGAGAAGTCAAGCCCACGTGATAACCCCAATGACATACCTGCTCTCACCCACACCTCTTTTTCCTCTGCATCCAAGCCATGTTTCTACACAGGCATTCACCCTAAATAGCATAAGGCAGGGGCGTGGCACATCCAACAATGTTTAGTGGAGGGTAAACTCACCTAAACTCGAAACACCTTTTGAGGCTGATATAAATCTTTGACATAAATTCATTGTCGACATCATAGTTATATGAATATGAGTATGAAACCTTAAACAACGTCCATAGCAATTTTATGATGAAACACATGCATCCTGGTGATAATCTTGACAATACATCACATAATATTTTTTCTGGGTTTTCTGAGTAAATCCCAGTTTACTGTCTCCAACTAGCAGCTGAAAAACCTTTGACTGATTAGTGTTGTTTTGTTGGTTGACAGAATTTTGCACGTCTTCGTAGAGTACTGTGCAATAGTCTTAGGCACATGTAAAAACAATCTGTAAAGCAAAGATGCTTTCAAAAATAATGAAATGAAAAGTTACAATATAATATTATAAGTAAGTATAAGTATATATAAGTATATATCTAGGTAAGATATCTATTACACAATTAGTGACATCATGACTATATTACAAATGAGAAGCAACAAAAATCCCCATTTGTTTTATATCTGAGAGATGCTGGAGCATCCCCGCCAGCTTGTGTGGGCATGATGCAAGTACGAGGGACAGTTGGGCTTTTTAACTGTCCTCTGTCTCTCAGTGTACCTGACAACACTCCTAACACTGCGTGGGAAGACAGCCTTCATCTCTCCCTCCTGCTGGTCGCTCATTCCTCCAGCACTTCTTTCATTCTGTCTCGCCTCATCCTTTCGAAGTAGCCAAGCATGGCAGGAATTGCCCAAGTGGGTAGATCAAGACTTGCTTTCTTTCTTTCTTTCTTTTTCTTTCTTTCTTCCTTTCTTTCTTTCTTTCTTCCTTTCTTTCTTCCTTTCTTTCTTTGTCTCATTTTCCCTTGACCACGCCTCTAACCCCCATTATCACTTTCTCATCTCTCTGTTGTGTCACTTTATTATGTCTTATTTCTCCTTTTCCTCCTCCTCCTCCCTCTACTCAGGCCAACAGTGTTGCCAGTAACTATGAATAAGATAAGTGTCACAAAATGCATATAAACATGCATTCATCACTTTAGGAAATATAAATCAAAATTGGAGCCATTCATCACACCCTCAACGTTCTTTATCAATTTTGTAAAAGCCTCCTTCAGGGAAATCATCTGTTAGTTTGCATTCCAACATAATCACCACAGCCGAAATGGCATTTTCTACATTAACTCACAAACAAAGAATCATGGGAAATGGGATTATAGAACTATTACAGAAGACAAAGCATGTCCCCAGTGACGACAGCGTCTCTAAATGTGTTTAGAAATTAATTAGTGTATGAATTCCTTTGTCCCTCTCCTCATAGATGATACGACCTTCAGCACCAACGTTGAAAACCCATGTAATAAGAATCTGGAGTTGTAAATCGCTGCTACCTTCGTCGCTTCGGGGCCTTAATATCTTCCTGATATCAGTTAAAACAGTTCAAAGCTGTTTTAATATGATTTTTCACCGTGCCATAACATCACACTGTGAATATTCAGCCCTCGTTTGATTCGCCGATGGCCTCCTGCATGTCAGCGTCCTGCAGGTCTGTTTCAGCTTCTAGTGCATCTTCCTCCCTCCATCCCTTTATCCAGCCTTCACTCTTTCCCCACACTTTCCATCATTTCTCTCTCTTCTCTCTCCCCATCTCTTTCCATCTCCCCCCTCACAATTTCCCACACTCTCTCTCAGTCCCTCTCTCCCTTTATGTCTCTACCTCCCTCTTAACATATTGTTCTTTCCACTTCTTTCTCTCTCTATCTTTCTCGCTCTCTCACCTCCTTGCGGCTCTCGTCCAGCTCCTTGGTGCACTCCATATTAACCGTCGTGCTGTTGGAGTTGGGCAGGTTGCCCCCGGCTACCGTTGCCATAGCCCCCGCTGCCGCACCAGCGTTATTGGCCGCGGCGCCTGCTGTGCCATCCTGAGCACCCCCGCAGTTCTCGGCGGGCATCACAGTGCCCCCCCGAGGGAACTTGCCATCCATGATCATCTCCATGCCACCCTTGTTGGGTGTCAAGTCTCCCTCAGTTTCCACGACGATGCCGTGGCGCTTGTTGGCACGGTAACGCTTGCCCATGTACTTGTAGAAGAGCAGGCGGCGGTCGGCGACCCAAGCCAGGATCACACACACAGGGAAGTACAGCAGGGTCACCAGGGCCTCCCACACCTGAGGAGATGGATGTGTATGTATGTGCGCACAGACACACATATACACCCAAGGATACAGACACACACACACACACACACACACACACACACACACACACAGATGCATTAGTCCAGTCTAAGCGTAGTTTCAAGTAATGTACCTTGTCTCATCATTCCTCACGAGCAGCCAAGAAAGACGTTGATCCAATCCACTGATCATCATGGCTGTGGCTATTCATTTAATGTGTATCATTTGCTGTGGGCGTGTCATGTGGGCGATAACAAGATAACATAACAGCGGCGGGAACTTGACCAACTGAGAGGGAGGAGGGCGGGACTAATAATACACTTCCTGTCTAAAGGGGAAAGTTATTGTGATATTTGCAGAAATGCTATTACGTTATTGTTTCAAGATGTAATTACATTATTTCATGACATTTAGTTTTATTGTTGACCTTTGTGACTTCATACGTTGCAGCCCTCTACAGGGTCATGGATTAATGGCACCTCACATTTTTGTATACTCAGTTTTGTTGTTGCTGTGGCTGATTGTACTTGTGTGGGTGTGTGAGCACATATGTAGGAGGATGTGACGGTTTTTAGTTATTTTGTTGTCAGAAAAAAAACTCCTCTAGTCAGCCTCTAAACACACTTTGCACACACACACTCCCCATTCACACACACTGTCTCTGACCTCCACGACGCCTGGTGAGATGACAGACAGGATGAGGTAGAGCCAGATGTAGGCGAAGATGCTCCAGAAAGCGGTGATGAAGAACACCCTGAGGTGCTTGATCTTGCGGGTCTCTCCTTCAGGGATCACCCACACACAGAGCCCGATGATCACAAACATGTTGAAGGCGGCGCTGCCCACGATGGTCCCCGGTCCCAGCTCACCGGCCGCAAACTTATGACCACACACCTGGAGAGATGTGTGTGTGTGTGTGTGTGTGTGTGTGTATGTGTGTGTGTGTGTGTGGAGGGAGGGACAGACAGACAGAAAATCAGGTTGCAGCAACAGGACCAAACAGCTTCTACCAGGAAGGCAAAAGACAGACGGTTGGACAGTGTTGGGGAAAGTTACTTTTTAAAGTAAGGAGTTACGTCACTCTGCTACTTGTCGTAAAAAGTAACTCGTTATGTTCATTATTAAAAGTAACTTGTTAGATTATGTTGTGTTATCTTCTCTGCATGAGATGCTGCAGGATTTTTCTACTTTTACAAAGTAACTAATAATGCATTACAAGAATTGTAAGTTACTAGTTAGCACAAAAGAGTAATCTGAGAGAGGAAGTATTTTATTGTCTTAGGTTACCAAGTACAATGAACTCGTTCTGTACTCGTCTCTGGGTTACTTTATTGAAAACAGTCAAATACAAATAAAAGGGTGATACACAAGAAAAGGACAAGAGAGAGAGGTTGCCTGTGATAGAAAATAAGTGTGTGTGTGTGTGTACCTCTATGACAGACAGCAGTATCTCCGGGGCGCTGGACCCCAGGGCCATGAGAGTCAGATTGGACACCGTCTCGTTCCAGATTCGAACCGTCGCCACCGTCGTTTCCCCGTTAGGCATGGTGATAGTCACCTCCTTCTCCTGGTGGCCACCACACACACGCAGACACACAGACACACACGCACACGCACACGCACACACACACACACACACACACACACACACACACACACACACACACACACACACACACACACACAGAACACTGTTTGAGGTTTCTTTTTGAGAAGTTTTTACTTTACAAATCAAAGACAGGTACAAATACATGCACACACACATCTGATATGGTTGCTGGGATTAAACCTGTGAACTTCTCATCACAGGACAGTCTCTTTAATCACCTGCAGTCCCATTTGTCTTCATATAAAGATCAATTTATCCCTCGCTCTCTCCAATTATTATTTAAGCTCTATATTCAGTCCTGTACTCACCTCGCCTCCCCCTGACCACACACACACACACACACACACACGCACACACGCACACACACACACACACACACACACACACAGACCCATACATTCAAACACAAACACACATAATGGACCCAGCAGCCGTCTGCTACAGCAGGTGAGGTGGGAGTGTTATTACAGCTGCCACAGTGATGGATTGTGGGATACGAGTTCAGACATTCATTTACATTGACCTTGAAGAGGATGGATGAACGGCCTCTTTCTCTCTTAACCCCTTTGTTCCTCTTTCCCACAATACTTTGCTCCCTCTCGATGCACCACCTGGTACCTCTGTCTACTCCCATCTCTATTACCGCTAGTCTCTCTCTCTCTCTCTCTCTCTCTCTCTCTCTCTCTCTCTCTCTCTCTCTCTCTCTCTCTCTCTCTCTCTCTCTCTCTCTCTCTCTCTCTCTCTCTCTCTCTCTCTCTCTCTCTCTCTCTCTCTCTCTCTCTCTCTCTCTCTCTCTCTCTCCATCTCTATAAATAAAAAGCATCTCATCCCATCCATTCTCTTCACAATGCAAAACAACTGCTATTCCTTTCAAATTTCCTTCCCATCCCTCCACTGCCTCCGTTCACACAAAATGCAAAAGAAATAAATTAGAAGTGGCATGAATGCAGGCAAAGTCAATGGAAGGAGGCAAACAGAGAGAGGTGGACGCCACTTCGCTCCCGGTGGCGCAAATTGAGGCAAAGAGACAGAAATCAGAAGTGACTCTGACGACAACACGACACAACATCATTCATGAACAGAAGCAAACACGTCAGGTCAGCACACTGGCTGGAGTTTTGAGTAAGTTGTGTTAAGAAGGTTTAGCTAATGCTCATAGTTTATTACCACAGCAGAACTCTTGGTATTTGTCAATTCCACTTTGATTTCAACCAATGATTTTTATCTGTGTACATGAAAGAGTTAATTGGCCAAGAAGCGTACCATCTGACCAACCGTTCAACAGCTTTGACATGAAGGCGGGCTATGTAGTCTAGTGCTGATTCACTGCCTGTCTACTACAGCTACCTGTAGTTAAGGTGCATTGGTGCATTAGCTTTAGGCTGTTCCCTCAGGAAAGTGTGTGCTGCATACCTAGCGTCTCAAACGTAGTTCCCTGTGGTTTAATCTATCCAAGACCAAAGCACTCACAGAGAGAGAGAATGTTGCTACCATTGCTATTTTAATGAATAAGTACCAATTAAAATGTCTGTTATATGTTGTGCTGTTGGTTGTAATCATATCAGGATGGAGAGGGTTACACTTCAGCAGTGGCCCACTGATAAAACGAGACGTGACACTATCTTAACTTCCCAGTAATCTGGAACAACTTTTTCTCTTGAAGAAGTACTTTTGGATAGTTCAGCCATATATCATGAGATGACACATGGAGGAGTTTATCTGCAGACAGAGAGTAACGCTCACATCCTCCAAGGACCTTCTTTTACACTTCTTTCCTTTTCTTCCAGGTGATATGTTTGCTTGTTGGACAGTCTGGGAGTTAGGAGCACCAACACTGGACAGATTCAGGTATAACAGGAATGTTGGGCTGTATATTTTCTCCTTCTTCTCTCCTTCCCATTCTGTTCTCTCTCTCCAGCTGACCTTCCCATCTCCTCTTCCTCCTCTCCCATACGGAGCATCATGCTCCCCTCGGTCCTCCCAGAACCTTTCGGTCTTTGCTATAGTGCTTACGACTGCATAACCTTCAGACCCACACCATTACAGGCCTGGGACAACACACACACACACACACACACACAAGCATGCCACAGAATTACACAGAAACCAACATACATGCATGCACCTCTATTATGCCTGCTGTGATCAGTAGCTAGTCATAATGGATGCACGTCATGACAATTATCCTCTTGGGCAAACACACATTATACTTTACTCTCTCTCTCTCTCTCTCTCTCTCTCTCTCTCTCTCTCTCTCTCTCTCTCTCTTTCTCTCTCCCCCCCCTCAGAAAACGATGGAGGATCATTTACGTTGATATGGAGGCTAAATGGATGGAGAGGGAAATCTATGTTATTCCCATTAAGGAAACCAAATAGACCTGGCTAGCTGTAAAGAGACAATGACAGGATGATGCTAACAGATTCACTAACTGCCCCAAACACAATGGTGGTCAAACACGCTCAATAAGCTCCATGAATCATACTCCTAAACATGAATGGTGTCTATTTTTATATTTTAGCTGCTTAGTCACCACGGCTCCAGTCCAAGACATTCATTTGCTAACAATATGAACAAACACCCGCCAATCACAGATAGCTTTGAAGCCTGATAGGACGATAACTGATTCAGAACAGCGTTATGCACCTCAGACGAGACAGTTTTCTTGGAGAAAGCAGCAGCTGCTGCCAGTGCAGGACTGTGTGCTGCAAACAAATCATCTTGGGAACTTCAGAGGCTTGGTTGGTTGTGTAAAGTTATATCTGCCTGCAGGAAGTCACAGCATGATGTCTGATTTGTTTGATAATCTATCAAGTTTGTGTTTCTTTCCAAAACAAGACAAAATCAGACACCTACTCTAACAAAATGATTCCTGATTAAAGTTATGAGTCATCTGACAAAATACTAAGAACAGAAGAACAGAATCATCTGAGTTTGAAATACTGACTGAAGTGTGCTTATAGCTATATAATGGAGGTGGTTGAGTGGTGGGGGGGCCGTCTCCTTCTCACCTCTATGGATGCCACTAAGCAAATATTGATGATGGAGACTCATCTATCCATCCATCCATCCATCCATCCACTCCTGTCTTTCTCACCTGTGAAGTGATGACCTCTATGGACGCCATGAAGCGGTCTGCGACGATGGACACTCCCAGGAACATGTACATGAGCGATACGAAGTAGACCACGGCTCTGGCTATCTGGTCGCCGAGCCCCGGCCGGTTGGGCTTCCAGACGGGCAGCAGGATCCCCGGCTTGCACACCGCCACCTCCTCACACTTCGCCACGGTGCCGGGTGACGTGCTGTTACCATAGGACATGGAGGGCGGGAAGGAAGCTGGGAACATGGAGGGCGAGGCCCCCTGTAGGTCCGAGCCGCCGTCAAGCTCGCCATCGCCGCGCTGGGACTCCGGGTGGCAGGGGGGAGGCAGTTGGAGGAGGAGGAGGAGGAAGAGGAGGAGGAAGGGGACGGGAGAGGAGAAGAGAGACATGGCGATGGGTGGATCCCTTCGGTTCCCACGACAGGAGGGAGAGAGGGAGGGAAGGGTGAGACAGAGGATGACGGGGGTTAGGCCGAGGAAGAGGGAGGTGGGGGGGGGAGACACTGGGTAGAGCTGGGAGTGGTGCGACTAGCTCACCTAAAGGAGGGGGAGAGAGAGAGAGAGAGAGAGAGAGAGATAGAAACAAATGAGTAGGTCTGGGGAAACACTTTTAAAACTCTAACTGATACTGGAAACACACAACAGATTTCACAAACTTGTCTCTCTTTTGTCAAAGCTATGCTCACCAGACGACGAGGCACAGACACACTTCATAACATGTGACCCCAGACTCAGCTCACACTGTTTGATTGACAGGTGATGTCTGGGAAGCGCAGCGCAAAAACACACCAACACAATAACGACCAAACAAAAAACAAGGAAGCTGAAGATTTGAGTTTTTGAATGAATGTACTGAGAATGTATGAGAACCAACAAGGATCCAAAAACCTTTCAGTGTCAAATCCACTACAAGAGGAGTGACTCATCCCTGTCAACAGAACGATGCTTCCACTGGGTAAAGTTTTCACTAAGAGCTTTGAATCCCCACTAGTCCTTGAATCCTAATTGAAAACTCGAGTGGACGCATTCAACAGCAAGGTAAACAGGTGCATTCTGGGAAGCGGGTGGTAACAAAGAGTTATGATTCACAGTGGATGACGTGATTCAGCCGAGACCCGCCGCTCTCTATTGATGGTGGTGAGTCACTGGTACACAGAAATAATGAAGGTGGAGAAGCAGAAGAAAAGAGAGTGGAGGGGAGAAATGGTGGGGGGTGGGGGTGAGGGACAGAGGGAGAGAGAAAGAGATGAAGAGAAAGGGGGAGAGAATGAGGGAGGGAGTGATGAAGGAGGGGGGAAAGGGCGAAGGAGCAGAAAGGAGGGAGACAGAAAGAGAGAGAGGGAGAGGTAGAAAAAGGGAGTGAGGGTAGGAAAAAGAGAGATGAGAGAAAGAGAGGGGGAAAGAAGAAGAAAATAAATTTGAGAAAGAGGGAGAGAGAGAGAGGTCAAAAGAGGGAGAGAGAGGTTAAGAGAAAGAAAGAGGAAGAAAAAGCAAGAGGGAGAGATGACAAAAAGGGGGGATTGGGAGAGAGAAAGAAAGAAGGGTTAGGGTTAGAGAGAGAGAAGGAGAAAGTGGGGGGAGAAATTGGGAAGGGGAGAGAGAGAGAGGAGGATCTACATGCACAACGTGTGTGTGTGTGTGTGTGTGTGTGTGTGTGTGCGTGCGTGCGTGCGTGCGTGTGTGTGTGTGTGTATGTGTGTCTGCCAATTGGTGAGATTTGAACCTCAGCATGACACCAGAGGATGGACAGATGGACTGAAACCTGTTTCCTCCTCTATGCATCAGTTCTTCTTCTTCTATCTTTCTCTCTCTTCCTCTCATTCTCCCTTTCTCTCTCTCTCTCTCTCTCTCTCTCTCTATCTCACGCTTCATCTCCCTCCATCCATCCGTTCGCATGGAGGAAAGCACCTGCTAACACCTTCTGTTGTAAAGCACTACACAGCCCAGTTGATCTCACCTTGTCAGACTCTCCCTCTTTCTCCTTCCTTCTCTTCTCCCCATCTCCTCGTCTCTTTTTCTCTTCTTTCTCTCTCACTGGTTTTTACTTGATTCTGTATAGTGTTACAAATTACTAGATCTTGAAAGAGCATCATAAGCTTTTTGGTCCATGTTGGTGTTTGGTGTATTTGTCTTATTCCTGTGGATAACTGGCCAAATCTAGATATTTCCAGCAGCTATAACGGAGTTTGATATCAGAAAAGAGAGAAGAAGAAGAAGAAGAAGAAGAGATACTAATTTTTCCACCGACAGTAGCCAGGATAGACCAGAATGCAATGCAGCCACAAGACAGGATGTGTTTTGATTCTGTGCTGGCAAACCTCTCGCTCCACTATCAGTAGCACTATTGCTCTCTCCTACAGGTATAACCCACGGCTGAACTCCAACAAGTTCACACCCATTCTCTGGGGTTTCTTGAAAGGCATCCTGGGAAATGAAAGAATTCACTAACTGAATTAAAGAAGACGAGGCAGGTTGAGGGAAAGTGGATCCAGTCGAGACACAATCCAGATATGAGATGCATGTTGATGCCAGGGTTCATCTTTGCTATGAAATGTCATACTCAGCTTCTCATACATGTGTGATTTCATGTCACTTGCCTTTCAGCAGGGAACTAATTCACAATAAAAGCCTGTAAACTGCATCAAAGTATGTAAAACACAGTTTGCTTCCTGAACTACATCTTTCAATATTTTCGAAGACACTGTTTTGAAAACAAATATACTCATAACTGTAACTGTAACCACAACTCTGTTATGAGCTTTAGTTTGATGCAGGCATCATTTTGTAAGGATTCAGGAATGTGCCTGCCACACTAGGAGCAATAACTTCAATAAACCACCAGCTATCATAAATGGAAGACTGCTACTATTTCAACATGGCTAACATTGCGACAGCGACATCTCTAAATAGATGTTTAGTTTTGGTGTTTAGATGTTTAGTTTCGGTTCTGACAGTGTGTTATTTCCTGTTTCTTTTTGTGTGTCTATGACATATAAATAATAGGACATCTAGAACAACAAAACACCCCTGCAGTTAAAAGAGAATCATCTTGTCAAGAGATGAAATGTGGTTCATATCGTCTGTTTGTTCTTTGCTCAGTAACGAAGCATGAGGCGCTCCAGACAGCCTCAGGCTCCCGTTGTCCTTTTGGATTGTCTCACATTAGACGCCAATTATGAAGTTAGATGCTCAAGACAAGACAGAGTTGATGGGAATTGGTTCTAACGAAAAGAAACTGCTCTTACGCAACACGCATGAAGTATACATGAAGTTTTATACAAACATACGCTGAGTGCTGAAAAGGAATGGAGGGTACACACACACACACACACACACACACACACACACACACACACACACACGTGCACACACGTGTATGTGACGATTAAAGTTGATTCATTCATGAACCTCTTTCATGTAACATTAAAAATAATAAAAAAGACTATATTGAAATAATATTAAAATGGAATCAAAATAAGTAAAAGTAAAAAAGTTAAGATGAGGATAAAAGTGCAAATTCAGCAGGATGGACAGTTTAGCTAACGGCAGCTGAGAAAATAAAGGGTTTTAAATGAGGTCAGTGTTGAGGCGAAGTTTGTTCCAGCTGCTCCGAGGGATCTGGGGTTCAGACTGTGGCCTTAAGACATTGAGAGATTTGTGGACCAGCAGCCGGGCCAGTGCAGACCTACTAGCCATCCACTGGGTCCACTTACATTTTTAGTATTCAAGGCATGTTTTGAATTTCACAAATAGCTATATATAAATATATCACTTTTATATATTTTCCCAAGCTGCTCCTGACATCAGTTTGTGAAATCGGGATAAATACACTAAATATCTTTCTGATATGTTTCCAAAGCTGCTTTAATATTTAATACCTGCATGTTGCCATCCTGTTACCAGTTAGCCTGCCCCTGGATAATGGATGGACATGGGCATGGAGAGTTACAGAGAGATGCATTATGGGTGGAGGAGAGGAGTGAAATTGAGGAGTAAAGGCCTATTCTACTTTTTTTTACCGCCCCCATCCAAAGCTTTATAACACTGATTCTGTTGTCACTCCGAGAGATACGTTGACATTTTGATTTTGAGTTACCTAGACCCAAAGGCTTCAACCAGGAAGGATAGCAATGCTGAGAAGGCATTTTTAAAGTAACTAAAGGACAAATGTGAACTGAGAGTGAGAAATCCAAAATGTCAAGGTGGGTGGCTTCTGTCGCAACACAAATAACTTTAAAAAAATAAATGTTTCAAATGAATGTCGGCATTGCAACAAAAACTGCCAATGGTTATTTGTAGCTGTGATGGTAAAGTAAATCCAGGTGACAGACAGAGAAAGTGGGTATGAAGGGTGGAGGGATCCGTCTCCAGAAACATCAACATGTAGACATGCTTTACGGAGTGTAAACGATAATTGGAGACACTCTGACGCCCTATGAGCAACTGTCACCGTTCATTGGCTCTCCAGTACGACCACAACAGTGATAGGAGTGATAGAAGGAGTGATGGGAGAGATAGAAGGAGTGATGGGAGGGGGGATAGAAGGAGTGATAGAAGGAGTGATAGGAGTGATAGAAGGAGTGATGGGAGGGGGGATAGAAGGAGTGATAGAAGGAGTGACAGGAGTGATAGAAGGAGTGATGGGAGGGGGGATAGAAGGAGTGATAGAAGGAGTGATAGGAGTGATAGAAGGAGTGATGGGAGGGGGGATAGAAGGAGTGATAGGAGAGATAGAAGGAGTGATAGAAGGAGTGATGGGAGAGATAGAAGGAGTGATAGAAGGAGTGATGGGAGAGATAGAAGGAGTGATAGGAGAGATAGAAGGAGTGATAGAAGGAGTGATGGGAGAGATTGAAGGAGTGATAGAAGGAGTGATGAGAGAGATAGAAGGAGTGATGGGAGGGGGGATAGAAGGAGTGATAGAAGGAGTGATGGGAGAGATAGAAGGAGTGATGGGAGGGGGGATAGAAGGAGTGATAGAAGGAGTGATAGGAGTGATAGAAGGAGTGATGGGAGGGGGGATAGAAGGAGTGATAGAAGGAGTGATAGGAGTGATAGGAGTGATAGAAGGAGTGATAGAAGGAGTGATAGGAGAGATAGAAGGAGTGATAGAAGGAGTGATGGGAGAGATAGAAGGAGAGATAGAAGGAGAGATAGAAGGAGTGATAGAAGGAGTGATGGGAGAGATAGAAGGAATGATAGAAGGAGTGATAGAAGGAGTGATAGGAGTGATAGGAGTGATGGGAGGGGGATAGAAGGAGTGATAGAAGGAGTGATGGGAGAGATAGAAGGAGTGATAGAAGGAGTGATAGAAGGAGTGATGGGAGAGATAGAAGGAATGATAGAAGGAGTGATGGGAGAGGGGATAGAAGGAGTGATAGAAGGAGTGATGGGAGAGGAGTGGTAGAAGGAGTGATAGAAGGAGTAATGGGAGGAGAGATAGAAGGAGGGATAGAAGGAGTGATGGGGAGGGATAAAAGGAGTGATGGGAGGGGGGATATAAGGAGTGATAGAAGGAGTGATGGGAGAGATAGGAGTGATAGAAGGAGTGATGGGAGTGATAGAAGGAGTGATAGAAGGAGTGGTAGAAGGAGTGATAGAAGGAGTGATGGGAGAGATAGGAGTGATAGAAGGAGTGATGGGAGAGATAGAAGGAGTGGTAGAAGGAGTGACAGAAGGAGTGATGGGAGAGATAGAAGGAATGATAGAAGGAGTGATGGGGTGGTGGAAGGAAGATTGGAAGAAGTGATGGGAGGGGTAGAGGGAGGAGTGGAAGGAGGGATAGAAGGAGTAATAGAAGGAGTGATGGGAGTGGTGGAAGGAGGGATAGACAGAAGTGAGGATGGGAAGGAGGTATGACAGGAGGAGAGACCCTTCATTCATCACCAGGACCAGAATGTGCTGAGGGACAATCCCACTAATCTCTCCCTGGTGGAACGAGGAGCAGGGGGCAACACACACACACACACACATCATGCACATCACACATAGGTCTGCCTGAGGCTAGCTGGCTGGATGTACAACAGGAGAAAGCCACATCCTTCACCTGCTGCTTGTATGCATGAGATCACATTGTTCCACCATTGATGTCCCACCATTGTTCAAAGGCAGCTCACTCATGGTCACCCCTCCTTCCTCCAGTGTGGAAATCACGCAGTAAATGACAAATCAATGCTTCATATCAATAAGAAACAGAGGGGCTGGCTGGCTGAGGATTTCTCTACCAACTACCCAGATGTCCACTGCAACAATAGGACTAACTTTTGAGGAGATATGAAAGATGCCCATGATCTCTTTAAAGAGTTTAAAGTCTTTAAAGTTACTGAAGCTGTTGCAATAGTGAAACCATTTCAATACAGTATAAATAACTGTAGGAACAGTAGGTGGTACGGTGTGTTGTCTGTTCAGTTTTATGTGTGGTTTATGTGGAGCAGAGCCACCCAGTTCCTTCCACCATACTGTACCTGATAAATATTATATTTAATTCTACACTGATTCAGCTCAACACTTTTTTGGATGAAAGAGTTGAGAAGGTTCTTGGGGAAAAAAGTTTCCAAGACAATTTTTCCTTTATTTCCTTATTTTTTCCTTTTACAATTTTTTGTTTCTTCTCGGTTTTTTATTTTTTTCTGAAGTATTTGTGGTCAGAAAGATAGAATAAATGCATGAACGATAATTGCTATCCTCATTAGGTTTACTCAATGAAGCCTAATCTATTGATCCATGAGGGGTCACAGGTCGGCTACAGAACAGCCTCCAGTTGAAGGAAGGTTTCCCTCCTCACTACGCCACGGTGCTCTAGGTTTCAATGAGAAATGATAACAGCGCTAACAAGCTGGGAAAAAGAAGCCCAGAAAAAAAGTGCCTGAGGCATCAATGCTTTAATCATCACAATCTGTCAGCAGGCTCTTCAGTCTGCTCTTCTGTCCATGTAGCAGCATGTCTTGCATTGCCTCTTGGCGCTCTGTGAGGTCCTGTCGTGTATGTACTGTAAAACTGGATGTTTTGGACATGTCTCTGCACCAATGTCACCAAGACAGATTCCTGTTCAATTATTGTATTTGACAGTTTCAAGAGATTCTGGTTCAAACCAGATCATGATGTGAAAAGCAGGGCTAGGAGCAGGTAATGGACATTATGAACCATTTGCTAAAGGCTCAAAGAGCAGTGACTCAAGGACGCCTGCCACTCCAAGGTCAGCAGTCTGTCCTCAAAGACTTCCTCTGGAGCCAAGGCTTTTAAACGCATACAGGATTGACCGTGACCACCATCTACCCTTGGAGAAGGAGGTTATGCTGTCCCAGGGTGCTTTACTCTGCCTATTCCTGTCCTCTCTGGTTGGTCTCTTCATGTCTCTGTGGAATACAACCATTAGCTTTCCAACTTTGCAAACTAACTGTAACTCTTCATGGTAAAATTGTCCTCTAGCTGGCAAGAAGTCATTTCACTATCATCAACAGTGAGAAACTTCAACAAGTCACATTCAAAACTTCCAAAATACTACGTAGCTATGTGTGATCGCATGCAGTTGCACACACACACACACACACACACACACACACACACTAGGACTCACTGCTGCCCTCCTACTCCCTCTCTAAGCGGACCTGCACCTACCCCACTCCCCTGTAATCCCCAAATCTCTCTCTTCATCACACCCCTCCATCCTTCAGCGTCCTGCAGCATCTTATTTTGTGAGTATTGGTTTGATTTCTCAGCCCTTGCCCAAACACCAGGCAGTCCAGAAGTGTCTCTAAGGCCTTTAATCTGCAGATCAGACAGCAGACCACTCTGTCTAATGAGATCAAGATGTGACAAGAAGGACTTTGCTCTTTTAATTAGAACCCTTTATTTATCTCCAGAAAGTTCTTCAGTTAGAAACCTTCACGCCTGGGAGCTGCCCAGTACAACAACAGTGTTCTGCTGCAGCTCTACTGGAGCAACTGGGGGTTAAATGCCTTGCTCAGGGGCAGCTTGGTGCTTGTTGCTGTGGGTGGGGATCCGTCTAGAGATTCAAACCAGCAACCTTCTGCCTCTGTAACCTTTAGGCTACCCCCAACCTCTTTCACTCTCTGCAACTTCTGAAGTAGCCATAGGTCAGTATCAGTTAAGGAGGATGCAGCTACACTGTATTTTGTGTTGTAATTTCAATTCCAAACTTAAAGGTGCCAAGAGTATTTTGAGGCACTGTAAATAAACAAGACCATTGTTGAGAACACTGTCAGCCTCTACCAGCCTCTACTCTGCCTTTTACATTGTGGCCACTAGCCGGATTTAAAGGGAAATCTGCTGGATTGCTTTACGGCACAAAACAGGAAGAGGGCGCTGTTCTTCCAGCGCTAACGGAGCTAAAGCTAAAGAGTTTCTGGCAACAGCAGATGGAGGAAGGAGAGAAAGGAAGATGGAGAAATCACTTCCAACATGTATGTTCCATCAGTAAAGACAAACAGAAAACCTGTGAACTAAGTATCCACATCCTCTTCACGACAGGAAGCAATGGGGTTCATGGGAAATGTGGTCTCAGTTTTGAAAACACTAGTGCTAACAATACCAATCACAAATACCCAACCAATCGTCCTGACCACGGTCTCCTTTGTTTACGGTAATTATACCAAGGTATCACAATACATTTGACAATAATATATTAGCATTTGTAATTGTCAAACACACTGAAATACCACGACGACGTTTAATGATTACACTAAAACTATCTAGTGGTTCTAGTTGTAGTTAAAAGAAGAGCGATACCAAATAGTTTAACTAATGAAACTTTCCTCTCAGCTCTCTCTGACATTGCAGTCAACCTTCCTTTCTCTCGCTGGACATTAATGATGTCCTATTTGCTGTCTACCGCCTCAATATGAATGCAGCATCACTTTCCATCTGTCTTTCCTCTCCCTCATCTCCCTCGCTCTGCCTCCCCCTCTCTCTCT
>JAXDDX010000242.1:105000-117500 GCA_034670405.1 Hoplostethus atlanticus
TCTGTCAGAGAGAGTGCTGCTGCGCTCTCTACAACACTTGGATTCACTTTATTTCTTTCATTTGGCAGACACTTAGCCAGAGTAACTTCCATTAAGTAAACCAATAAAGTAGAATCAAGTTGAATTTGTGTATGGCCAACATAATGAGGAAGTGGAAGGGCCCAGGAAGCTGAATAACCAGCAGTGCTTCCAGTGTGCCTGAATTATTCATGGTTCTTCAAGTATAAAGTACTCTGTTAGTATATACGTGCAGGTACAATGTAAATATAGTGGGTGTAAAGGAAATAAAAGCCAAGCAGTTTGTTTCTAAGAGTCAACAGTATTACATTTATTAAACCTTTACTAGTGATGTCTTGCTTCACATTCATACAGCTACACACACTGCAGTGATGGGGAGTAGTTTCACTGGATTGAATTAAATGCAGTGAATTGATTTGATTTTTGTCATTGGAAGCAGTTATTTTAAGTTTACATACAAAACATTCCTTCCACTTTTTACTGTGAAGAACCCAAATTGTGTTTGATTTGGTTTGAAAATGTAGGAGTGATGGATATTAAGGTAACCGTCCTTGTGCTTCTGGTTTCTGAGTTTGGCCATTAGAAACACAGTGAACAAATAAAATAAATGTTTTGTTCACATCCTAATCTGGTATTTTTTGCAGTCGTGTGATTTATACACATTGTCCACTGATCACAAGGTTGGCGGTTCGATCCCCAGCTCCTCCTGTCCACATGTCGAAGTGTCCTTGGGCAAGACACTGAACCCCAAATTGCCGATGGTCAGGCCAGCACCTTGCTGGTAGCTCACTGCCATCGCTGTGTGAGTGAATGGGTGAATGAGAGGCATATATTGTAAAGCACTATATAAATGCAGCCATTTGCCATTTATGAAGAGTTTCACTGGATTTAAAAAAAATTTAAACGCTACGTCAAACCTTGACGTAGTTATTGAGGCAGCGGAAGGCGTTATTCATCACCTTCCCCCAGATTTTCAGATTCAGACTGTCAGATTTTCCCAACCTGACAGGGGATTCAAACCAGTGACCTTGGTTTTTGCATGATATTGGGTAACTGAACCTGTGAGAGGCAATATAATGTGTTCAAGTCTAATGGATCTCTTGTCTCAACGTAAGCCATCCTTCCAACATTACTGAAATAATTACGACCCCCACTGGGATGCAGGGGACGTTCCCAGCCCCTGCTGAGTGGGGGGCCAGCACTAGAATATATATATATCTAGACACCCATATATGAGGGTGTACTTTTTCAATTTAAAATGTGACAAATAAAGAGGGAAAATGAATAGCTCAGCATCAAAAGCAAGCGGGCCTGCAAACCTGATCTAGAGGCTGTCAAAATAATTGCAGAGGCAAATGCAAGGCGACTCAGTGCCTGGATAAAAAGAGCTGCCATGGCATGTTTTATTATTAGGCTATCTTTGATGTCTGGGCTATTTGGTTGAAGCTGCAGCTATGAAATCTACCAACGTTAATGAAACCTGCGTGTTATTGCCAATAAATAAGTTGTGATAAGTTGCTGTGTCTACATGATCAAATGTTGTTCGTGTTCGTGAATTCAATTCAAGGAAAAAATAAATTGAAGCAGACAGATACAGAGTTGGGTAGTAACAGAGTACTTGTAACGGTAAAAATGTACCTGTATTCCATTAGAGGAATTCAATTAAAGTGAAAGTGAAAATCTCCCAAAATGTAGACATTTAAAGTGTTTAAATGTTTAGTGAAAGTGGTGGAAGAATGAGAGTCATTCTTGAGCCCAACTCCTCCTCTCTCAGTTTTCTGTGTCTTCCTGTCTCACTCTCTCTGTCTGTCTGTCTCTCATTGTGTCCCTATCTTCAGTTGTACCCGGTCCCATCTGCTGCCAGCGGCTCTCCTAGTCCCTGTCTCTCTCTCTCTCTTAGACCTGTTCACATAATATCATAGACATTCAACACCCAGATGATCAACAACTCGACTATGCTCTGTACAGCCTGGGCTTACTTTTCCTTCACGCGGAAGGTCTCGTCTCGTCTTTAGCTGAAGGCATGGTGATGGCGTTTCTACCTGCGGTGATGACGTTTCTATCTGTGGTGATGAGGTTTCTTCCTGTGGTGATGAGGTTTCTACCTGTGGTGATGAGGTTTCTTCCTGTGGTGATGACTTTTCTTCCTGTGGTGATGATGTTTCTATCTGTGGTGATGAGGTTTCTACCTGTGGTGATGAGGTTTCTTCCTGTGGTGATGACTTTTCTTCCTGTGGTGATGAGGTTTCTTCCTGTGGTGATGACGTTTCTATCTGTGGTGATGAGGTTTCTTCCTGTGGTGATGAGGTTTCTATCTGTGGTGATGAGGTTTCTTCCTGTGGTGATGAGGTTTCTATCTGTGGTGATGATGTTTCTATCTGTGGTGATGAGGTTTCTTCCTGTGGTGATGACGTTTCTATCTGTGGTGATGACGTTTCTATCTGTGGTGATGAGGTTTCTACCTGTGGTGATGATGTATCTATCTGTGGTGATGATGTTTCTTCCTGTGGTGATGAGGTTTCTTCCTGTGGTGATGACGTTTCTATCTGTGGTGATGAGGTTTCTTCCTGTAGTGATGACGTTTCTATCTGTCGTGATGACGTTTCTATCTGTGGTGATGAGGTTTCTTCCTGTGGTGATGACGTTTCTATCTGTGGTGATGACGTTTCTTCCTGTGGTGATGAGGTTTCTACCTGTGGTGATGAGGTTTCTTCCTGTGGTGATGACTTTTCTTCCTGTGGTGATGACGTTTCTATCTGTGGTGATGAGGTTTCTACCTGTGGTGATGAGGTTTCTTCCTGTGGTGATGACTTTTCTTCCTGTGGTGATGAGGTTTCTTCCTGTGGTGATGACGTTTCTTCCTGTGGTGATGACTTTTCTTCCTGTGGTGATGAGGTTTCTTCCTGTGGTGATGACGTTTCTATCTGTGGTGATGACGTTTCTTCCTGTGGTGATGACGTTTCTATCTGTGGTGATGAGGTTTCTTCCTGTGGTGATGAGGTTTCTATCTGTGGTGATGACGTTTCTATCTGTGGTGATGAGGTTTCTTCCTGTGGTGATGACGTTTCTATCTGTGGTGATGACGTTTCTATCTGTGGTGATGACGTTTCTATCTGTGGTGATGAGGTTTCTACCTGTGGTGATGATGTATCTATCTGTGGTGATGACGTTTCTTCCTGTGGTGATGAGGTTTCTTCCTGTGGTGATGACTTTTCTATCTGTGGTGATGAGGTTTCTTCCTGTGGTGATGACGTTTCTATCTGTGGTGATGACGTTTCTATCTGTGGTGATGAGGTTTCTTCCTGTGGTGATGACGTTTCTATCTGTGGTGATGAGGTTTCTATCTGTGGTGATGAGGTTTCTACCTGTGGTGATGATGTTTCTATCTGTGGTGATGAGGTTTCTATCTGTGGTGATGAGGTTTCTACCTGTGGTGATGATGTTTCTACCTGTGGTGATGATGTTTCTATCTGTGGTGATGAGGTTTCTATCTGTGGTGATGGCGTTTCTACCTGTGGTGATGAGGTTTCTTCCTGTGGTGATGACTTTTCTATCTGTGGTGATGATGTTTCTACCTGTGGTGATGATGTTTCTATCTGTGGTGATGAGGTTTCTATCTGTGGTGATGGCGTTTCTACCTGTGGTGATGAGGTTTCTATCTGTGGTGATGACGTTTCTACCTGCGGTGATGACGTTTCTATCTGCGGTGATGAGGTTTCTTCCTGTGGTGATGACTTTTCTATCTGTGGTGATGATGTTTCTACCTGTGGTGATGAGGTTTCTATCTGTGGTGATGAGGTTTCTATCTGTGGTGATGGCGTTTCTACCTGTGGTGATGAGGTTTCTATCTGTGGTGATGACGTTTCTACCTGCGGTGATGACGTTTCTATCTGCGGTGATGAGGTTTCTATCTGTGGTGATGGCGTTTCTACCTGTGGTGATGAGGTTTCTATCTGTGGTGATGAGGTTTCTATCTGTGGTGATGAGGTTTCTTCCTGTGGTGATGGCGTTTCTACCTGCGGTGATGACGTTTCTATCTGTGGTGATGAGGTTTCTTCCTGTGGTGATGAGGTTTCTACCTGTGGTGATGTGGTGATGAGGTTTCTACCTGTGGTGATGAGGTTTCTTCCTGTGGTGATGACTTTTCTTCCTGTGGTGATGAGGTTTCTTCCTGTGGTGATGAGGTTTCTATCTGTGGTGATGAGGTTTCTTCCTGTGGTGATGAGGTTTCTTCCTGTGGTGATGAGGTTTCTATCTGTGGTGATGAGGTTTCTTCCTGTGGTGATGAGGTTTCTTCCTGTGGTGATGACGTTTCTATCTGTGGTGATGAGGTTTCTACCTGTGGTGATGATGTTTCTATCTGTGGTGATGAGGTTTCTACCTGTGGTGATAATGTTTCTACCTGTGGTGATGATGTTTCTACCTGTGGTGATGATGTTTCTACCTGTGGTGATGATGTTTCTATCTGTGGTGATGAGGTTTCTATCTGTGGTGATGAGGTTTCTACCTGTGGTGATGATGTTTCTATCTGTGGTGATGAGGTTTCTACCTGTGGTGATAATGTTTCTACCTGTGGTGATGATGTTTCTACCTGTGGTGATGATGTTTCTACCTGTGGTGATGATGTTTCTATCTGTGGTGATGAGGTTTCTATCTGTGGTGATGAGGTTTCTATCTGTGGTGATGAGGTTTCTATCTGTGGTGATGACGTTTCTATCTGTGGTGATGAGGTTTCTACCTGTGGTGATGATGTTTCTATCTGTGGTGATGAGGTTTCTACCTGTGGTGATAATGTTTCTACCTGTGGTGATGATGTTTCTACCTGTGGTGATGATGTTTCTACCTGTGGTGATGAGGTTTCTATCTGTGGTGATGACGTTTCTATCTGTGGTGATGACGTTTCTTCCTGTGGTGATGACGTTTCTATCTGTGGTGATGAGGTTTCTTCCTGTGGTGATGAGGTTTCTATCTGTGGTGATGACGTTTCTATCTGTGGTGATGAGGTTTCTTCCTGTGGTGATGACGTTTCTATCTGTGGTGATGACGTTTCTATCTGTGGTGATGACGTTTCTATCTGTGGTGATGAGGTTTCTACCTGTGGTGATGATGTATCTATCTGTGGTGATGACGTTTCTTCCTGTGGTGATGAGGTTTCTTCCTGTGGTGATGACTTTTCTATCTGTGGTGATGAGGTTTCTTCCTGTGGTGATGACGTTTCTATCTGTGGTGATGACGTTTCTATCTGTGGTGATGAGGTTTCTTCCTGTGGTGATGACGTTTCTATCTGTGGTGATGAGGTTTCTATCTGTGGTGATGAGGTTTCTACCTGTGGTGATGATGTTTCTATCTGTGGTGATGAGGTTTCTATCTGTGGTGATGAGGTTTCTACCTGTGGTGATGATGTTTCTACCTGTGGTGATGATGTTTCTATCTGTGGTGATGAGGTTTCTATCTGTGGTGATGGCGTTTCTACCTGTGGTGATGAGGTTTCTTCCTGTGGTGATGACTTTTCTATCTGTGGTGATGATGTTTCTACCTGTGGTGATGATGTTTCTATCTGTGGTGATGAGGTTTCTATCTGTGGTGATGGCGTTTCTACCTGTGGTGATGAGGTTTCTATCTGTGGTGATGAGGTTTCTTCCTGTGGTGATGACTTTTCTATCTGTGGTGATGATGTTTCTACCTGTGGTGATGAGGTTTCTATCTGTGGTGATGAGGTTTCTATCTGTGGTGATGGCGTTTCTACCTGTGGTGATGAGGTTTCTATCTGTGGTGATGACGTTTCTACCTGCGGTGATGACGTTTCTATCTGCGGTGATGAGGTTTCTATCTGTGGTGATGGCGTTTCTACCTGTGGTGATGAGGTTTCTACCTGTGGTGATGAGGTTTCTATCTGTGGTGATGAGGTTTCTTCCTGTGGTGATGGCGTTTCTACCTGCGGTGATGACGTTTCTATCTGTGGTGATGAGGTTTCTTCCTGTGGTGATGAGGTTTCTACCTGTGGTGATGTGGTGATGAGGTTTCTACCTGTGGTGATGAGGTTTCTTCCTGTGGTGATGACTTTTCTTCCTGTGGTGATGAGGTTTCTTCCTGTGGTGATGAGGTTTCTATCTGTGGTGATGAGGTTTCTTCCTGTGGTGATGAGGTTTCTTCCTGTGGTGATGAGGTTTCTATCTGTGGTGATGAGGTTTCTTCCTGTGGTGATGAGGTTTCTTCCTGTGGTGATGACGTTTCTATCTGTGGTGATGAGGTTTCTTCCTGTGGTGATGAGGTTTCTATCTGTGGTGATGACGTTTCTATCTGTGGTGATGAGGTTTCTTCCTGTGGTGATGACGTTTCTATCTGTGGTGATGACGTTTCTATCTGTGGTGATGAGGTTTCTACCTGTGGTGATGATGTTTCTATCTGTGGTGATGATGTTTCTTCCTGTGGTGATGAGGTTTCTTCCTGTGGTGATGACGTTTCTATCTGTGGTGATGAGGTTTCTATCTGTGGTGATGAGGTTTCTTCCTGTGGTGATGAGGTTTCTATCTGTGGTGATGACGTTTCTATCTGTGGTGATGAGGTTTCTACCTGTGGTGATGATGTTTCTATCTGTGGTGATGAGGTTTCTACCTGTGGTGATAATGTTTCTACCTGTGGTGATGATGTTTCTACCTGTGGTGATGATGTTTCTACCTGTGGTGATGATGTTTCTATCTGTGGTGATGAGGTTTCTATCTGTGGTGATGAGGTTTCTATCTGTGGTGATGACGTTTCTATCTGTGGTGATGAGGTTTCTACCTGTGGTGATGATGTTTCTATCTGTGGTGATGAGGTTTCTACCTGTGGTGATAATGTTTCTACCTGTGGTGATGATGTTTCTACCTGTGGTGATGATGTTTCTACCTGTGGTGATGAGGTTTCTATCTGTGGTGATGAGGTTTCTATCTGTGGTGATGAGGTTTCTACCTGTGGTGATGATGTTTCTACCTGTGGTGATGATGTTTCTACCTGTGGTGATGATGTTTCTATCTGTGGTGATGAGGTTTCTATCTGCGGTGATGGCGTTTCTACCTGCGGTGATGAGGTTTCTATCTGTGGTGATGAGGTTTCTTCCTGTGGTGATGGCGTTTCTACCTGCGGTGATGACGTTTCTATCTGTGGTGATGAGGTTTCTTCCTGTGGTGATGAGGTTTCTACCTGTGGTGATGAGGTTTCTTCCTGTGGTGATGAGGTTTCTTCCTGTGGTGATGATGTTTCTATCTGTGGTGATGAGGTTTCTTCCTGTGGTGATGACGTTTCTATCTGTGGTGATGAGGTTTCTATCTGTGGTGATGAGGTTTCTTCCTGTGGTGATGACGTTTCTATCTGTGGTGATGACGTTTCTATCTGTGGTGATGAGGTTTCTACCTGTGGTGATGATGTTTCTATCTGTGGTGATGAGGTTTCTATCTGTGGTGATGAGGTTTCTACCTGTGGTGATGATGTTTCTACCTGTGGTGATGATGTTTCTATCTGTGGTGATGAGGTTTCTATCTGTGGTGATGATGTTTCTACCTGTGGTGATGATGTTTCTACCTGTGGTGATGATGTTTCTACCTGTGGTGATGATGCTTCTATCTGTGGTGATGAGGTTTCTATCTGTGGTGATGGCGTTTCTACCTGTGGTGATGAGGTTTCTATCTGTGGTGATGACGTTTCTACCTGCGGTGATGACGTTTCTATCTGTGGTGATGAGGTTTCTATCTGTGGTGATGGCGTTTCTACCTGTGGTGATGAGGTTTCTATCTGTGGTGATGAGGTTTCTTCCTGTGGTGATGGCGTTTCTACCTGCGGTGATGACGTTTCTATCTGTGGTGATGAGGTTTCTTCCTGTGGTGATGAGGTTTCTACCTGTGGTGATGTGGTGATGAGGTTTCTACCTGTGGTGATGAGGTTTCTTCCTGTGGTGATGACTTTTCTTCCTGTGGTGATGAGGTTTCTTCCTGTGGTGATGACGTTTCTATCTGTGGTGATGAGGTTTCTTCCTGTGGTGATGACGGTTTCTTCCTGTGGTGATGACGTTTCTATCTGTGGTGATGAGGTTTCTTCCTGTGGTGATGAGGTTTCTTCCTGTGGTGATGAGGTTTCTATCTGTGGTGATGAGGTTTCTTCCTGTGGTGATGAGGTTTCTATCTGTGGTGATGACGTTTCTATCTGTGGTGATGAGGTTTCTTCCTGTGGTGATGACGTTTCTATCTGTGGTGATGACGTTTCTATCTGTGGTGATGAGGTTTCTACCTGTGGTGATGATGTTTCTATCTGTGGTGATGATGTTTCTTCCTGTGGTGATGAGGTTTCTTCCTGTGGTGATGACGTTTCTATCTGTGGTGATGATGTTTCTATCTGTGGTGATGAGGTTTCTATCTGTGGTGATGAGGTTTCTATCTGTGGTGATGAGGTTTCTTCCTGTGGTGATGACGTTTCTATCTGTGGTGATGACGTTTCTATCTGTGGTGATGAGGTTTCTACCTGTGGTGATGATGTTTCTATCTGTGGTGATGAGGTTTCTACCTGTGGTGATAATGTTTCTACCTGTGGTGATGATGTTTCTACCTGTGGTGATGATGTTTCTATCTGTGGTGATGAGGTTTCTATCTTTGGTGATGAGGTTTCTACCTGTGGTGATGATGTTTCTATCTGTGGTGATGATGTTTCTATCTGTGGTGATGATGTTTCTATCTGTGGTGATGAGGTTTCTTCCTGTGGTGATGAGGTTTCTTTCTGTGGTGATGACGTTTCCACCTGCAGCGACGGCTGAGGTGGTGATGTTTCTACCCACAGTGATGCTATTCCACCTGCAATGATGCCATTTCTCCTCCGTGGGCGGATACTTTCTCGGTGAAATAACCACACTGTAGGGACTACATTTCCACCTGGCTGACTTCGATCCGATCACATTTCCACTTATCTCTGTGTGCCTGCCCCATCCCATCTACAACCATCAGATATCATATTCACTTTATAAAGAGTGTCTCTCTCTCTCTCGTTCTCTCTGTCCTCTTTATACCACTAGATTGAATCTCTCTCTCTCCCCTAGTCACCCAGTGTAGTTGATCTCGTGTGCTGTCATAAAATGCTGTTAGACCATCAGACTCCCCGTATCCGCTGGGACTAAACCTCACATAATAAAGAACAATTACAACTAAGTGAATGCAACAAACAGTGTCTCACACACACACACACACACACACACACACACACACACACACACGGGATGAGGTGAATTGGTCTCCCAAGAACAATTTTCTCAGGGTCCGCTGAGTGTTGAGACAATCAGTGTCATATAGTCAGAGACATAGTGAGAGAGAGAGAGAGAGAGAGGGAATGGGAGAGAAAGGGACACACTATAACACACACACAATAAGATACCACAGAAATACATGCACACACTCACTCATATACTTGCACATTCTGTATTTCTTGGTATATTTCCTCTGGTCGGGGGGTTCAAGAGCAGTGACATGAATACAATGTGATGCAGCGCTGGGGAGGGACAGATGGGACCGACACACTCAGAGAGAGACAGACAGAGAGAGTAAGACAGGGACAGTGAGACGTAGAGAGAGAAAGACAGGAAGAAAACAGAAAGAGACACTGAGACTGAGAGGGGGGGTGAGTCATGCTACCTGTGCAATAACAACGAATCGCCTTCAAGGAAAAATACAGAAATCTCAACTGGCATCATCCAGGCAGAAGCTTCACTTCCCAGTGGCTGATGTTTTGAGATAAGTGTTGACAACGGAAGTGAAACTTTTTTCACCAGTAAGCTGCTCTTGTCTCTCATACTGATTTAAACAAAAACATGCTGAACTCTTCAACTTCTCTAGGGTGCATTTATTGTTGAAAGTGTCTGGGCTCTGTCTGTACCTCCACCATCAGAGAGAGAGAGAGAGAAGTCCAAGTCCAAGTCTTTTCATTGTCATATGTCCAGTATCACTTACAGTCATACTGGACAATGAAATGTTTGGGACGAGGCACGTTTCAACTGGGTAGGTAGACATGAAATCACACATCTATATATAAAACACAAACAAAATAACAATAAGACAATTAAGGGTGTCAGGTAAAGGCTTATAATGTAAAGTCAGTCTATAAAGTAAGGTTAAAGAGGGAGGAAAGAGAGAGAGGGGTGAAATAGAGAGAGAGAGAGGGAGGAGGTGAGACATACAGGCTGCCTGTCTCTCAGGTGTTCTGAAGTCTGAGTCCTCAAGCTGCTGACAAATCGCTCCCACTGTCACCAAATTACAGCAGTGTTAGTGTGTGAGTGTGTGCAGTTGTGGATCCTTTTGTGTGTACTTGCGAGCCTGTATTTGTGTGTGTGTGTGTGTGCTGCAGCCAAATAGGCCTTTCTCCCTCTTTGTCACAGTTGGAAATTGGAGGGCATTACACCACTTCCATCCCTAATCGCCCTCCCTCTTCTCTCTCTCTCTCTCTCTCTCTCTCTCTGTCTCTCCATTCCCAAGTCTTCTCCCCTCCCTCTACTCCTGTCTTCACCCACCCTGTCTCTTAAAGGGATCTTTTGGTATGTTAAAATTCAGGAGCCGTACAGCCTGCAGTTGTATTGGCGTCTAGTTGTTAAAGGAGGATGTTCTTGGGGAGATTGTCGAATCGGTCCTTGCTAACACTTCAGCATGTTGAAGGAGGCAACTAGCATTACATCAAAAGTTGGAAAATAAAATTTGCTCCAAGCGAAAAAGTCATGTAATCTTAAACAATAATACACAGCCAATTTTGTATAGGAGATTGGTAAAATGTACAGAAAATATGATTAAAAAAATAACACAGTGTTTTGAACAACCAGGGACTACTTTCCCTGTTTCCATAGGAAGTGAATGTGGTGGGCGTTGGGAGATGATGAGGTATTCATCCAGCAGCTTGTCTGAAAGAGTTCCAATATATTATATATTAAGTTAATGATAGTTAATTTATAAAATGTATGAATCTAGACGTTACGTAATAAAAAACACTAACAACTTTTTATTATGCTAGTCGCCTCAATCATTCAACTGGAGGCAGGCTGCCATTTCACAATAAAACATCCTGGAACCCCAGTGAGCTGCTGCAGCTGACAGTTTGGAGAGATGAATCCCAGTTTTAATCCTATTATGAATGGTGGCTTGACAGCTCTGAGGCCACTGGGCAACAATTCAGCTCAGACATGTGAAAGAAGTTGCCTAAAAAAAACCTGCCGTGTGTGCTTTCCACATGAAACGACATAGAGACATGTCTACTGCCTCCTAGTCCTTCCTACTGTCCCAGATTCAGTATTCCCTGGATGAACAGCTGAGCAGGATGTCAGAAAACAAGATGATTGCCGAATGAGTACAGCGGTTTGACATTCATCTTCTTCAGGATAGAGTCTTAAAGTAGTAGACACCCCAGCCCACTGAACCCCAGGGTGCCCCAGCAGTGCCTTGTCTTGGTTGGATGAATTATTATCTGCTGCAGTGACAATCGGAGCTTATTTACCTGAATGTAATGTAGTTATATCGTTGCTCTGGGTGAGACGGTAAAACACATTCATTATGATCATTTTTGAGTTAAAGATTTTAGAATTGTATATGAAGCTGTGCTGACTGACCACGCCCTGCTGTACCTCCCTGTCTGGGAAACACAGTGATGAAAGTGACATTTGACAGGTCAGGGGATGTGATTGATTAGCTTCCTTGTTTGTCGTTCACCAATCAAAGGGCTGCAGAGCAGAGAGTGATCATGATTGACTGAATTCCTCTACACATTACCACACATTCCTCCAGCTCCTCTAAGAGCTGGGACACCAGTCAGGACACCAATCAGGACACCAGTCAGGACACCAGTCAGGACACCAGTCAGGACACCATCCCAATATCTAACCTACCATCTACAGCTCCCCTTCATGACTGGAATGGAGCTGACATATTCCCGTCTACAAAACAACACAGGAAAGTTCACAGTCGGCGTGCCTCGTCTCTTGACTCTGATGTTTTGTCACCTAAAGCAGCTGAAGCAGAGATGCTGGATTAGAAGTCAGCCTGCGTGCAGAGCGAGGGTGACTGGTGTGTTGGTGCAGTCTTAGAGGTGTTTCATGGTAACTAGCAGCATTTATGCAATACACTGCTGACGTGACAAGATAGTACGTTTCCCATTATTATTAAGTATGATCATCACTCGCTGTTGCTTAGCATTATGGGTAATGTTTTTGATCTTACAACTTCCTGGAGTGTGCTTTCCCCATTTGTTCATTATTTTGTTCTTTCAAATCCAAAAATATTTATAACAACCTTGCATTGTTACGACAGAGTACACATACTGGAGAAGTACTTGGTGAATACACCTTTATACTTCTAACAAAGAGTCACAACGGAGCGGGAGCCCTCACTCTGTTAGAGCTTCTGTTCTACACTGTCGATGCACAACATGTTTCACATTACGTTTCATCTTCTTGGTGCAAACTGTAACTTCACACCACTCTTTACCTG
>JAXDDX010000242.1:122500-152500 GCA_034670405.1 Hoplostethus atlanticus
AGCTGAGTGGTATAAACAGAATTAAGTCTCCTCACAACCACGGCTAGTGTCATCATGGTGGTCCATTGGAGAATTAGCATTCACTAATAATGGCTGAATAACCAGAGAGATAAAGAGAGACAAAGAGAGATAAAGAGAGATAAAGAGAGATAAAGAGAGATATCTGACACAGATAGCTGTGGTGTGGGTGTAGGTCCATTCAAGTCTGATATCTACTCCACAACACTACATGGTATATCAGATCAGTTAACCTAAACAAAGTTGTTTTTTGGACTAACTAGCCAGCAAGATCATTTAGAAAAGAAGTTAATGTTATAATGCTACTAGTTAACAACTAGCCCGTACTAGCTACATGATGCTAGCAAATTGTGCAAATCAGATGTGTTAACAAAACAGTGATAGTAGGCTGACCAGATACGACTAGCTAGCTAGCAAACAGGCTGACATCATCTAAAGATGCATCACTGGTGTATGAACCATGTATACAGTATTCCACACTGCTGAGACGCCTGAGTCGGAAATTTAGAAATCCATCTGTTCTCAGTCATGATGCCAAGAGCTGAGGACCTCCAATATGGCTGCCAGGGGGCACGTTACATCACCTGAAATCCCCCTATTGGTGTGACACAGATGATACGGATCTGATCCTAGACCAGCAGGGGGTCTCCCTCTCTTTGAGTCCATCTGTCCTAATTATAATGATTCCCGAGTGAAGGAAATAAGGCAAAAATGTTGAGGGAAAGACGACAAACTCACCACCAGTCTCAGGTGTTGCTTCTTCAACTCTTGATCCACATAGAGCTTCTACTCACTGGCAGACTGCAAAGAGAGACAAGGAGAGAGACTTTCACTTTTCATGAAACATTTCTCAACTAAGAAACAATAACTAAAAGCACCTTCAGAACGCTCCACATCACACACCTTCCCACACACACACACACAAGCAACAACAACAAAACCCTGAAATTTTCATGCCCACACAAGCACAAGCTACATTTCAATACATTGAATTTTCTTCCACGCATTCATGAATGTGGCAACAACATTTCCGGGAGAACATCTGTGTATTTTTAGCAAGGAGGGAGACTGAGAGAGAGAGAGTGATGGGCAGAAGAAGACAGACAGATGGCAGAAAGACAGAGAAAGTGTAGAGACAGGTAGAGAGAGAGGAAGAAGAGGGATATGGGTCAGTGGTCAGTCTCATTTGTATGGTTGTCTGTTAATTAGGTGAGCCCCAGAGATGGGTCACGGAGAATGAGCACACACACACACACACACACACACACACACGCTAGACAAATGTGTGTGTGTGTGCACAGTATTTACCCCGCTAGCAAGTCACAAAACAGATGGTATGAGAAAGAAACAGGAAGAGAGGAAAGGATGGAGAGACAAATAGACAAAGAGGAATAGAATCACAGCTACCGATATTGGGTTTGATTGAATATTGGATTTTGCATATCAGTCAGTGTTGTCAGTGTTTTTTCCACACTCTAGTTTTTAATGACATTTTTCAATAATGACTTCTTGTAAATTAGTAATGTAGACAGTAATGTATCCCAGAGTCTTCTGGGGTACACACTGAATACTTTTTTTGGCATAAAAATGTAAAGACATTGAGTACATTGAGCAGCTTCAGTTTAAAAATATTGGTATTGGCCTTCAGTAAACAATATCAGTTGAACCCTATGGAGAACGACTGAGAGAGAGAGAGAGAGAGACAGAGAGAGAGAGAAAGAGAGAGATTGACAGCCAGGAAGAATATGATGGATTGCAACAGAGAGACAAAGAGAGCTCCTAACAAGGTCTTGACCTCTATTAACACTCCAGTGGAGCCTCTCTCACTCCGTCAATACCTGTTTATCTGGCGTGATGAAGGGATGTGGAGGTGAAGAGATGGACAGAGCGGTGGCCTATTGCTCCGCGAGGTTAATACGTTTGTTACGATTCAGCGGCTCAAAGGGACAGCAGGACACACACATTTGCATGCAAACACACACACACTCTGTTTCTCTTTCATTCAATACACATGGTGCTGTAGTAACCTGTCTGATAAGAGAATCTGAACAAATGGTGCTACGAAGGAAGGAAGATGGATGGATAGATTATGGATAGCTGGCCAGCCATAGATAACATAATGTCACATTGAGAAAACATCAACGGTAACCGTCAGGTTTTGGTGTCAGTCCCTCACAATCAAAGACCAAAGCCTTCTTTCTAGACCAACGATCAACAATCATACAGGAGAAATCCATCAGAGGAGAGGACAGTCCACCAATAGTGGCATCAATAGACCAGAATGCAATGCAGCCACAAGACATCACACACTCACAATCATAGACACACCCCAATGTTCACAAACAATTTGGCTAGCTAGGTATATTCACACCCCTTCTCTGGGGGTTGTCGAAATGCATTCTGGGAAATGTAGGAAATCACTAATTGAAGTAGAAGTAGATAAGTAAATTACAACACTTCACAGAATATCTTCTGGAATGCACTGAGCATCACTGATGAACAGTGAGAGGATCTCAGGGTAGACCCTTCCCAACACCCATGCTCCATCGCTTTCTCTATGAAATGCTCTTAAAATGGGCAGCTGCATACACACACACACACACGTACGCATGCATGAAACACACACACGCCCACGTATACACACAAACACATACACATCATTAGTCTTCCTTAACCTTCATTCATTAGGGCCATGTCAACCAGAATACCCTATAGATTAGGAGTGGGTGATCAATGGACACAGACTGTGTTTGTGTTTGTTAGAGCTTGACCCGTTGGGTCCACACTTATTTTATCACTTATTTCTACCGGTTAAGCTCAGGCTCAGTCTCAAATATACTGATTCAATATTTCAATTATTATAAATCTTGCGCTTTAGTCAGGCTCAGAAAAAGCCATACACCTCAATTTGGTCCGGGTATGAAGCTTACCTTTGTGTGTGTGTGTGTGTGTGTGTGTGTGTGTGTAATGCTCTTTGATGCAGAGCTCTGAAAACTGGGAGATAAGGTTTTGTGTGTGTGCAAAGAATGGTATGTCCTTGCAGTCTTTTATTTGGTGAGGAAAAGTCTGTGCTCGAATCACTCACTCACTCACTGACTCACTCACTGACTCACTCACTCACTCACTCACTCACTCACTCACACAACCACACACACACTTGTCAGTAGTACTCTACAGTCCTATGGTGTGTGTAAAAATGTAATTGAAGAGCTGTGACCTAATCACCATCTGGGCTCCTCTCTCCTCAGTCCATCTCTGACCTAAAGGTCTCAGCTAAAGGTTGACGCCAACGCTCTCAGACGTTCATTACAGAGACATCCATCAACAGACAGGACACTAAAGTTCAGCTTCAAAAAAACAATCTCTTTCTCTGCACCTTATCTTTTTCTTTCTCTCTCTCTCTCTCTCTCTCACCTTATCTTTTTCTCTCTCTCTCTCTCTGTCCTTGCTCGTTGTCTTTATCTCCAGACACTGATTGTAATACAGTTGTAGAAAAATTATGCATTACATCGCCTCTCTTTCTTTCTTTCTTTCTCTTTTTCTATTTCTCTGTCTCTCGCTCTTCTTCCCACTGCAACAGATTTCTCAGTATTTCTAAAGGTCGAGTCAAAAACAACATCCACAAAAAAACAGCAAACTTCCTTATTCTTTCCGAACTCTTTTTTTCACGGCTGAACCAATCAAACCCCATGTCCTGATCAGTCTAAATGGCAGTTACCGTGGCAACCAAGGCCCCTGGCACAGGTGGCATTACAGTATGATTGAGTTACAACAACATTGGAGCAAGTAATCTGGTGGACTGAAGGGTTGGTGTGTGTGTGTGTGTGTGCGTGTGGGGGGATCAAAATAAATGTTTTCTTGCTATTTTACACCTGGGAAGGGAAGTCATTACAGTGAATAGAGTCAAGTGGATTGTATGTGAGTGTGTGTGTGTGTGTGTGTGTGTGTGTGTGTGTGTGTGTGTGTGTGTGTGTGTGTGTGTGTACAGAGTACCAGGACATTAGGGGGTGAGGCATATCAGTGAACAGTCTGGAAAGTAATTTGGTGAGAGAATGATTTCTTCTCTTCTGGCTCCTGATACATTCATACTCCCTCACTGCAAAAACAAATCATATTGTGATTGACTTTTGACTGACTGTTTACTGTTGTACAATTTTTCTTTTTTTCTCTGTCTCTCTCTGTTAGCCACTCCACTGGAGCTACTGGGTTGAAGTGCCTTGCTCAAGGGCACCCCAAAGATAGATAGCTGCAAAAGGTTACTCATTCGTATTCCCCACCAAGACTTACCCAGCTGGTCTGGGGATTCATTCTTCTGAGTATGATTAAGTGATGTTAGTGTGAGCTGTGTCTGCAGAGCAAAGTCCAGATGGAAGGACCAAGTCCAGGATTTTTAGAAGCTTGAAAAAAAAAAAGGAATAAAAAATACACCTATCCAGTATCTGTGAGCAATGAGTGTTAACTCTCTAACTCCACATGGCTATTCCTCACCGGCAAGCCACAAAGCACCACAAAACTAGACAAAACACAAGTGATGTTGCAGGGTTGCCCTATGACTAGAATACTGCAAGCAGTATTGATTTTATCACCCAGTTAATCATTCATTGAAATGCATGAGTGTGTTCAGCTTTGAGGAATTTAATGCAACAATCTAAGTGGCTTACAGCGCTCAATGTCATTTAAAATGATCAATTAAATAAAATCCAGTGGGCAAGATATTCTATCATTAGCTAATCTATAAAATAGATGCTTCTGCTGTTTGTTCCTCAAGCAAAGCCTTAGGCCAATTTCTGTAATTCTCCTAAGCACTGAGATGGGCGGAAATTCATACCTTAGATTTAACAATCTGCATTTCCTATGGTAGTAACCTCGTATGGTAGAAAATGGGTCATTTCACATCAGCCAGAGTAGTCTAGAAGTTAGAGAGGCAATCCTGACACAATTGAGGGGAAACTGAGGATTGTGTACATGCAGTACCAGAGTCTAGTCCTTCTGGCCGCAAGTCAAGCAGTTGGGGGTTAAGTACCTTGCTCAAGGGAACTTTAACGGTAGCTGATTGAGGGGACAGGCCAAAAGCTAGTGACTTTCTGGTCACAAGCTCAGTAACCTTCAGGCCAGGGGTTCCCAAACATTTTTCATGCCAAGGACTCCCAACAGACTGCACACTAACCCTGAATGGATGATGCATGGAACCAGCCGTCTCGAAAAACTAGATGCCCGGTATATTTCACAGCAAATCTGTCTGTTGAAGTTGTCCAGCCGTTGCCACCCCCACCAACCCCCCCAGCAGAGTGATGTTCGCTCCATTCCTCATTAGCTTGCACACTGGCTCATAATGATCACTGCCTGCATTCTATGTATGTAGTATGTATGTGCATGTATCTGTGTGTGTTACTGTGCATGTGTATGTGAGTGCGCTTGTTTGTATGTGCATGTGTCTTTCTGTGTGTGTGTGTCTGTTTGTAGGTCTGCCTCAATATGAGCGATTACGGGTATGTGTGTGTGTGTGTGTGTGTGTGTGTGTGTGTGTGTGTGTGATTCCTACCCCATTAGGCCACTACAGACTGCAGCACCTCGGGCTGTGGTTACACTCAGCTACAGCAAACTTGCTACATCTATTTGCATTTCAAGCAACACTCTTGTCTCTCATAAAAGGACTAATTCTGACTATTTACAAATGCTGCTGCATCACACGAGGCAATGCTTTGTTAGTCGTTTCTGTTTTGAGTCTATTTTGCAGAGGAGTGAAAGAAAACAACAGATGTCAGATGGCAAATGGAAGGCTGCTACTTTGCTGCTTCTGTTGTAAAGGCATTAGTCATGCTAATGCAGGTCTCCTGAGGCACCGAAGGGCATCGCAGACAGACAATGCTCTAATTTAAAAACTATCTATGATCAAACCACCAAGGTCACACAGCAAAAGTAAACTGAAGATGTACGCTCTTTTTCAGCATTGTCCTGCTTCATATTCAGAGTTCACAACAGTACAACCACAGTCTGCTACTGCTGGCCAATGAACAGCGACCACTGCAGCAGTTGGAGGTTAAGTCATTTGAGTTGTTGTGGAAGGGGCAAGCCATTCATTTCCCCACCCACATGCTCCCAGCCGGTCCAGGGATTCAGGATGGCTAACCTCTAGGCTAACCTCCAGGCTGCTGCCACCCCTAGCTGGTTGTAGTTTGTTGGAGATGACACTGACTTCAGCTCCCATTAGTCTTGCTTGTACACTCACCGGCCACTTTATTAGGTACACCTATCTAGTACTGGGTAGGACCCCTTCTGCCTCCAGAACAGCCTGAATACAACAAGGTCCCTTCTGCTCACCACTGTTGTAAAGATGTGATTGGAGCATGAGCTTGAAGAAGCCTGCCCATCCTCCTCTGACCTCTGACCTCTCTCATTTACAAGGAGTTTTTGGCTCACTGGATGCTTTTTGTTTATCTACCATTCTACTCTAGAGACTGTAGTGGTGAATTCCCTGTAAAGAGTTTCACTAGAATCGTTGGTTCCTACGTTGCTTTGACTTGAATGCCTCATTTACTCCTTAAATGTAGAAAACAAATTCCTTGATTTCAAATAACTTGAAAACTGCTTTTTTCCCAGCGGCGTTCACTGAGACTACAAATCACACTATTGTTTCATCTACAGACATTCCTGGAGCTGTAATTAACCGAACAAGTATTCCAGGAAGACAAACTTCAACTCAGTAGGAGGAGAGGAGAGGAGGAGAGGAGAGGAGAGGAGAGAGGAGAGAGGAGAGGAGAGGAGAGGAGACAAGGAGAGGAGAGGAGAGGAGAGGAGAGGAGAGGAGAGAGGAGTGGAGGGGAGAGGAGAGGAGGAGAGGGGAGAGGAGGAGAGGGGAGGAGGAGAGGAGTGGAGGGGAGAGGAGAGGAGGAGAGGGGAGAGGAGGAGAGGGGAGGAGGGAGGAGAGAGGAGAGGAGAGGAGAGGAGAGGAGGAGAGGGGAGAGGAATCACATTGCATCGTAGCCCTTTACAAACCAATTTCCTGCATAGTTTTTCTGTTTTTATTTACTCATGTCCCCCCCCCCCCCCTCGGGGACGCCGCTATGCTGCGCTGCCATGCCTCCCGTCACCAGGGGGCGTCACGTGGAGCGGTCAGGTCCTACACAGGGAACCTCCCTCCACTCTGGAGACGGGCCAGGCCTAGTTTCATCCTTTTCCAATTACTGCGTCCCAAACCCCCCCCGACCTCTCTCTCTCTCTCTCTCTCTCTCTCTCTCTCTTTCTCCTCCTAATTGTCAATCTACTTCTTTCATTCTCTCTCTCCTAATTGTGTATTCACATGGCCTCTTTCTCTCTTTTCTCTCCTTTTCATCCTTTTATGTTATTAAATCAACCTCTCTCTCTCCCTTTCCCTCTTAATCATGCTCTGTTGTTTGCTTGACCTCTCTCTCTCTCTCTCTCTCTCTCTCTCCCTCATAATTGCGCTCTATTAGTGAGCTGTCCACTCGACCTCTTTCTTCCTCTCTATCCAGCTCTATTTATCATTCCAGCGGACTATTCGACCTCTCGTCTCTCATCTATTCCCAGCCACTGCTTTCATCCTCCTTATTGAGAACGTTCTCTACTCTTGACACTGATCTGATTTCATCGAGTCCACATGACTGTGTGTGTGTTTGTGTGTATTCTCCCTCTGTCTATCGCTGGCAGTCCTGAGTTACTTTGTGTTATTTTCTGTTATTTTCTTATTTCATCTCCTGTCCCTCTTCATCAATCTTTCTTTTTACTTCTGTGTTTTTATTTCCTGACGCTTGTTCATTTGGTTTTCTGACAAGTGCATCCATCTGATCCCGACATTACAACTCTCTGTCTTCCCAAATTCAGCCTGTGCCTCAAGGCATTTTTCAGGCATGTTTTTCTTTTCAAAAATGGCCAAATGGTGAAACTTAAACCTCGCAAAATGTCACAGCTGCACTAGGCAGCAACTTCGTACGCCGGCAGCTCCAAATGGCAGCGAGAGCTGCCTAACTATTTGAAAAATTCAAAACCCAGAAGCCCTGTAATGTGTCTTCACCGGTCTGTGATGCTTTAGAGGAAACCAAAGAGACGAGAGGAGAAGATCTAACGTTGGTGAGTCCAGCTTTCTCTGGACGGAGCCTCACTGCCAGTACATTTAGATATTCCACATAAGGGAATATGATTTCATTGATCAATGAAAGGGAAAATATACAATGATCGCAAAAGTATAAAAAGTATAAAAAGTATTGCAAGGGGAATGTTATTGTCATTAAGCAAAACTTCCAGTGACACCTCGGCCTGTTGTCTCTCCCATCTACCAATCTGTCTCTGTTCATGAAGCTGGATGACAGAGGGAGCCTCAATATATGCCGTTTCCTCATGCATGAACATTAAACTTCACATTAAATTGCCAGTACACTCAAGTATCAGTATCACATCGCGAGTTCAGCGTGGTGTTTTCTCCCACACCAAAAGAGAAAGAGAGAGTGGTAGATATCCAGGCTACAGACAACTCAAACGTCCTCCATCTTTCCATCTCTCTCTTTCTGTATTAAAGATGGATGAAGGGATTGGGGAGGGAATGCCAGGTGGGACAGATCATTGAAGCAGCTGACAGGGACAGGGGGAGGAGGAAGAGGAGGGAGGGACGAAATGACAGAGGAAGGTGAATATATGCCTTCTGCCTCTCCTCTGTTCCCCAGTGAGTGCATGGGAGGAACAAGACGGTTCACATTACAGGGAGAGAGGAAAACAAGAGAAGAGAGAGGGGGGAGGAAAACAGAGGGAAAGAGGGAGAAACAGGAAGAAGAAAGCCCAGGTGGAATACACATTGTCTCTAGACATTTTGGCAATGATGTTCAATAATTCGTTCAACCATTCGCACCTTTAAAGAGAGAGAGAGAGAGTCAGCCGGTGGAGAGAGAGGGAGAGAGGAGAGAAATCTAATGAGAAAAGGATTTCTTCAGCTGACAGCGGAAGAAAGACTCTTGAGTCAGTTGATTTAAGGATAGGGGATGGATGGATGGATGGATAGATGGATAGATGGATGGATGGATGGATGGAGGGATGGATGGGATGGATGGGTGGATGGATGGATAGATGGGTGGATGGATAGATGGATGGATGGGTGGATGGAGAGGGTGGATGGATAGATGGATAGATGGGTGGATGGATGGATGGGTGGATGGATGGATGGAGGGATGGAGGGATGGAGGGATGGAGGGATGGATGGATGGATGGATGGATAGATGGGTGGATGGATGGATGGATGGGTGGATGGGTGGATGGGTGGATGGATGGATGGATGGGTGGATGGATGGGTGGATGGATAGATGGATGGATGGGTGGATGGATGGGTGGATGGATGGATGGATGGGTGGATGGATAGATGGATGGATGGGTGGATGGGTGGATGGGTGGATGGATGGATGGATGGAGAGGGTGGAAACCCCAGTAATTGAAACCCCAGTGTACAATCCTGCACCTAACAGTCACATACAATCTCTCTCTCTCTCTCTCTCTCTCTCACACACACTCTCTCACACACACACACACACACACACACCTCCTGCATTATTTACACCGACTGTTTCCTCTCCCTCAGTGATCTGTCACCATGGTGTGTGTGTGTGTGCTTGTCTGTGTGTGTACGTGTGTGTGTGAGTGTGTGTGCTTGTCTGTGTGTGTACGTGTGTGTGTGTAGGTGTGTGCGCGGGCATGCACGTGCTGGCGTAAGTGTTTGTGTGTTCAGCCCTGAGAGTGGCTCAGACGCAGAGCGATGACAAGTCGCTAAGCTCTGCAGAAAGCCGCCCACTCCTGCCCAGGACAAACCACAGCGCCGCGACACAAAGCACAAGAAGCTGCAGTCCCAGGAAACTGCCTCCGCCTGAACTCGGGTAGGAAACCTCACAGGCTCCTGGACACCACAGTATTTCCCTTTGACAGACGGATCTCACTGGAAGGTAAATGTTGCAAAACGGCAACTTTAGTTTCCACTTGTGTACAAATGTCGTGAACCGTGGCCCATTTAAAATAATAACCTGTGACATTTTCACATGTCAAATATTTCATGTTTGTTTTGCTGCTGTGTCTTGATGGTTGATATAACACAATAGTGATTCAACCTATAACCACTGGTGCACAGGAAGAGATGCGTTTTACAACAGCAGCCACCAAGATGTTGCCAAAATAAAAATAATTTAAAAAAACTCAACGGTTTCTACTTTCATTTTACAGGAGACCCACTTCACATCAGAAAAAGTAGAATTTAGAAAATGCCAGAATTCAGTGATGAGATGCATCATTTCCTATCCTAGTTTCATCCATATCCAATCAGTGGCGTCTGACACGTTGGAGGGACAGACAGAGGGACCAATCAGCTGCAGCACATTAAGTTACAGAAGTTAAGTTGTTTCTGCAGCACAACTGCATCCTGCCGGCTCAGTGGGGTTTCAATTTGGCTTATGATGCATCAAATGTTATTTTCATTAAACACTATCTAATAAAACAGAAAGGGCCCCTGCACTGTGAGAGGTGACGTGCCTCTGTGAATAATTTAGTGACTATTTAGTGAATATTACTCAATATGAACAGGATCCCAAAAAGGGCAGAGCTGTAGCTGTAAGCAGTCCATGGCTATTTATAGCTGCTGTTGGATGAAAATATGAACTCAAATCTTATTTGTTCAATTTTATATTGAAGGTTTATGATTCTTTATGTACTGAGTACGTAATTTCAGTTGAAAACTACAGCTACACTATTGGTGACGTATTGGTAATTGTTATATTGAATTTACATTGAATTCATATATCAAATGTATGTTTCCAAAGTCCTGTAAAGTTCCATGAAACCAATCCAAGACTCAGAGCCAAATTTAAAAAATGCATTGACCATCAATTTGAAAGGAAGGTCATTTTTCTTTATCCCTGAGAGTCAGAGCTCCTACCTGAGAGCCAGTAGTTCATAAACAGATAGTTCTTAGTGTTTTCATCATATGGCCTGTAGTTTCATACACTTCATTCATACACTTCATCATTAACTCAATATAGCTGATGTAGCCAGGTTTAGTTTGGGAACAATTTCAGGTGAGAAACCACATTTGTATGTGCTGTGCGGTGATTTCTAGCTGAACACAGTGTTGTGTCATATATCATGTTAATTTGACCAATCTGCCAGGCTGTATATCACTTAAGGTTATTCACCACTTGGATAATGCTAGTTGCCTACTATCGCTCAACATAGTGCTGCAGAGTTGACCAACATCGCCCCAAAACTAACTTCCTTTAAGTCCACTGAGAGTTGAGACAGAGAGAATATGAGTTCACACTGAAGAAGCTGGGCGGCATGATGACTGACAGCTGAGCTGCCAAAAATAATGAAATGTATTCTAGGGAGATTTGCTTGTTGAAGTGAGAAGTATCAGGCGTGAGAAGTGTGTGCTGTGTGATCGCGGCCTTCAGAGAGAGCTGTGAAGTCAAACTGCTCTTCTCACAACAGGAACGGAGCCTCCTCGCGCCTCCTCTCACCTCCTGGAGGAGGTGTTGGGACAACTGGCAGGGCAGTAATATCCAGGGATGATTTATTCTAAAAAATGCACCCGCCATATACAGTATGGTGTCTATTTTATGTTGCCTGCATTTAGGAAAGGCATCAAACCTGCTGCACTGTGCATTATGGAAAACCCTACGCCTTTTCTGCTGAAAGGGACTATTTGTGTGCGTCTATGAGAGCTATGTGGAGGGACAAATGGTTATAACCCATTGGCACACTAAAGTATTCTTCATCTTCTCTTAACTGCTTTTGTTGGTCGTTTCGTCCCTCGTTTCCCCTCGCAAATCACTTCCAGGTTACATGACAACGTTGTAGAAACACTAGAGAATGTAGTTTCAGACGGAGAGGTAAAACTGAGTAAAGAAGCTGAAGAGAGGATAGGAAAGAGGATAGGAAGAAAGGAGAAAAACGGAGGTGGAACTAGACGGCCTTGGATTGACTGACAGCTTAGACACATTTCAATACAATATTTAATAAAAACCATTGAATTTAATTTTGGACAAGATGGAAGAGGTTGAGGAGAGGAGGGGGAGGTGATAAAAGCAGGAGGGGAGGACGGGGCATTAGGAGGCGTTTTGTTAAATGACACAACTTAACTTGAAAGTAAGGAACAGGACAGAGGATGGGGACAATTTGTAGGTTGCAGCTTGAATGACAGGTTTGTTACATATCATCAATGTTCTGGAGAGACCAGTGAATTTGTTTTCAGATGGAGGAGATGAAAGAGAAAGAGAGATACAAGCTGAGGAAATGAAGAGGGAAGATGCTGAGAAAGAGGAAAGGAGGGGTGTGGGGGGTGATGGGAGAGAGGACAGCGATGGAGGAGGAGTGTTACTGACTGACAGATTGGTTACATCAGCACATTGTAGATGAGCTGCTATCTTCACAGTATGAACAGATGAGATGATGCTGGAAGGGATGGGAGTGTTGGGAGGCGGAGGACCAGAGCGCCTTGTGACTCCACAGATGGGACGATTGAAGATCTGCCTCATCTCACAACCAATAATAATAATCACCACAATAATCTTTATTTCTATAGCACTCTTCTTGCCGAGGAACCGTAAAACCAGGGCAGGTAAACAACAATTATGGAACTAAGTAATTATGTTAAATGAAAGAACATAAAAACAACATTCAAAATTAAAGAGGCAAGAAAACACTATTAGATCAGGACAGCTGATGTTGCTAGCCTGGCTGGTCGTTCCACCGTCTAAAGTCATCAGTCTTGCCCTGATGGCAAAAGCCAGATCACTACGCTACTACATTCTGGATTGTCCTGAAAACTGATCCTCCCTCAGGCTACGTCCACATTAAGCCATTTAAATTTGAAAACAGCATTTTCATGTCCAGTGTGTCTTTTCTCCCATTTTCCTCTACTAAAAATCACAAACTTGTAGTCGAGGAATCGACTCTTTTGGGGTGGACCCTCCATTACTGGTCTTAAGCACTACTCGATCACTGGGCACAACCAGAGACACTCTAGAAGGTTCTGTTAATTTCAACGTCGTCATTATATTCATCTGTCTACGGGTAAAACACGCCATGTTACTTTTTTAACACATCACATATTAAAGGTGCATGACATGCTGCCTCAAGATGTGCTGCTGAGCCCCTGTGTCCGCTGGGCACCTTATTTAGCCAGCAGCGCTGCAGGCGCTGGTCGTGACTTGTCGTTGCTAAGCGACTATTGAAAGTCTGTTGTGCAGAAGTGCAGCCCTCTTTTGCTAAAAGTTGAAAATAAATTTAACTTCTAAAACCCCTCAGTGCTGTTGGGAACACATTACATCATCAAAAGAAGCACCATAAAGAAGCTATGAAGAAAGGCTTCCGCTGGACATTTACCGTTCCACAAACATGTTCATGTGTGGGACCACCAGATAGATCCACTTTAGATCACAGAGTCTCATCTGGTAAAGACCCCCCCCCCAACCTAACCTCTAATGAATGATGGGATCAATAATGGGATCCTCTCACCTAACACATGCTACCTTGTGTTGAAACTACACAAGGTAGTCTTTCCTTAGTGAACACACCTTTTGTATTTATTTGCTTCAGACTGAGTCCTATGTCTCATTCCTTATTCAGATTAGACAACATTCGGCATCACTCAGAGAAAACCTTTTCGTCTTGCCCTCCTTCTTTCCCTCTCGTCTCCATACTTCAAACTTCAGTTAACTTTCCTGTTTTAACAGCTTTTCACTCAGCCTTTAAACAACAGACGTAATCATTTGATCATTCCCCGCAGCGACTGGCAGTAGCTACCTTGTTTTACATCAACACACACACACACACACACATAAAGAAAGAAACATGGCACATGTCTTGCAAAAGAGCTGGGCCATGAGGTGTTAAGAGAGCTGGACAAGATGCTGTTTCACTAATGGGAAGGAGAGCAGAGGATGAGAGGATATCAGAGGATACAAGTGGAGAGGAGACAAGACTGATGAGGCACTGGCATTCAAATCAGCTCCAGCGTTTACATTGAAATTTCTCTTTCCCTCTCCAAAACGCAGATTGTCACACAAGCCATTTTCTCTTTTAATGTTTATGTCCTGTAAAATTGGCACAAAGTACCTCACCTCACTTGTTCCCCACCCGGAGTATCCTGACAATCCATTTTTGACAAGTGTGTTTTGTCCGAGCTTCCTGCCATCTGTTTGTTTTGCAGTATTCATTTTTTGGGTTCACGGGCGAAAGTTTATTTCCATTTGACAGCTCCTGGAAGTGGTTTGGATGATCAGATCAGCATCTTTTACACTTGGATGTCATCGATTACAATCCCATCACCCAGGAAGCATGTCAGTAAAACACCTTTCACCTATAAACCATCATCTGGTTTACCAAGATATAAGTGGCATTACAGCAACATTAACACCTATAAGACGACACACAGACAGAAGATCAAACAAGCTTCAGACCCCCCCCCCTCGTTAAGGAGCATCAGTTATATCACTGCTGTTACAGGCCTCTGGGTAAGTGCCATGATTGACTTTTACGAGTCTTTTTATGAGTCTCTTTCCCTCCCCTCAGAGCTAAATGACAAATGCCAATTAACATCAAGGTATTCATGACCTTTGGGACATGTACTGTATGTAAGATATGCTATATAGAATATGAGACAGCTGGCTGCACACCCGCAAACATCTTACATTTGGAGTTATTAAAGAAACCCATTAGTGATGTTCTTTCTAGTGAAGAACCATTGGGTTCATATCGTCTCCCTTTGGACCCCCAATGAACCTTTAGTTTACCCAGTCTACAGTGTCTATAGGTCATTTAGATCATACAACATGCCAATATGTTTTTTTATAGAAAAACATTTCTGACTAGCTCCCTGGTTACCTCACAAGCTGGCATAGCAAATGACTACCCATGCTTTATGGGAAATATCTTCTTCACCAATCAGATTGCTTGGCTAAAACCTGGTTGTGTAAAGTATCTTCAAACAGTTGGGTAAAGTCTGTTTGACAAACCAAAAGGTGGTTAACCAGAGTTTAGTTAGCTGATCTGCACCATCCAATACAACACAATGTAACATAAAAACATTCTAGGCCATAAATCCTTCTCAATGCCATGGGATACATAAAGCTCTTCACACAACAATGGCGTAAGATTATGATGATACAACACAATGGAAGCCATTCACTGGCCATTTGACTGCAATCCCTAATAGTTAATGGGAGCAGCAGTGCATAGGCTTATTAGAGCATCAGGGAGTGATGGAGGGTTGGAAACAATGGCATGTCTATCTATGTATCAGCCATTTCATATACACACACTGCATTAGATGAGATTATGAAGCCATGCAGCCTGCTGTGGAGGAGTGGATGGGTAGCATAATAATTAGCGCTGACGCCAAATCCCTCAGCTGCTGAGCTGGATCCTGGAGGGTGTTTTGTCATATCCACATTTGTATTAAGGTTGTTTATGTACCTCTATCCTTATGAGTGAAGAGAGATGAGGAAACACCACTCTTCCTTCTCGGGCCTGGGTTTAGTGTTTAGGTTTCATTTCAAGGTTAGAATGTGGGTTGGAAGAAGGTAACCATGTGTTGGTTTAATGGAAAGCTAAAGGTTTATGGCATGAGTCAGTGTATGTCCTCCTGTGTGGGCCTGTGTGTGACATCACTGGTGAGGGTGAGCAGTGGGTAAGCGTTGACAACAGAGCAGCTCCATTGTAGCTATGTTGTGATGAATTGTTCTAATTTACTTATTTGGTGTATCCACTTTCCTCAACCTGCCTCGTCTACTTCAGATCGTTTCCTACATTTCCCAGAATGACTTTGGACAACCAAAACCTGATGTTTACTGTTGATGTTATAGATCACTGACAAATTATCTGGTATCAAACTGGTGCCATGCTGAAAGGCACCTCAGCAGGAGTGGTTGGGGGAGGGAAGAGGGTTACTCATTCACTTTGTCCACATTTTCCCAGACGGTTTAGGGAACCAGCAAACTTTCAGTCACAAGCTTCTCTAACCTCCAGCTCACCGTGATCAGAAGGGATACACAGTGTTTTGTGTTTTAACAATAAAGATTCATTTTACAATTTGATTGCTTCTCTTCCTTCTGTCTTTACTTCTCCATTCTCCCTCTTCCTCCTCCTCTTCCTTCCCTCGTTCTCGCTCCAACTGCAGATGTTTACAGTCACAAAGCCATTGGGCGTCGTCTCCTGACGCAATTCATGCTTTCAAACATTACATTACATTACAGTCATTTAGCAGACGCTTTTATCCAAAGCGACTTACAATAAGTGCATTCAACCTAGGTAGGCAAGAAAACTACTAGTCACCAGAAATCGTAAGTGCATTTCCTTCCTAAACAAGCAACTAAGAGCATAACTAGTGTTAAGGTAAGAGTGCAATAAGTTAGCAACCTACTATATCTTAAACAAATGAGACAAATAAGAGAATCAAAATAAACAAGAGCTAAGACAAATAAGTGAACCAAATAAGCAAGAGCTAAGACAAATAAGTGTATCAAATGAACAAGAGCCAATAAACAAGAGCTCAGACACATAATTGACGACAAATAGGCATGGCTAAGGGGAAGGGTCAGGGTAGTGTTTCCTGAAGAGGTGGGTTTTCAGCCTGCGGCGAAAGATGGGCAGCGACTCTGCTGTCCTGACATCAGTGGGGAGTTCATTCCACCACTGCGGGGCCAGGACAGAGAAGAGCCGTGACCGTGTAGATCGGCCGCAGGGACCTCTGAGCGACGGGGCAACCAGTCGCCTCGAGGCAGCAGAGCGAAGTGGTCGGGCAGGGGTGTAAGGCTTGACCATAGCCTGGAGGTAAGAAGGAGCTGTTCCTTTCACTGCCCTATAGGCTAGCACCAGGGTCTTGAACTGGATGCGAGCCGCTACAGGGAGCCAGTGTAGAGAACGGAGAAGGGTAGTTGTATGGGAGAACTTGGGGCGGTTGAACACCAGACGAGCTGCAGCTTTCTGAACAAGCTCCAGAGGTCTGATGGCAAACGCCAGGGCACCAGCAAGGAGGGAGTTGCAGTAGTCCAGGCGGGAGATGACAAGAGCCTGGATGAGCACCTGCGCTGCCTTGTCAGTGAGGAAGGGGCGAATCCTCCTGATGTTGTAGAGGAGGAATCTGCAGGAGCGTGTCACTGATGCGATGTTTGCCGAGAACGACAGTTGGTCGTCCAGGGTCACACCCAGATTCCTCGCAGTCCGAGTTGACGTCACCACAGCATTATCAATGGTGATGGCCAGGTCTCGGTGCGGACAGCCCTTCCCTGGGAGGAACATCAGCTCAGTTTTGTCCAGGTTGAGCTTCAGGTGGTGCATCGACATCCACTCCGAGATGTCTGCCAGACACGCAGCAATGCGTGCCTCCACTTGTGTGTCAGAGGGGGGAAATGACAGGATCAGCTGGGTGTCATCTGCATAGCAGTGGTAGGAAAAGTCGTGTGAATGGATAACAGAACCAAGAGATGTTGTGTAGAGGGAAAAGAGGAGAGGGCCTAGAACCGAGCCTTGCGGAACCCCAGTAGTGAGCCTGCGTGGTTCTGACACAGACCCTCTCAGCGTCACCTGGTAGGAGCGATCCGTTAGGTAGGATGCAAACATGGAGAGTGCAGAGCCTGAGACACCCATCTCCTCAAGGGTGGAGAGGAGGATCTGGTGGTTCACCGTGTCAAACGCTGCAGACAGGTCCAGGAGTATCAGGACAGAGGAGAGAGAGTTCGCTCTAGCGGCATGGAGCGACTCCGTCACTGCCAGGAGGGCAGTCTCGGTCGAGTGACCCACTTTGAACCCAGACTGGTGGGGATCCAAGAGGTTGTTCTGGTGGAGGTACAAGGACAGTTGCTTGAAGACAGCACGTTCAAGAGTTTTTGATAGGAAGGGTAGAAGGGAAACCGGTCTGTAGTTCTTGACCTCAGAGGGGTCAAGTGTTGGTTTCTTCAGAAGGGGGGTGACTCTGGCAGTCTTGAAAGCAGAGGGAAAGCATCCAGACACCAGAGACGTGTTGATGAGGTGGGTCAGGAAGGGAAGGAGTTCAGGTGCAGTAGACTGAAGCAGAGTGGATGGGACCGGGTCAAGGGAGCATGTGGTGGGGCGGCTAGATGTAACCAGGTGAAGGACCTCGTCTGGGGAGAGGGGAGAAAAATGGGATAGGGAGGGAGGTGGGGAGGGAAAAGGTGGAGAGGGTGATAGAGAGGGATGGGTGGAAGGCAGATAGGTGTGGTTGGTGCGCAGGGCACCAGCCGGGGGGTGAGGGAAGGAGGATCGGATATCGTTGACCTTCTTGTCAAAGAAGTTGGCAAAGTCGTCAGGGCGGAGGGAGGAGGTGGGAGGAGGGGGTGGGGGTTGGAGGAGGGAAGAGAAAGTTTCAAAGAGTTTTTTAGGGTTGGAAGCAGAAGTTTGAATTTTAGTGCAGAAGAAAGCAGCTTTAGCAGCAGATAGAGAGGAGGAAAAAGTGGAAAGGAGAGATTGGAAGGTAAGAAGGTCCTCCGGGAGGTTGCCATTTGTACACACACACACACACACACACACACACACACACACACACACACACACACAGAGCTGCCCCCTAAGGCAGGACCAAACAGCTTCATTACTGAGCAGCCACCTGCCAGCCCCACACCGTGGGGTGATCAGAGGGTATCAGCTACACACACACACACACACTACACACAATGAGATTCACTCTAATGCTCATCCACCCACAGCGGCCCCTCCGTCCTCCTTGTGCTCGACTCCCTCACTCCTTCTGTCCACCTCTTCTGCAGTTGTGATAATGCAATGAAAACACTGTCGCTTTGACTTACAGTTAAAACATCTCAGTTAGACCACGATGTTTCAGCTGTGCTATCAGGGTAGCAGCAACACCTCGGTTTGGTATTTCAATGAAATGTGTTATTTAGACTGTAAAATGGGAGTTTCTTGGCATGTTTGGATACCTAGTCAGTTTCTACACACTTGTCACCAATAATACTTGGACTTTCTGTCTTAAGGAGCTGTAATAATAGACGGCTCTTACAAAGGGCCCTGGGTCTTTCTGTGTGGGTTTCCTCCCACAGTCCAAAGCCTTGCAGGTCAGGTGAAATGGAGACTCTAAATTGCCCATAGATGTGAATGTGAGTGTGTTTATCCACCGTGTTTCCCTGCCTTCCGCCCAATGCATGCTGGGATAGGCTCCAGCCCCCTGTGACCCCCTGAGCAACAATAAGGAGGGAAAGACAATCGATGAACAAGTTCGCCAGTGTTTCACGTCAATACACCAACCAGTTGGGATGGCAGATGACATGGTGAGTATGAGATTCAGCGACAAACGACTTTCATTTTAGTGCGCTCACTGTGGCTGGAAACAGGCAGAAAATGGAGTCCCCCTTTTAAAGTGTTTGGCCAGATTAATATTAAAGATGTAGTCAACATCGTGCTCCGGCTATGGAGCTTAAGCAGATGCTTTGTTTTAGCGGTGTCTTCTCACTAATTTCCCCCTGGATTTCTAAAGGAAACGGTTGAGCAGAAACAACAGTGATCTGTCATCCATATCTGTGTGTAAGCTCTGCAGCAGGAGAGAACAACGTTTTGAGGCTTGGTTTTTTAGACTCTAGTTTAGTGGCAGTGATTTAGCCAAGCATGGATGGAATATAGAGCAGCATGAGGCCACGGGAGAACTCTCACTGAAATGCAGAGACACTGCAGCATTAGCTAGAAAATACCATTTCCAAGGGTTGCATTTCAAGACGTAATTGATAATATCTTAATTTGATGTGCTGCTATTTTGAAACTGTTCACCCAAAATCTATATCAGTAAAAATAACTGTTCAACTTTAAGTGGAAGATGACTGTCATTTGCAATAATTTGACATCCAAACTGATTGGAGTACAACATCAAAACATCAATGTATATTTCATAATATATAATATTAGGTATCAATGTTGACAGGTTGTACAGTGTAATCTAGGTTGAAGCCGCCCAAGCTTTCCTCAGCTTCCTGTTGTTTTTGCTTTCTGTGGTTATTCCTTTCCTCATCTGAACCTTGGCAGTGTATCTCCCCCCTGCCTCCTTCTTTCACAACTTCCAAGGTTCCTCTCTCTCCTCCCTCTCTATTTTCTCTCCTTTCCATTCTTCCTGTGATCTCTCTTCCCTCCTTCCTCCAGTTTCCCACAAAGTCTTACAAGGTGTCCTGATACAGTAGCTCAGCAGGCTAAGGCTTTGTTCTTACTTCACCCCTTCTCTCTCCTGTCCTTCTCACTAACCACTGTGTAAAGAAATCTGAAAATCAAACCTGCACTGGGTAAAAAAACACCCATGTCATCAGTCTAAATTGCAAAGTGGGACTGCACCGAGAGGAGTCTCCCATCTCCACTAATTGAGACCCAGTAGATTCGCCCTATTTGCCCAAATTAAATTCTGCGAACACAGGAAGTGGCAAATCGAGTGTGAAACGTTAAACTTCATATTCTTTACAGCTGTTAATCAATGTTCATGGCAGTTCTATGAAGAAACACTTCATAATGGTCATAACATAATCCTTTTTTCTGGGTTGTCTGTGCAAATCCCATCTTACTGTCTCCAACTAGCAGCTGAAAAACCTTTGACTGATTAGTGTTGTTTTGATGGCTGACAGAATTTTGTAGGTCTTCATACTTGCTGCAGTCTGTCCCAGTCGCCCCCTCGCTCCTCAGGCTGCTTGCATTTTTCAAAGGCTGATGGTATCATGACCCTTTAGGAGTGAAAAACAAACTGCCTCAGTTGGACTCTCCAATGTTAAATCTTTGGTATCCTAAAGCGATCTCAGACCAACCAGGTTGGTACATGAGTACAGACTGCGATGTGCAGTTGTGCACTCTGATGTCTGGGTTTTTATGTTCAAGTTTTTCCATCTGCCATTTGGAGCTGCCGATGTGCGAAGTTGCCTGGTGCAGATTCAAAACGTATCCTAGAATATATCTTAATGCCCCGCTTCCCTTCCCTCTCTTCTCCTCATCTCTACATTTCCACATCATCGCCTTGCTGTGGTTTATCACTGCAAACATCTTCTCATTTCATCTCCTCCATTCATCCTTCACCACCATTCCTCTTTCCTTCCTCCTCCATTTCTTTATTCTGTTATCCTTTCTCCACTTTGTCTCGCTCTGGTGGCCCTCCCATCTCCTCAGTAATTACATCATGTATGGCCACGCAAGATAGCCTGCTAAACCAAGTAGCATCGTAACAAGAAGCAATGCACCATGAAGATTTACTATGATTGACAGCATCTACCCCCGGGTAAGGCAATATATCCTTTAAAATACCCCCCCCCCCCCCGATGTTGCTTGGAAAAATGCCCCTGCCTGCACCAATGACTGCTGTAATTGATGAAGTGCACACTCTCTAGGTCCACAGAATCTAGCTAAATAGATTGAAATGGGTCTTTGTAGATACACCCATCTTCTAGCCTACATCACAAAGTGAGGCTGCAACAGAGAAGAGCTCTTGGGTGTCCTTGGTGGTATAAAGCATCACAGACCGGCCCGGTTGGTAAAAAGGAAAAGAGTGCGAGTGTGTGTGCTGTTTACAGATGCCATGTCGCGTGATTTCTAGGTTTTGTTTAAACAGTCACCTCTCGCTGCCATTTGAAAATATAATGGCTTTTTGTTGATATTGATGGCAGTATACCGCCAAAATATGATCAAAGTTCATCCATCCTAGATTTTCAATCAAATCTGCACAACCATCGTATTGTATCTGATAACATGACGCTGTAATGCCTGTCCGTCTGTACAGCTTCCTTCTCTGTTACAGCAGTTAACAGTCAAGCCACTCAGCTAATCACAAAAGCACATGAAAGGGAGGCGGGACCAACGCAAACAGGGACAGATAGAAATGAATTTTTGTTCCCAGACAAGTTGGAATATGAGTGAGTTAACTTTTGTGGAGCAATGAAACTAGTCTGCATGAATACATATGGAATCAATTAGAATTTGGTACAGGACGACACCTTTACATTCAGACTAGCTCCTATCTTAGTCTTCCCTCCCCATCAGTGCAACATTGACTCAGACATTAAAGCAGGCATGACAGAATGGAATACATTTGCTGGCCCCATCAAGCATGCAGCTTCACAACAACACGCCATAATCTGTCTCCTTGTCCAGCGAGGCGTGTGTGTGTGTGTGTGTGTGTGTGTGTGTGTGTGTGTGTGTGTGTGTGTGTGTGTGTGAAAACTAACACGTTCCCTCTCTCATGAATATGCAGTTTCCGTCTCCTCCAGAGTACAAAGTGTTTGGCAGTCTGTGTGTGTGTGTGTGTGTGTGTGTGTGTGTGTGTGTGTGTGTGTGTGTGTGTAACATATGCAATTTGATAGATGCTTTTATCCAAAGTGCCTTATGGTACATATATCTTTATTATGTGTGACGTGCATGTGTGTTTCTGTGTGTGTATGTGGTTAGCATGCCTGTGTGTACATCTATGTGTCTCTAAACTAACCTCATGAATTGAGATTCAGATCATTTCTTACAACATCACCGCTGTCACCTCCGTATAACGCCGTCTCATGCACAGTGCGAGGCCACGATTGGTTTATTGGTAAATGGAGTGAAAATGGGAAATGTGTCGTCTCTGCTCTAGATACTGCCGGAGCCCTCAGGCATACAGCCATACATAATAAATTGTCTGTTACTTTCATCAAAACCAGAAAAAAAACTGAATATGAATATAGAAAAACACAGGAAAATATACAGAAGACACATTAAGGGCATAGTTGGGTATTTTGAAGTTGTGGGTAGCCAATGTGGAAAGGTAACAATGCTACCAAGATGAGAAAAAGTGAAAGATGAATAAAGCGATTCATTCTGAAATTATATAAATCCATTTTGGAGAAAGAACACAGATGCTTGATGGTCATTGGTCGTAGAGATCATAGAAAATACAGTATTTTGTATGTAAACGACTTCATTTCATGCCAGTGATCATTTTGTTGACATTTAGTGGACACTTTTATCCAAAGTGTCTGCCAGTAACATGAGTGCATGCACTTTTAGCATTGGTGGTCTCAGTGGTAATGCTGCCCATGTAGCTACACAGGGAGTTTAACTCCTAACCCTGCCAATTGCAGCTCTAGACACACATTTTGTCAGAGCAGGTTTGGGATGAAACAACTTAAGGTCAGGGTTAGATTTTCTAAACTAAAACTTTGGTTAAGGTTGGGCACTCACACCAGAATACGTTGTCTCTTGAGTCGGGAACTCAAAGGTGAATGTCTCCGCCTTGCCAACCTCCACACCCTTATTTTCCACTGTGCTATTTCAATGTCAAACTACTTTCAGTCACATGAGCTCCGCCTCCTGTTTCACGCAATTTGTAGAATATAATCCGAATTGCAGTGCGTTACTTTTGTCCTGCACACGGTGTTTAAACACATGCAACATGATGACACAAAGGTCTAACACAACGCTCACTCACTCACACACACACACACACACACACACACACACACACACAGAATGGAAGGGGATATGGGATGATACTGAGAAACAATGCTGGTACAAAGTGGGAACCTTATACCTGGATACATGTGTGTATACTGTGTGTCTTTTCTAAATCATGAGAAATAGAGTGAGTGAGTCTCCCTCCCCCTCTCTCTCCTCCCCCCCTCATCTCTCTCACACTTTGTTCAGCTTTACTTTTCTCTCTGTGTCGCCCTCTCGTTCTCCCACCCGCTTTCTGTCTTTCAGCAAAGTTCATCAAATCCAGGACATCTGTTTATGTCTGTGTGTGTGTGTGTGTAGGTGTGTGTGTAGGTGTGTGTGTGTGTGTCTCGATCTCTGAGCACAATCCATCTCCCACCCCCAGCCGTCTTCTATAATTACAATGGGCCTGCCTTCCCTCCACACCAGCTAATACCTCATTACTGTGTGTGTATGTGTGTGTGTGTGAGTGAGTGTGTGTGTGTCTGCTGTGTGTGTGTGTGTGTGTTTATCAAATACCCAAGCGCCACCACCTCCGCTCCTTGGTAATCACACTCTACATCAGCTGTCACCTTTTCTGAGCCGACACAAGAGGCCTGGGAGGCAAACACACACACACACACACACACACACACACACACACACACACACACACACACACACACACACACACAGTGACCGCTGCAATACAAGCTGTGTTGGTTTCACATGTTTAACATGCGCTCTACATTTTTTATATCTACAAGGCTAGATGGCTTGATGCATGATGAGTGTGTGTGTCTTCATTAAGGAACAAGATAACCTGATACTTGAGATAAGAATTGACACCTTGATGTGTACACACACACACACAGCATTAGCACAAACACACTGACATACATATCACTCCTATACTACGAACACCTTATAACTCCAATTTTAGTGATTTTTATGTAATTGAAAAACAAACACCCAGTTATTTATGTCTCATATCCATTAAACCAACTCCAAACCCATTCCAGTCACATTAAACCAACTCCAAACCCATTCCAGTCACATTAAACCAACTCCAAACCCATTCCAAACCAACTCCAAACCCATTCCAGTCACATTAAACCAACTCCAAACCCATTCCAAACCAACTCCAAACCCATTCCAGTCACATTAAACCAACTCCAAACCCATTCCAATCCAACTCCAAACCCATTCCAGTCACATTAAACCAACTCCAAACCCATTCCAGTCACATTAAACCAACTCCAAACCCAGTCCAAACCAACTCCAAACCCATTCCAGGTCCATTAAACCAACTCCAAACCCATTCCAGGTCCATTAAACCAACTCCAAACCCATTCCAGTCACATTAAACCAACTCTAAACCCATTCCAAACCAACTCCAAACTCATTCCAAACCAACTCCAAACCCATTCCAATCCAACTCCAAACCCATTCCAGGTCCATTAAACCAACTCCAAACCCATTCCAGTCACATTAAACCAACTCCAAACCCATTCCAAATCAACTCCAAACCCATTCCAGTCACATTAAACCAACTCCAAACCCATTCCAATCCAACTCCAAACCCATTCCAGTGACATTAAACCAACTCCAAACCCATTCCAGTCACATTAAACCAACTCCAAACCCAGTCCAAACCAACTCCAAACCCATTCCAGGTCCATTAAACCAACTCCAAACCCAGTCCAAACCAACTCCAAACCCATTCCAGGTCCATTAAACCAACTCCAAACCCATTCCAGTCACATTAAACCAACTCCAAACCCATTCCAGGTCCATTAAACCAACTCCAAACCCATTCCAGTCATATTAAACCAACTCTAAACCCATTCCAAACCAACTCCAAACTCATTCCAAACCAACTCCAAACCCATTCCAATCCAACTCCAAACCCATTCCAGGTCCATTAAACCAACTCCAAACCCATTCCAGTCACATTAAACCAACTCCAAACCCATTCCAAACCAACTCCAAACCCATTCCAGTCACATTAAACCAACTCTAAACCCATTCCAAACCAACTCCAAACTCATTCCAAACCAACTCCAAACCCATTCCAATCCAACTCCAAACCCATTCCAGGTCCATAAATCAACTCCAAACCCATTCCAGTCACATTAAACCAACTCCAAACTCATTCCAGGTCCATTAAACCAACTCCAAACCCATTCCAAACCAACTCCAAACTCATTCCAGGTCCATTAAACCAACTCCAAACCCATTCCAAACCAACTCCAAACCCATTCCAGTCACATTAAACCAACTCCAAACCCATTCCAAACCAACTCCAAACCCATTCCAGGTCCATTAAACCAACTCCAAACCCATTCCAGTCACATTAAACCAACTCCAAACTCATTCCAGGTCCATTAAACCTACTCCAAACTTGCATTTGAAACACATTGAATTGCCTTGAATCTGGAACTGTTTTTTCTTGAAGTCTTGAAAGGACTTCATGGGGCTACAAGGTTTCAACTAGCATTGCACCCAGTGATGTAGAGGGAAACCCCCCCGTAAATTTCAAAGGTGCTAGTGTTTTATGATTCCCAAAATTAAGATCACATTTCCCATAAACCCTGTTGCTTCCTGTCACAAAGAGGATGTCGCACCTATCCCTTCCCGGCATCACTCGTTTTCATTCACACTTGTTTTGGAGAGCAGGAGGAATACAAGCTGATAGCAGCCCTTAATAACAGCTAGTATGCATTCAGGCGAGTTAAGCTCATGTCAAGTTGAAACTATGCAGTCAGAATAGTGGAACTAGAATAAAGTTCAATTACTTGCAAAGTAAAAGTGGTTCCTGTCTTGTGCCGTAAAGCAATCCAGCAGCAAAATTCATAATGTAAATGCAGTGTAGAGGCAGTAGAGGTGGTCGGGTCGTGCAGTCTTCTAGTGAATTAAACTAATGTGACAATGATTTATTGGTGTTAAAATGCTTAATGGTGTACATTCATAGTATGTAGTACTGTGCAAAAGTCTTAGGCACCCTAGATTTTTTTATCTAAATTTGTTTATCATTAGTGTTTTACATTAATGCTCTATTATGTAAATCTTTTGATATTTAAAAACGTTTGATTTCATTATTTTGAAATGCATTTAAAGTATAATAGATTTCTTTATAATGGTGGCTGTGTGATGAAGACCGACTGGAGGTCAGAGTGACGGAGGGATGAAAGAGTTTGGGTGTGGGCTGACGGAGCTGCACTGCAGAGAGGAATTTGGGATTAACGAGTAGGACAGAGTGAATAGGAGAAAGAGCTGGAGGGGAGGGGGGGGGCATGAAACAGCAAAGACTGAAGAAGTACAGAGGAAGGGAGGTGTGAAAGAGAGGGACTTTGGGAATTGGGAATTTGAACTTGACTTTGAGGGGGAGTGAGAGAGAAAGAAAGTAAAAGATAGAGGAGGAAAGAGAGAAAACAAAAGGAGGACAAAACAAAAGATAAGAGGAGGAGAGCTGGGTGAGCGTGAGGAGGAAAGAGATGTATCAAGAGAAAAGCTACCGAGAATAAGAAAGGCAAAATTGAGAGAAAAAACGAGACAAAGAGTAAGAGGGAGGGATGGGAAAGAAAGAAAGATGGCTGGAGGGGAGTAGCTAGAGGCAAAGGAGCCAGTAGTGGAGGGACTGAAAGATTAACAATCGGCAGAATGGGAAGGCGAGAAATATATGAGAGCGAGAGGAGGCAATTTATAAACGAGTGGAAGAAAGAACCTGAAGGAGAAAAGGGGAGCACAAAAGGAGGAAGTAATGAGTTGGTGTGAGAGACAGAAATGGACTGAGGTTCCAATTCACATAGTTACACTTTCACTACATGTAACCACACCAGCTGTTAACCTACCTGGTGGCACTTCAACTAAGGCTATCTCCACACTAAACCGTTTAAATTTGAAACCTCTCTCCCAAGGGGATACATTTGAAAACGCCGACCTCGTGTTGTAGTGTGGATGGCGAAAATGATGCCGCTTGATGGTAAGCGGCCGGCCGAGTGGTCTGCTCATGCCCATGGAAGACAGTATGTGTTTTTGGTGGTTTAGTGTGGACCTAGCCTACATGTGGTTTTAGTCATCGGAAAATTTACATTCCTTGCACGTCTTCCTGTTACAAACCAACATAGGGTCATTTTTTTTTTTTTTGCATTTAGATCCAGATTCTAGTTTCTGGCAGGCAACCGGGATTAGAAACAAAGTGAACATGCACTTTTGCAGTCATGTGATTTTATCTGATACGCTACTGCAGATGCAGCTGTTTTATAAAGTAGATTTTTCTCAACACCTTTAGTGAGGGAATCTATATTTCTTTTCAGGGAAATCAGCTTTTCTCTAGGTGAACTTGCTTGTAACAGACAAAGTAGCTTCCCCAAACCTGCATATTCACAAATGGGAGCCACTGGAGCAGCTGGAAGTTATGTGCCTTGCTCAAGAACACTTCAATGGTATAGTTTACATTTTAGGGATATAGCTGATGCTCTTATCTAGAGAAACTTACAATGACTGCATATAGGAAAAGCATCATTTCTAGATCACAACATAATCAACCAAACGAAAGGAGTGCAAAGGTCAAAGCAGCAGAGGATATATAAACTACATATTTCTGTAACCTTAGAATAATGCAAGACACCAAAGTGCTAAGAAAAGAAATCGGAACAGCCAAGTAGAGTGGCAGGAAAAGTGTTAGTAGTTGTTGAAGGAGGAGAGAGCATTACTCTTTCACTTTCCCTGCCAGGTATGGAGCTGGATAGAGTGGTAATGGAAGAAAAGACAGAGAGGAAGACAGAAGCAATGAATACAAAAAGAGAGATAGCTTCTAGGAGAATGTGTGTGTATGAATGTGTGTGTGTGTGTGTGTTTGGGGGGTTAAAAGGCTAAGTGGCGATAAAGACAACCACAGTATTCCTTCTCTGCTCTTTTCTGACCTTATTAGGTTGTGTTAACTGAGGGGAGGCTATGGGCACACACACTTATTTCAGCAGGAGAGAATAAAGTGCGCGTGGGTGTGTGTCTGAGACAGAGAGGGAGGGGGGGGGGGTTGAGTGCAGGCAAAAGAAAGTGTCTTCTCAATCACACACACACACACACACACACACACACACTAACACACATATATGCACGCACAGGCATCAAGTCAAGTCCTCTCCAAGTCATCCCAATTATATCCTCGTTATGGATCACTGTGTCTCCTCACCTACATGCACACACAAACACACACATATTCAGCCCCCCCCCCCGTTAGGCTGCTATCCAATTACAAATTACAAGCCCCCCCTCAGCCAGCCAGCCAGCCAGCCCACGATACCGCCCACTCACCACTGTGTCGAGGAAAAAGCCATTTGAGACAACAGACACAGCAGGCGCTACACAGAGACCTAACCTTTTATAGACACAAGACAATTCACACCAGAGACTGTGCAGCTCAGCATGGCAGTAACCAGGCAGGTACTGATACCGATACTGGTATCGGATATCGGATCTAAAATGTAAAATAGTATCGGGGAATTAAGAGAATTGCCACAATATTGCCACAAAAGTCCATGAGCCATGCTAGCCTCAAAAGGCAACAAGAGTAACTGCTTTTTGTCTGCATTAAAGTGGAAATCCACACTGCTCTCCCCAGAGATTACCTGTCAATCAAACAACAAATCAAACAACAGGAAATGTAAAATGCATCACTTCCTGTCTCCACCTGACCTGACACCGGGTGTTTAGAACAGCAAATATAAAAGCTTTCATGAACTGGCTAGAGGGTGGATCACCGTTGTGTTATGAAAAAGTCACAGATTAGGACTTTAAAGCTAAATGGTCATAACAAGGGTTTTCACCAAGAGAATTATACCCATAAATACTATTAAATGATTTACAGCCCACTGCTGTACCAACAACACTGTTGGCAGTACAGGTGATCAAATTCTTCTCAGGTTCACTCAGTTACTTTGCCATAGTGACACACCAATAACAATACCGGTATCAGATATCGGGGTGATACCAGGATAAAACAGGGTACTGTACTGAACGTATTGGAGAATTTCTCCAAGACAGAAATCTGATACCAAAGAGCCATGACTAACATGTCAGAAATCAAAGCTGGGCATATTGATTTTCTATCTTTTTCACACATACCGTAGGGGGGTGTTAGAGGTCTGTAATGGAGAAAAATGGATTACACGTCAACCATTTACGTCCAGTAACCCCAAGCTAATGGTCTCTAGAAGTCTAGATTGTTCAGTCAAAGTAATGGATTGGATTGCTGCTTGGCCGACAGATAAACAGGTTCAGTGCTTGCAGTGAAAAAGTAGGAGCTAACACAGCAAAGGTTATGGCACCGATTCAAAAGAGAAAATATATAAGAGCCTCTGGTAAATGATACTTATATCATATGTGTACACACAACTCAACTCAACAAAATGGTCTCTGATCAATAAATAGCCTGATTGTTTTTAGTTTTGAGCTAAAATGATTTATTTCTGCAGGACTCAATAGTCAATATTCCTGTCCAAAAATCTCCTGAGCATATGGGAGCTTTCTCCACTTTTGCCTTCATAGGTCTCCATTATGGTC
>JAXDDX010000242.1:157500-190000 GCA_034670405.1 Hoplostethus atlanticus
TCATTAAAACATATTTCTGCTCTTGTCATTCAGGAAGCCAGCAGCAGTACGCCGACGGCTCACTGAGGATCCACACTACGCTACAGCTAAAGAAACACTGAGAGACAGAGAGTTGGTAGATGGATACCTGGAGAGAGATGGAGAGAAGGAACCTGGGGACAGAGTTCCTGTATGATTGCTTGACATTTTGAATTATCTTTTCTTCACCAGACATTTGCCACGCTCGGGGGAAAAGGCTTCTATATTTATCCATTAGCTTCCATAAAATGCTTGCATGCTCCTTATTGAAACCTAGGGAAACCATTTTAGGGAAATCGAACAACACATGTAGACACTTAACTGAGATGTGACAAGTGCTTGGTGAAGAAAAAGAACCAATTAAAATGAAAAATGCCAAGTAATCCATTTGGTTGTGAGTTTTGAGTCCAGGGAGTGGCCTGAAATCTTACTGTCCACAGCAGGTGCCCACCCAGGAAATGTCAAGATATAATTGGCCACTGGCTGGGGAATTTTCAGTGCTTTGACAGGGTGAGAGCAAGTGTGTGAACCACGCCGAAATGAGCCTGGATCGCAGCCCATGTGTGTCCAGGACACTCCGCTGGTCTTGCCCCATGGCTAGCAGGGTAGCGGCCATCTCTGTACGCAGAGCCTTCCACCTGGTAAAGGGCCAGGCCTGCAGGCTCAACACATTGCTCCTTCTGGCGCCAGTACATTACTGAGGCCAATTTTATTAGAACCAGTACAGAGAAGTGCCATGCAATGCAGCACAGCTAATTTAACAAGGGGGGGAAAGAGAAAGAGAGAGAGAGAGAGAATGGAACAGATTGTAGGTTAATTAAAGGATTGTACAGTAGTAGGTAATTGAGTCTCCTCTCATTGAGCATCTGCCCATCTTGTTAGAGGTCAGTCCTCCAGTCACAAAATGGTTCTCATTTTGGTGCTGGTACATTACTGATGGGGCCCATTGGCTGCTGAGGGCCAAGGGCCACAATTAAGAAAGAGGGATCTGTTACGTTACTGCTAATACGAGTAATTACTTATACTTCCCTCACTGAGATGCATAGTTTGGTGCCAGCACATTGCATGGCAGTTTTAGTACTAGGCCAGACAGCTCGCTGCCACAGAACATAACAAGGGCCTGGTTTCCCCATTTTAAAAACAAAACAGGTTGATGAGAGTCTGTTTAGTGGTCACACACATCCATTATAACAACCAGACACAGACCCATTATCAGCATTTGCACACCAGAGCTGTATTTCTATTCCCTTGGTGGCAGTGTCAGGCCATCAGCCCTAAGAGCTGCTCTCCTTCTTCAACAACCGCAGGGGGTGTTGGGGTAGGTAGTGGTAAACATACCCCACCAAATACAATAATATTCACAGAGTCCACTGGTAACAGACTTTCCCCAGAAATAGACTGGACCCAAAAGACAGTTCTATTCTTTTCAAATGAATGAATTTTTGCTGCAATAAATATGCTATTAATTCCACTGCAACCTTTTATTACTTTATCACTTATTCTACTATGGTAGAAGCCTACCCAGTAAACATTTGACAGACTATGACGTGCAGGAGTTCAACATCAACCAAACAAACATTTTCACAATATGATATTAGTGAACAGTAAAAATTCCCATTAAAAAGCGTTGGAAAATGTTTGGAACTAACATCAGAAAGATATTTGCTTCCCAATTTTACAAAGCGATGCAGGTAAAAGCGGCGGGCGTCGTCGGCGTATTTAGACGTGTTTGCTGGGTACCTATCATTTCTAGGCCTATGTGTCAATGCAGTATGATCAGAGGGCTCGATATCAGCCAGAAGAGTTGAGTTCAATTTTCCATTTGCATCCTATTTTGCAGCATTTTAGGGACAAATGATAAATGCTAACAGCTAGAGGCCTGACCTGATCAGGAAAATGACTTTACAGGCCTGTTAGACCCAGCTTGTCTCATGTAGCATAAACATGAAGCCTGATACACCAAGAATGAGGGTGATAGTGCATTATTCTGTAAGATCTCCCTCCTTCCAGTGTCAATGCTGAAAATATTAAAGAGGAGTCAGCATTTTTTCTTCAATAACTAATTTTGGGCAGTGGGCAAAGAAAGAAAGAAAGAAAGAGCAAAAGAAAGAGGTAGTAGAGAGCTGTAGAGGCAATTGAAATTTACTATGGCCATCTGCTTCCTACCATCATTAGCTTACAACCACACACACACACACACACACACACACACACACACACACACACACACACACACACACACACACACACACACACACACACACACACACACACACACACACACACACACACACACACACACACACACACACACACACACACACAGAGGCAGGGGTATTAACTGAATTACAGTTGCGCTTGGTTTGTTCGGCTAGCTGTTCCAGATAGACCCAATCAGCTCTGATGCTGCTGTCATGGATTCTCTCTGATGTCTGCTGCCCCAAAAACGCTGCAGACGGAGCTGCTTTGGCGTTCCATGTATGCCTGCGAAGTACATTACATGAATACAGAATGAGAAAAAAGAGAGCAAGAGAGTGGAGCGAGAGATAAATCGCTCTTTTGTCAACAGGCCACAGAGACTGGTACATTTGTTTGTGTCTGACCATGCTAATCCAGATTTCTTACTGACTTTGTACCACTATTTATACAGGGAAGGTTTGCTGAGCATGCACAGCCTTACTTCAACATTCAGTTACACCACCAATGCTTGAAATTCGATGACTGTAACAAAATGAAGCTTGTTTTGGGGCATTTTCTACTGTGATACACTGTGTGGGCGTTACCCTTTCCTGTAGGCTGTGGGCGTGGCCGGGGGTTGACTGACATGACTAACTCAGAGATCATGACTAAAGTGAGATCATGTTTTGATAGGATCACCCCCGTTATCACGTACAATGTCATTTTTTTTTTTAAATGTTTGAAAATTGTCTGTTCTTCCTAAAAAAAACAGCTGTATGAGATGAAGGAAATGTTGACCTCAAGTACAACAGGACTGATACAGTTTAATATATTGAAGCCATACAAAGAAATTCACAGCTCAAAAAATTTGATGTAGGGTTTAGTGTCAAAGTGTCACCGCGATGTTACTCTGTATTGATGTTTTTCCACTTATCCAAAGGGATGATCGGAGTGAGGGAAAGATGGAGGGATGAGAGGAGGAGCAGAAGGACGTACGGAGAGATTTATCATCTGCAGAGTGAATTTATCATGCCGGCACAGGGCACTTCATCACAGACTGGTACATTTAACGACTCGCCTCTTGAACTCTTTCTCTCTTTTTCCTTCTCTCTCTCTCGAATCTGTCATCCTCCCATCCCTTCTTTAACTCTGTCAAAGGCTGTGTAAGTTCATTTTCAGCACTTTCACTCAGTGTTAGCAATATCACACATTTGAATTAGTCATGGCTGAGGTAGCATCGGTGTAGCGGGCCTTGCATGCAGCCTACTCATGGCACAGAAGCTCTTCTTCCATAACAGAAACAGTGCTTGTGTCACTTCACCAAATGAAAGTGGAAACAGTTGGAGACACTCCGTATTAAATTAGCAACTGTAACCGTTGCATAAAATGTGTTAGTTTGCTCTCCGATGTTATCATTTACAGAGTAATTAACTAGATCATCTCTCCTCGGTTGGGGGTAATGATGTTTTAACATCGTGGTGGTTAGCATATTCGATGCTCCAGTGGCAACAAAATGTGTTTTGAAATATACAGGTCACATGTTGACTTTGACTGAGAATTACATTGGTTTTATAAGACAAAGAAATGAGGCAGGACCTGAGGCGGGTGTGGATGCCTGTTAACAATATCATATATTCCCATTAGCAAGCGGTGGGTGACAGTTGATTTAACAGGCTCTTCTTGCAGTACATTCTCAAAAATAAGAGGAGCCTGATCCATTTCAGGACATGCCTGGCTGGGGAGCTTGTTAGAAAGTGAAAATAACTGTAGGAGGTATAGACTGAACTTCAGAAAGTAAAGTGTCAAGAGTCAAAAAGTCAATAATCACTTACACTTTTCGACCATAAGAAGTCTTTGACAGCATGTGGTAGAGCTTTAGTAATTGAAGGTTTTTTTTATTAATTTTGGGGAAAATGTTGCTACCTGGAATTCATCAGTCAAAACAACATGTTAAATTGTTCCATCCTCAAAAAAGCTTAACTGGATCCTGTTTTCCATCTTTTCCCATCATGCCGATCAACTCTGACCAAAATCTCAACACTAGCTATTTTCTTCTTGCTTGCCTGGGTGCACAGTTCTCCAGTACAGTCCTATAGGGCCAATGTTGATGCTCATACTGAAATAAGATAACATTGATATATTACATCTTATACATGATATGAACTCACACTATTTATTTTGCAGCACTTTACACAGCAGGCCATGTAGACAGACAGCCGCAGCCAAAAGAGAAAAGCAATGGCCAAGGTGGAATCAAAACTGTATGAGAACGGCAAGAGGCAAAATCATTTTCATTTACATCCTTTTACCAACATGTTGCATTACAGAGTGATCACTGTGCTGGACCAGGTAAGCAAGATGGAAGTATGATGGAATAATAATAATAATAATAATAATAATAAATAACAATAAAAATAATAAATAGTAATGTAATAATAATGTAATAATAATTCAGGATAATTAATATCAGCAATCATTTTGTAATCATCCTCAAATGGTGGATATCTCATTTTTGGAATGAACCACAGGCAGAGACTGAGGAGGTGTGGGCTATAAACCCTACTGAATTATTGAGTAGAGTAGAGGAGTAGAACGATCATCATTGGTCCCCTGTGGACCTTCACCTGTCACCGGGCAGAGGATGCAAATGTCCCAACTATGTTTGAATACCGGATTATAATAATAATTCATTAATAATAATAATTGAAATAAGTGGAATAAGTAGTTTTTTGTCCCCTGACCTCAACGGTGAATCAGAAATCAGAAACAAGTTCATTGAAAGTGGCAGGAGCCTTTGTCTGAATTAATCTATAAGAAGATGGGAAGACTGAAGAGAGGCAGACAGAAATAATGCTGCAGGGGGAGCTGTGAGAGAAAAGCAGATAGACAGGTAGCTGCCTGAGACAGACCGATGGGCAGATAGTCAGACAGACAGGTTGTGGTAAAAGGAACAAATAGCTGTAATAAATCTTTCAGCTTGTAACCGAGACACAAAGCACAAGCCACTCTGGGGAAAACGGCATGTAACATTAGAGGGGGAGAGAGAGAGAGAGAGAGAGACACACACACACACACACACACACAAACACAGATTATATATATATATATATATATATAGAGAGAGAGAGAGAGAGAGAGAGAGAGAGAGACACACACACACACACACACACACACACACACACACACAGAGAGAGAGATATATATATATAGAGAGAGAGAGAGGAGAGAGAGAGTATCTACCTCATCCCAACCCAGGTATCCTCTCTCTCTCTTTACTTTACTATAATACTACTACTACTAATATTACTACTACTACCACTACTACTACTACTATTACTGCTGCTACTACTACTACTACTACTACTATTACTGCTACTACTACCACTACTACCACTACTACTACTACTACCACTACTACTACTACTACTACTAGTACTACTACTACTACTACTACCACTACTACTACTACTACTACCACTACTACTACTACCACTACTACTACTACTACTGCTGCTATTATTATTATTACTATTACTATTACTACTACTACTACTACTACTATTACTACTACTACTATTACTACTCGTACTACTACCATTACTCCTATTACCACTACAATAACTTTCAGACGACTCAAAGGCCACAGCCAGAACAACAGGTTTTTTCAACAGTACGGTGTGAAACAGACACAGGTCTTGGTATGTTGGGGGACGTGGGACATGGAGACTCTGAATCTTGTCCTAACCCTCAGCTTTCTTTTCATCTGGTTTCATCTCTAACCCGTCTCTTCCATCCAACCATCCATCTTCTTTGTTCTCTACACTCTTCACACCTTCCTTCACTCCGTCTTTGTAAATGTGTAAGTGTCTGTGTGTGTGTGTGTGTGTGTGTGTGTGTGTGTGCATCTGCCAGGTCAGATAAGTTTGCCTAGTCCAGGTGGCTTCTCAGCTGGTGCCGTGTTCATCAGGATGTTGTACACCCATGCGCCACTCACCTTCACATTTACAGGTCACAGCACGCAGAGAGCGGAAGACACCCACGTATATCGGTCACAGTCAGCACACACACACACACACACACACACACACACCTACACACCTATGATGACCTCCTTACTCAGCAGATTCTTCATGCATTTAACCATCCCTCATCTAGTAAACACAATAAACAAGTGATACACAGCACTACCAAATGGTGGTGATGCATACAGGGATCATCATTTACTGTCTAGTTTATTGTATTCTGAAGTCTGTTTCATACCATTTGGGTTTATTTAGAGGTCCTATGTAATGGACAGATTTCTTATTCATATATGTTTGTTTTTAGGTTAGCAGAAGAAGAAAAAGAAGAGGAAGAAGAACTAGAAGAAGAACAGCAAGACCAAGGCAAGAAGGCAATAGTCATTTGTTTTTCTGTATAAGCCTCAAACCATCACCATGTCATATGATGCTAAACAGCTGACCATCTACTCCATCCCCACCCTGCACCTTATAGACTCTACCCACCCTCGCCATTCATCCTGTATTTACACACTTTAGACCTATATTTTTGATATTTATATTTGTTATCTACTGTGTATTAATGCTCTTTTAATAATACATAATTGCACAACTGTCCTGTACTTATATTTTTTTATTCTGCCGTGTGTTATTTTATATATTTTTTTGAATTGATTCTAACATTTTTGCACTGTAGGTTGGTCTTGTAAGTAAGCATTTCACTGTATGGAGCACAACTGCTGTATCTACTACATGTGACAAATAAAGTTAGGAGCCAGGACTCGGGGTTGGTGTGCATTTGCACCATCTTACCTGGACAGTGTGTTGTTCCTGCCGCCCCCCAACGCCGTGATGTCACTGTCTTCAGCTGCTCCCCTCCAGGCTAAAAACAATAAACAATATTCACACTCAGTTTTGGTGAATAAATGATGAACACATGACAAGTAAATCTGGAAGTAAATGAATGGATGTATGAATAATACATTTGTTTACTCCATCCACTCCTTTGCCCTTCGTTTCTCTTTCCATACATGTGTGTACAGCACCAAGCCTGTCGGCTACAGTTTCCATAGGAGCCATCTGCACAGGAGTCCCTCCTGGGACCTATGGGATGTGTGTGTGTGTGTGTGTGTGTGTGTGTGTGTGTGTGTGTGTGTGTGTGTGTGTGTCTGAATCTGTGTGTGTCTGAATCACAGTGTCTATAACTGACACTGTGCGTGTGTGTGTGTGTGTGTGTGTGTGTGTGTGTGTGTGTGTGTGTGTGTGTGTACATATACAGTAAAATGGTAAATGGACTGCACTTATATAGCCTTTCTAGTCTTTTCGACCACTCAAAGCGCTACATTCACATTCACCCCATTCACACACATTCATACACTGATGGCAGGGGTTACCATGTCTGCACTGTCCTGTAACATTGTCCTGAGTTAAGTGTCCTTGAGCGAGACACTTAACTACCTGCTCACTTGCTGTGAGATGCTCTGGATAGGAGCGTCTTGGACATGGAAAGATTGTCATCAAGATTGTTAGGGTTGGTGGGTTAGGGTTAGGGTCACCTCTGTCAATAGCAGAGGTGAGTAAGGTGTCGTCAAAGCAGAGACAGAGTGGGATAATGACCCAGCACACTAATATAAATCTAATGTTGGCAAAAGCACAAGTTAGTGAGTTTATATATACTAGATGTGATCCTATAGCGGGGTTGACTCACATGCTGCTTCTGACAGCAGAGCTGACTGCAGGCTTGACACTAGTGTCAGCTGACTGCGGCTTCAGGTTGCATTGAGGGAATGAACAACAGAGGCTGCATCTACTTCTTAGAGTCTAAGTGATCGATGGACAACAGTCTCTATGGTGCAGTAAGCCTCCTGGCCCCACTGGCCTTAGTGACACTGCATATTGCTACAGCAACAGCACTGGGGAGAATGTGGCATGATGCAACACATGTGTTACATATACTCACTGCACACACACAGCGTAGCACACGCTGCATAGTTATCCCGGTACATAAACACAAGTCAGCTTGACAGTCCAGGTGGCTTTGTTGGTGATGCAGGATCATGAACGACAAGTCTGTGGTTGTAGTTCATTTGATTCTCATTGTGCAACCCCAGGAATAATCAATTGCTGATCAGAGTGCACCCAGACTGTGGAGATATGGTAGAGTCTGCATGCTGCTTCTAAAGAGGTAAAACACACACATCAAACTTCTCTGAGCAGTTCCAACACCTACATTCAGACAATTAGACAACCTTCCCTGGATAGATAAAGGTTTCAAAAAAACATGTCACCATCTTGAAGAAATGACAAAAGGACAAAACAAAGTAAATGCCTAATTTCTGTGCGGTGGTAGGGTGTTCTGGTGAATGATCAGGGGGGAAGCCATAATGTTACCATCTTTCCTTTTGTTGTCACTCCTACAATCACATAATCACATTATGTTCCTGGCCTGATTTAATATACATGAAGCACCAGCTGGGTAGGGTTTACCATATCAGGGTGATTCACATGGTGCCACGTACGCTGTCAATCACAATTGACTTTCAAATGCTTTCATGTCTGTCTAAACTTCATAGCCTTCATTGTCTTGCTCTATGTGTCAAACCTGAATGAACTACGATATTACTCTTTTACTATAAAACATTAAGGCAAACCCAGAGCCGGAGAGGAAGATTTCACCGTAATACCCAGAGAAGAGCTTTTATTAAACGTTGTCTGAGTAAACCATGAAAATGCTGTTTGATGCAAACACACAGCCAAAAACAGGACTATGTTGCATTTCATTTAGCATCCAGTATGTCAGTGGTTCCCAAACTGGGGGGCGCGCCCCCTAGGGGGGGCCCGGAGTTATGACAGGGGGGGCGCGCGAGGCTAAATTTAAATGAAATTCTTCTGCACTGCTAGCAAAGCATGGACAAGTTTGTGAAAGGACTGCCAAGTAAACGTAAAGCAGACGATGAATCTACACCAAACGTCACAACTACCAAAACAAAGACAAGAAAATATGACGAGGCATATCTCTCCCTCGGCTTCACCAGTACAACGGTGGGTAATGAAGAGAGACCACAGTGTGTTGTGTGTCTCAAAATATTAGCTTCTGATAGTATGAAGCCGAACAAGTTAAGACGCCACTTGGAGACTTCACATCCCGAACACAAACACAAGCCCGTTGAGTTTTTCAGAAAAAAACGACTCAACTGTCGGGCACAACAAAGTCTCTTTACTAAAGCAGCATATGTGCCTTCAAATGCTCAACTCGCCTCCTACAAAGTGGCGTAGAGTTGCTCAGTGTAAAAAGCCGCACACAATAGCGGAGGAATTAATACTCCCTTCCGCTATTGATATGGTTTCAACTATGATTGATGAAGCAACAGCCAGCAAACTAAAGGCCATACCTCTGTCAAACAATACTATCTCGAGGCGCATTTATGACATGTCAAAAGATATAGAGGAGCAGCTTAATGAGAAGATACGAGACAACCGTTTTGCTCTGCAGATGGATGAAGCGACTGACAGTAACAAAGACTGTTTATTGATAGCATACGTCAGATTCATTGATGCCGATTATTTGAGGGAGGATTTGCTTTTCTGCAAACGTGTAACTACCAGAGCAACTGCAGACGAATTGTTCAAAATCATTGACACTTACTTGAAAGAGGCTGATCTGAAATGGGAGGACTGTGTGGGGATCTGCACAGATGGGGCTCAGGCAATGGCTGGGAAACAGGGAGGGCTGCAAGCGCTGGTCAAGCGCGTCTCCCCCAATGTGCAGTGGACACACTGTATGATACACCGAGAGGCGCTCGCGTCTAAACAGATGAGTCCCGAGCTGAACGATGTAATGACAGACATCATTGCCACTGTAAACTACATCAAAACAAGACCCGTCAAATCCCGGATTTTTTCCGCGCTGTGCGAGGAAATGGGATCCGACCACACAGCTGTTTTGTTTCACAGCGAGTCCCGATGGTTGTCACGTGGGAAGGTTTTATCCAGGGTGTATGAACTGCGGGATGAGATCAGAATCTTCTTGGAGGAAGAGGGTAATGAACTTGCCCACAAATTTAACAATAACAGCTTCCTTATGAAACTTGCATACCTCAGTGACATGTTTCATAAACTCAATGAACTAAATCTGCAGATGCAGGGCACCAACACACACCTTCCACAGCTGGCGGATAAAATCACATCATTCACCAGAAAACTGGAGATGTGGGAGCAGCGAGTGAAAGAGGGGAATATAGACTCATTTGAGAGCCTGAAATCATTCATTGAGGTCAACAAGCTGCAGAACACAGTGATCCCATGTATGAAAACTCACATCTCTGCCCTACAACAACATTTCCAGAGGTATTTCCCAGTGCAGGATCCTGCAAAATATGACTGGATCAGAGACCCCTTCAGTGCAACACCAGCTGCTGAATTCAGCACTGCAGAAGAGGAACAGTTCATTGATGTCACCTCTGATTCAACAATGAGGCTGCAGTTTAAGTCCAAGACATTGGCTGCATTTTGGATTGGAGTGGAAAAGGACTACCCACTGCTAGGCAGGAGAGCCCTGGCCACACTCCTTCCTTTTGCCACATCCTACCTGTGCGAGTTTTTCTGCAGTGGCCTCAATCAAGACAAAATACAGATCAAAGCTGGACATTGAAAATGAGCTAAGAGTGGCAGTCTCACAGCTGCATCCCCGATTTGAGAAGATCTGCAGCACAAAGCAAGCCCACACCAGTCACTGAAAAAAAGCCACTGAAAAGAAAATACGCTGAAAAAAAGTGTAATTTTTGCAGAGAAATTGTTCAGGTTTTTGTTTATTCACAGGGAGTTGGTTAATCTGTTGAAAGCAATGAATGCTGTTACACAGTAAACATTTAAGATGCATGCTGCAGTGTCACTTTTAATGCTTCCACTCTAAAAGTGACTTCTTCCTATTTAGTTTTTTCAGTAAGATGTCTGAAGTTGCAGTTCTGTATTAATTACAATGTTTCAAATAAATTTTATAGGAGTTGGCAAGCAAAGGACGTGTCTGAGAGCATGTGTATGTGGGTGCATGTAGGTGGGGGGGGGGGGGGGGGGCTTGAAAATTGTCATATCTACAAAAGGGGGGCCCTGCAGAAAAAGTTTGGGAACCACTGCAGTATGTTAAGGTCCTGTAGGCAGCTAGCATTATCTAACATAGGAAGATAGACCTTTTAGTAATCCAGTGTTGGTGGTGGCTTTTTTTCATCCAATTTGACCAAATTTCCCAAGAAGTGGGTGTAGTCCTTCAAGTGGTTACATGACTTACAACAAAATTAAAGCTGCACTAGGCAATTTTGCACATTGGCGTCCACCAAATGGCAGATGTAGATGTTTGAATTCATTACCCAGAAATGATCTAACATGATGTCAGTAAATTGCACACTCTTCGTCTTGGCGGCTGGTAGGGGGGAGGTGGTGAGGAGCTTCTGCCATCATTGGTGAGTCCAGCTTCCTCTGTACTGAGCACTCAATGACACACTTCCTATGCGCCAAGAAGATTTCCCACCCCAGACTGCCGTATTTGTACATGAAAATCTTGCCTAGTGCAGCTTTAAAGACAATCAGAGTTATGAGATCAGCAGAGAATGTAGAAAGCCTGTCAAAACACAAAGACTGAGATGAGGCAATTGATTTGTATGTTTTGGCATATTTGAGGAAGCCAGGCTCGCCTTGGCATCTGGGGGAAAATGCCACTCTTTGATCTCACTATCTATCAGCCTCCCTCTCAAACATCTTCCAAATTAAAACCAATGAAAATCCAATAAACGCTCGTCCTTAATACAAACAGCCCTTCCCAGACAGATGGCTGGCATCAGAGATCCCCTCTGATGTATTAGTACCATTTAATTTCCTAATTCCAGAAGGACTCAGCCGATGTCTCGCCGACACCATCGCTAAATAATGACAGATGAAATAATGAGCATTATTAGGCCATTTATTGAGCCTTTAAACCCTTTAAACTCACTGTCTGATGGCTGGGCGAGTGGTACAGTGTGTGTGTGTGTTTGCATGCATATGGTTATGGGTATGTGTGTAAGTGTGTATGCATGTATGGTGTGCGTGTGTGTGGTACGATTGTGTGTGTGTCTGTTTGTGCAAGAGAGGGAGTATGTGAGCGTTTGTAAGTGTGTGTGCGGTGTTTATGCATGTATGTGTGTGTGTATAGAGTTCATGTGTCTGTCTGTGTGTGTGTAGCTGTGTGTTGAGTTTGAGTTTGTGTGCATGTGTGTGTGTGTCCTGTAGTTCTAGCAGGGTTACCCAGCAGCTAATGAGACACTCCCAGCAACACTTACACCAGCTCACAGCATGGGATGGACGGACACACACACACACACACACACACACACACACACACATGTATGAATATGCATACATACACGCATGCATACATTTTCATACACAAATACACACCATGTGCACCCATAAACACACAAATCTCTCTTTCTCACACACAAACACAAAACAAAATCTGTTTCCTTCTCACACACACACACACACACACACACAGGGCACCTCACACTCTTCCAGATGGCTGCAATCCCGCTTATCATATTGCATTTATATAGCTGCGTAGAGACTACATAGAGAAGAGAAATGCGCTAAATTGAGATGAATCATCTGAAATGCATTGAAACCAATAAAAACACTTTTATAATTCAACTCAATTTAACAACGGGCATCCCTGTCTCGTGCCCCTAAAGAGAGGGAAGTAGTCCGAGTGGTTGTTGTTCAATCTGACAGATGCAAGTGGAGAGGTGTACAATAAGTTGACCCAAGCATTGAACCTCCCTCGTCTCTCTAGACGGGGAGAAGGCTTTCGACAGAGTGGAATGGGGTTATCTTTTCCATACTTTGGAGAAATTCGGCTTTGGCGAGAGGTTCATTTTTTTTTACAATGAGAAAAATACCAATAAAAAGAGTTTGGTTATTGAGCAAATGTGATGCTATTCTTGATTAAGTTAGTTTTTTCTCTCTGTTGTCTCATCCCAACTCCTTGTATTCCCTCTTTTCCTCCTGTCCTCTTTCCCTCCCTCGCTTCCTCTCCTCTGTCCACAGTAAAGGTCTTACAGATGGTCCAGTGCTGATAAAGCAAAGCCCCGCTAGCCAACTACCTTGGCTGCAGAAGAAATGGACTGATAAAATGAGCAGACATAAGGCTATAAATGGATGGATGGCTGGATGACCAATGCGGAAAGAAGTGAGAAGTGCAGAATAAGCAGAGCGAAAGGATAAGGAGACACAGAGAGAGAGAGAGAGAGAGAGAGACAAACAGACAGAGAGAGAGAGAGAGAGACTTATAAACATAAGCAGCAGGGTGGGCAGGGTGGTGGTAAGGTGCTCTAGATAGGTGTTAGGAGACTGATGGGTATCATCAGATGAGGAGAAAAAAAACTCTCCACAGTCTGTATGCTTTTTTAAAAAACCTATTTGAGATCATTTCATTTATCTTCCTTAAAGCTTGAACTACCTCTGGGGGGAGGCCACAGAAACAGTAGGCAGGACACATTCCCCAATCACTGATGTAACCAACTACTGTTTCTTGAACCATAATTAGTACCCAAATCATTTCTCTGTATTGTTTTAGTGTATTATAAGAGAGAGAAGAGAGAGAGAGAGAGAGAGAGAGAAGAGAGAGAGAGAGAGAGAGACAGTGAGTGTTTTTGTTCACGCCAATAAAGCGTATTTGAATTTGAATTTGGGAGAGACAGACACAGAGAGAGACAGTATGAATGAGATTTGACTTGCTGCTAATGGAAAGAGAACTGAGTGCAAGTACACATGCACTCACACACACTCACACACACATGCATGTATATGATGATTATGACAAACATAAATGGAGACTCACTCCCACATTTTGTGCTTATGTGTTTTGTTTCCCATTTTTATCTCCTCCTTAAATTCTTGTTTTTATGCCTTCCTGTGTAAACTAAAGTTTAGTATTATTACATCGATCTTTTCAAGTCTTTCTGCCTCTGTTTCGGTTAGCCTGTCACTTCTTTATCTCGCTCCACCTCCAATACATTTGCTGACGACACGAACAAGGCCAGTTAAATCTCTCAGTTTAATTGATCTCACTTTCATTATATTTCCTTTCACTAAATCAAACCCACAGGCCCTATCTCGCTGGCACTCAGCCCACGTCGAAATGAAGCCATGAATCCCCACCGGCTCTGGTACACCACTTTGCCAGCCCGGAGAGGAAAGAGTTGACAATACAGTTTTTTCTGCAAAGACTGAGTGAATGAGGTCCAAATCTGCACTTTAACAGAGTAATTAGCAACTGGAGGGGGGTGGGGATGGGAGTTTGACTATAACGTGATGAATGGATGGCGGAGGAGTCGGGAGTAAAGGGAAGAAAGAGAGAAGGACGGGACGGGAGGGATGGATGAAGTTGGACAGGAAGGAGTCGCCAATAACAGGAAAGAGAAACCGATGAAACAACATGTAGGGAGAAGTCTTACTGTAGTTATTGAGAGATTTGCTCCAAAACTACACATCCGCCATTTGAAAAAAGTGACACCATCTCTTAAAAAATAATGGACAGCTCAAAATTGACCCTGATTCACCCTGATTTTCCTAGCTGGTCAGGGGACTGGAAGACCACTGGTTCTCTGGTTCAGACATACAAACAGGTGATATTATTAATATAATTAAAACTTGACCTACTGACAAAAGCTGTAGAGGGCTAGATTAGCCTGCAGGGGACCACTTACTAGCATGGCAAAGCAGACTACACTGCTAGCATAATGAAATTCATGGGGGCAACATGCACAATCACACACACACCCATATGCAAACACACCTACATTGAGATGCACACACACACACAGTCACACACACACCACCCACCACATCTTGACTCATCAGACCCTTTTCAACAGCACAATTGTCAATTCTGGCTGAGCACAATATCGTTGGGAGTTCAACTCACATGATAACAAACATAACAGCATTATCAATTTAACGAGACACAACAACATGAGCCGGGGGTCTTTCCCATCACGTCAAAGACTTGTGGGATAAGCCATCATTAAATGAATCTAATGACAGGATTAACACAACCGGATTTAACAGCACTAAGCCCTTGTTTTCACAAGGCACTTCTTTCTTGGCTAACAATTTTAAACTACGCTATGAACAGTAAGAACACAGCAAAGCTTGTAACAGAATATTGTTTCCATTGAGAATAACAAGAAAAAGAATGCAATGCTGTAAAGAGGTTAGGAGGTAGAGGAGCGCGTGGCACCAGGCATCATCACACCACTGGAGTTGTCGGGAGAAACGTCACATCTGATGATTCTCATAGACTCCCATGCTAATCTATGTCAACATATCTCAAAGTGTACATGGTTTAATTGTAAATTAAACAGACCCTTGTAGTTTTCAATTTAAAATATTATTTTGTGGTGTGATCATTTGGTGGTGTGACGCATTTTCTCCTGCTCACAGCGGTGAGCGTCACTAGGATCAGAGACAGCAGGAGCTCAATGGGCACAAGGAGCGCTACATCATTCTTGTTGCTATGCAACACAAAGTTTGACAACTTCAAAGCTATCTAATTGGTGTTAACTAGCTAGCTAGTAACAAAGGGGATGATGCTGAAAATAAAAATGGACAAAAGGAAGTTAGCGATTGCTCTGTTTATTCTTGATGAAGAGGATGAGAAGCCTGTTCTGAAATGGAGGATGAGGATACATGACATCCTCCTAGGGAGAACAGAGCAGGGAGAGTTTTATCATGTCAGTCAAAAGCTTTTTCTGTATTGCCCGATGCCTGACAGTTTAGCAGCTCCACCGCCTTGTTAAGCTTGTGAAACCAAGGGTGCTGACACTGACATAATGTGCGGCACAGCTACAGTTGAGACATGTTCCACTTGGAGCGCCCAGGGAAGTGCCCCAAAATGCACCGCGCCCAAAACACAAGGCGCATAGTCTGGAGGAGATGGACGCCTGCTGCGACCAAACCACTGAACACAAGTGGTTCTCAATCCTGGTCCTGGAGTACCACTGCTGGCTCATCCTGTGCTTACATCCTCTCTGACGAACACACAGAGCCCAGCCGCCGTCTCAAGCATTTATAACTAAAGAAATGCACGGGTGTGTTCAAAATAGCGTCACGGTCTCATACTTGCTCCCTATGTGGTATACTGCTGGGCTTGCTTTGTGTATTTCTCTCATGTGAATGTTGATTCAAATTGATGTAGTGGAGAGCAAACCCACCTTAACTCAGCTTGTCTATTTGTGAAATAGAGTTTACCTATGTTTTGAAGCTAGTATAAATCTTGATCATCTGGATGGGTGTTTGCACGGCGTCAAACTTGCAGCACCGCAATAAGACCACAAACCACATTACATTCTCACTGCTTTGATAAAAAGGGACTATAGCTCTTGTTTTACTCGTTCACCGCCGGTGAAATTACCTATCACCATGTAGTGTGCTTTTATAACAGCAGACAGCTATTTGCTCTAGATGAGCCTAGAAGCTTTGAGGGAAACAGGTTAATAGCATGAGGTCAAGGCATTTACACACATTCTCCTGCTGAGGCCCAGCCAATCAAAAGGTTTTTTGGTGCTACATAAATAACAGATCCACAGGGGCGATGCATATGCACACACACACACACACACACACACACACACACACACACACACATAAATATATACACCCATACACAGCTAGTTTGAACCCTGCAGCCTTTCAGACATAATGGAAGTCTAGCTAGGAAATAAAAAATGGCACAATGTGACGGTTAAGAGAGATCTGTGACAAGTGACAGGGTAATTAGACAGGCTGTGAAGATGGATCTATTGTTTTCAAATTATATGCAAGAACCCATTTCCTGTGGGAGAAATTTTAAATATTTTATGTTACAACATTAAAAGAAGGAATATATCATTATTTGCATGAAAAGGCCTACAAAGTATCAGCCCTACATTTTCAGAAATGCTGTCAAAGCGAAAAACAATAATTCAAAACATTTCTCCTGCAGAAAATGTATTTCTGCAAGGTTACAAAAGAACCTTGTGTCTGATTTACTGAGCCCATTCTTAGATGATTTTCTGTCCTAGAAAGTAAAAGTAAAAGTAAAGTTCGGTAGGGGTCTGGGTCTATTGTAGAAGCGCTGGCCAGGTCTCTGACTGTGTTAATCAGAGCCCCATTTACAGCATTGAAATCTCAAAGCAGATAGAACATGTATTTCTTAACCATTAATTCACCTGGTAAATCAACTAAGAACACATCTGTATTTACAGCAACGGCCTGGGGGGGCAGCTGCAGAGAGGGAGGGAGAAAAAACAAAGCAGTTGAAGGTTTAGTGCTTTGCTCAAGGGCACTTTGGCTGTCGCTTTTGGAGGATGGGAGAGTGTTTCTAATTCACCCCCTCGACCCAGATTCTCCCAGGTGGTTCATGAATTTGAAGCGTGACCTTCTGCTTCTGTTACCTCCAGGCTGCCATCAACCCATGAATCAAGATTCAGCAGATCAGTCACCAAACCACATTAACCACAGCTCTACACCCAGGAACAGTTGAAATCCATTTATTCATCCACAGCTTACATTTTATGAGACTTCATTATGAAATCAAATGAATCTTCAATCAGAAAATCAAATGTGATGTATTACACTGATGTTTAAATGTGGCTCAGAGCCCCATGTCGGCACATTCCACGTGCCTCTTGTATTGAGATTATGAATTGAGATGTTAATGTCTAGCGTACATGAGAGATGGACCCTGAGCATGACGCCTCTGTGCTGTAAACGAACACAGCAGCATTATCACAACCACTCAGAAATGAAAAAGGTGTATTCACTGTGTTACTGGTATAAAAACAGTGGTAGCAGGTTAATGGTCACCATGTCCACTAATTTATGGAAATAGATTTATGTAAATGAGAATAGAGGTTACTGAAGTAGAAAAAATGCCTTTTGGTTGATTTGGCTTCCTGTGCGCTATGGGATGGTATACATTAGGTGTAAGCTCTGTGTGTGTGTGTGTGTGTGGGGGGGTCAGTGAACTTATCAACTAGGCTACCCTTCTCTCCTCTCCCACAAAAAGCATTGAAGTGCCATGAGCGAGGCAATTAACCCCCAACTCAGTTCAGAAGGCTGTGGTTACTCCCACTGAGGAATTTTACACTGATTAGCCGTGAAAGTACAATAGACCCAATTTAAATTAGCTTGCACATATGGACTTCTCTGGTGCATATGATGACAGTTTACAGTTGTTAATGCATTGTTAAAGTATGTAATAATGTGTTTACTGCTTGGTCTAAAACTGGGCAACACAGTCAAAAAGATCCTGGGCGACATGAGAACTAAAGTGACATTGAAATCACGTCTAGTGCTCGGTGGGCTGGGCAGCTCCAGGTAGGAATGAACGTGAACAGGACAGTGCTGAAAGAACAGAGCGTTTTTGCTCTGCGTCATATTCCCTATGTAAATAAAAAAGTAAACTAGGATAGAAAGGTGTGACAGGTGTCTTTAAATATCCCAAAATAGATCTCTATTGCTAAGTTAAAAACATGCCGTTTCAGAATAGACGACCTTCATCAGACAATCACCATCAGAAAAAGACAGCATTATATACAATCCAAGGGGTGGGAGTAAACAACACCGCAGGTGAGTACAATACCATTTACCATTTACCATTTTGCAACAAAGGTAATTACAAGTGGACCAATATCTGTATGGAAAGTACTGCAGGGGGAGGAAAGGAGATGGACAAGAATCTGATTGGCTCAGCGAGCAAACCAGGTAGAAATAAAATGTGTGTGTGTGTGTGTGTGGGGGGGGGGAGTTATAAAAATAAACGTGTCCAGATCAGTATCATAAATCAGTATATATATGCCATGGCAGAATCTATAAAAATACAAAGAAAATAAAAAAGTAAGTAGGTAAATAAATAAAAAGTAAATAAATTTAAAAATAACAGTGCCTCCTCCAGCTGTCAATCATTATGGCAATGTGAGTTTTCTCTCTCACACACTTCATCTCATCTTCTCCCATCTCCTCCACATCTCTCTCTCTTTCTCTCTCTCAACTGTATCCTTATTACTTCTCACCCACCCCCCCTCCACACACACACACACACACACACACACACACACACACACACACCCTCTCTCTATCCACTGTGTGTCTGTCTTCAGTACACTAACTCCCTCTCCTCCTGCTGCAAATCCCAGTCTTATTGCAGTGTGTGTGTTCTGCTACAACTTGAAACTGTGTGTGTGTGTGTGTGTGTGTGTGTGTATGTGTGTGTGTGTGTGTGTGTGTGTGTGTGTGTGTGTTTTCTGCTCAGTTTCCGCTGCATTTGCCAGCCAGGCTATGTGGCAACGTTTGTTTAAGTATCCTAAACTGTGTTCAGCCTCTGTAAACAGTTCAATCTTATCTCACCTCATATATTAATAAATTCATTAAAACATTTAAAACATGTGTGTGTGTGTGTGTGTGTCTTGGTGTGTGTCTGTTTGAGAGAGAGAGAGAGAGAGAGAGAGAGAGAGAGACTATGAGTGCCACTCTGTGTCAGGCTGCACCGCTCTAAAACAAAGCCTTTAGAGTTTAGGAGCATGACAGGCCGAGATGAAGAGAGGGATGACGGGATGAACAAGTGACAGAGAAAACAAGTGAGAGACTGAGAGAAAGAGGGAACTGAGAGAGAAAAGAGAGAGAAGGGAGGGCTGGGTGAAGAGAGACGGATACGGCACAAATGAACGCAGTGATACTGATGGCAGAATTACTTCCATTAGCCTAGACACAGACACACACACACACACACACACACACACAGCCTAACCACTGGCCTGTCTAGTTGTTTGTCCCTGGTCGAGGCAGTATTTCAACAGCTGGAGAGATGTCAGAAGGAGAGAGACTGTCAGATAGAGGAATGCTGTCAGAAAGAGAGGAATGTCCGAAAGACAAAGATGTGGAGGGAGGAAGTGAAGACAGCCGAGGGAAAATATGATAATCTCCATTACGCTCTCCTGATTTCTTGTTTTCCGCCAGTGTCTTTTTCTTCTCTCCCTGTCTGTCTCTCCCTCTTTCTCTCTATAATGACATTTTTCTCAATCGTTTTTCCCTAAAGGCGGCACTAGCTTGAGGCAAACTAGGTCAGCCAGGATAGGTTTGATGGTGCATAAGCAACATATTAGGGCAAATATAATGGGTAAAGTTGAATATGAAGGAATCTAATCAAAGAAAAATACTGTTGGGCAGCGAAACTGCCTGTCTACAGTACCCAGAGTGCACATAATATCAGAGCCACGTTATTGAGATTGACCTTCTTTTGTACGATGTATAACTCAGTTGCCTCCAGGCTCAACCAAGCCTTCTTTAATCTGTCTCCTGTCTTTTGTCTACAACTCCCCCTCATGACCGAACTGGATTTAAAATCTCAATTCAATAAGGAAGCATCGTTCTCACCTGGACTCACTTGGTCGGTAGCTGAACCTCAAACTCAAGCAATTAAGTGAGAAATGTAGAACGACCAGACAAGCCTATGGCCATTTTGTATTTATGGTGGGAAACTCTACCTGGAAAAGCAAGTACAACCCTACTGTTGTGTACCAACATGCACATCAAAAACAGCAGGAATCGGAAACACGTTTAGCATTTCACAGAAAAAGGTGAAAAACAAATAGAGCTCAATAATCCAGAGGGATACAGGTTAAAAGTTGAAGGTATTAGTATAGCTAGCAACCAGAATCTAGCCAAGGTAGCTAGATAGTATCTAACTAGTTAGTAAGCTAGCAGTCATTATAGTTGTTGTGTCAAAGATTGCTCGCTAATTTAAAAATCACGTGAAAATACAGACATGAATTCAAAGCACGTGCTTTTGGGACACATGTTGGTTTTCACATGTGAACAATATTTGTACTGTTCTCCCTCAATGTCCTCCCAGTGAGTTTATATTAAGTTCAACAGCCAGCTAAACTTTCTACTCCACTAAGGTCACAATAAAAAATATGAAGCTACAATACAAGAACACACAATGTACAACAGTTTAGTATTAAACTGGAAAATGTAGGCTACGCTAGTAAGGTAAGTATCCAGGTAATTATATAAGGTAAGTATCCCTATTATAGTGAACAAAATGAACATATACTATACATAACTGTTACTGGCTTACAAGCTAGCTAGCAAACGTTAGCTAACAACAGGCTAGCCCAGATCTTTCAGTAAAACTAGCATAAAGTGACAGCTTTGTCAAAATGAGTTGATAAATACTTCAATATAATTACAAACTAAATGTTACTCACATATAATGCCATGCCAATATTTGTACTGTTCTCCCTCAATGTCCTCCCAGTGAGTTTATATTAAGTTCAACAGCCAGCTAAACTTTCTACTCCACTAAGGTCACAATAAAAAATATGAAGCTACAATACAAGAACACACAATGTACAACAGTTTAGTATTAAACTGGAAAATGTAGGCTACGCTAGTAAGGTAAGTATCCAGGTAATTATATAAGGTAAGTATCCCTATTATAGTGAACAAAATGAACATATACTATACATAACTGTTACTGGCTTACAAGCTAGCTAGCAAACGTTAGCTAACAACAGGCTAGCCCAGATCTTTCAGTAAAACTAGCATAAAGTGACAGCTTTGTCAAAATGAGTTGATAAATACTTCAATATAATTACAAACTAAATGTTACTCACATATAATGCCATCAAAAGAGTGAACCAAACAAAAGGAAGATGGTAGATTGTAGTAGCTGAGATTCAAACTGACTAACTGACAAACTGACTAACTGACAAACTGACGAACATTCTGAGTTCTTCTTCTACAGTTGTTAAACCTAGATGGAACATTCCGTTGGCTCCATGCAACTATACAGTTATACGGTTATACAGTACCAGTTAAACATTTGGACACACTTACTCAGGGTTTTTCTTTATTTTATTTTTTTTACTATTTTACACATTTAATAATAATAGTAAAGTCATCAAAACTATCAAATGACACAAAAGGAATTATGCAGTAATAAACCACTACTAAACTAAATCAAAACTATCTTATATTTTAGATTTTAGATTCTTCAAAGTGGCCACTTTTAACTTTTAAAGGCACACAATCACTATGTGTGCCTTTAAAATGATGACTTAATCATTGTGGTTCAACATTCTCCACCTCTAAATTTCAAATTCAAAATGAAAACTACTTTTTAATTAACATGTTAGTTTTGAAAAGAAATGAATACATAGGTATCAACTTCATTATTTATATTTGTCTAAGAAACAAATTTCAAGCATTTAAGCATAAGCCTTTACATCAAAATGTCTTTAAGATCATGAGAAACAGGTGTGTCCAAACTTTTTACTGGTATTGTACTTCAGATGTTAAAATTTCAGATTACAACATATGAAAAAATATTGTGCTTTGAATTTACATCTGTATTTTCACGTGACTTTTTTTGCACTTCTGTGGGATGAGGTAAAACTACTTTAATATGTATGTAGAGTTCCCCACCCGGGTGGAAACCAGGGTTCAAAATGGCCGCCATGGGAATTATGGTGCAATCCATTGTACTCGGAACTCGGAAAAAAACGACCTCCAACACGGAAAAGTGCAATAGAACAGTCATTCCAGTCGGAATTCCCAGTCGGAAACTCGGGCAAGATTCAACTGGCCCAAGTTCGCCGATATCAACACACCTGACGTCACAGCAATATAGAGGTAAACAGTAAACACAATTCCCTTTGCATCAATTTTTACTTCATATGTCATATGTCTGCCATGTCTGCCTGTTATTTGGCTTGTGTGGCTGCTCTCTTTGCAGGTACTGGAGGTGGGCGTGGCAGAGTGTCATCAGCAACATTGGGAACACCTGGGCTTTGTGTGCCAGTGCTCCTTTAAAAACACTCTTGGAGCCCAGTTGCTGGGGTGCTCTCCTCCCTGAGACACCCTTTGGTTTTTGGTTGGTGTTGCTGCACCATACGACATTGCACCTACACACTTCCCCACTCATGCACTCACTTACACTGCTGATCTTACTGATTACACATGTCACTGTTAGTTTAGGTTCTCCTCTTATGTTATTTCTTTGTCAATAAATAGTTTGTTAATTGGCTTGGTTGTGTGCGTCTCCCTCTTTTGTCATGGCCGTGCGGCCCGGTTTGTGACAACATGTTGAAACAACTTTGTAGTTTACATTTGTAACGTAATTTGATTTGAGCTCAACGTTACGAGATAGAAGTCTTTACTAGCGTACGGTACTAGCCTACTAACGTTAACGTTACTAGTTCACTGATGTGATAGAAGTCTTTACTAGCGTGCGGTACTAGCCTACTAACGTTAACGTTACTAGTTCACTGATGTGATAGAAGTCTTTACTAGCGTGCGGTACTAGCCTACTAACGTTACTAGTTCACTGATGTGATAGAAGTCTTTACTAGCGTACGGTACTAGCCTACTAACGTTAACGTTACTAGTTCACTGATGTGATAGAAGTCTTTACTAGCGTACGGTACTAGCCTACTAACGTTACTAGTCCACTGATATGATAGAAGTCTTTACTAGCGTGCGGTACTAGCCTACTAACGTTACTAGTTCACTGATGTGATAGAAGTCTTTACTAGCGTACGGTACTAGCCTACTAACGTTAACGTTACTAGTTCACTGATATGATAGAAGTCTTTACTAGCGTGGGGTACTAGCCTACTAACGTTAACGTTACTAGTTCACTGATATGATAGAAGTCTTTACTAGCGTACGGTACTAGCCTACTAACATTAACGTCACTAGTTCACTGATATGATAGAAGTCTTTACTAGCGTGGGGTACTAGCCTACTAACGTTAACGTTACTAGTTCACTGATATGATAGAAGTCTTTACTAGCGTGCAGTACTAGCCTACTAACGTTAACGTTACTAGTTCACTGATATGATAGAAGTCTTTACTAGCGTACGGTACTAGCCTACTAACGTTAACGTTACTAGTTCACTGATATGATAGAAGTCTTTACTAGCGTGCAGTACTAGCCTACTAACGTTAACGTCACTAGTTCACTGATATGAGCCCTTTCTCTTCACTAATGGTGCTGTAGTAGTTGATGTAGGTCCTCTTTAGATGCTGGTGAAATTGCCATACAAACATGAGTTTGCTGTGGGCGTCCATGTTTTCCCGAGCAGATGCACTGGAACACATTTAGATTGGAAGTCGGGAATACCGACTCGGAACTTCAACTTGGATTGCGGCATAAGGTCAATCAGGTCCAATCGGGTTTCAGTGTAATTGTCTCTAATTTGACTATGTCGTTGTTACAGGCTGAGTGGGCCCAGTGGGCTGGTGTGCTGTGTTACCAGATGGTGGCAAATCTGGTCACCATTCAGTTGTGGTGAGTTAAATTATCCACATTGTGTTGGTGTGGGCGTACGTGTGGAAAGGCGGTTTTATGAGGGTGTGTTAATGGACTGTTATCTTTGATTAAAGAACATCAAAGGTTTCTCTCTCTCCCTGGGGACACGCACACATTTCTTCATCTTATCAGCAGAGAGGATAGGAGAGGCAGGTAAACTGGCTCTCTGGCTCTCTCTCTCTCTCTCTCTCTCTCATCCCCTCTTGTTGTCTCATGATGTGTCTCTCAAGTCTTTTTCCATCCCTCCCTTTCACTTGCATCACCTATTTCTCTCTCACTCTGTCTCTTTATCTCTCTCTCTCTTCATTTCTCTCTCTCTCTGTCTCTCCATATCTCTCTCGCCCTCTTTTTCTCTCAGTGAGCTTGATTGACAGGGTCTAGCCGAGGGCCATGGGGCCATCTTCAGTCTGCCAAGGCTTTTCCCACCGGTCTAGCCCAGAATACACAAGCCCACCTGGGTACTCGCGGGTTACAGGTACCTGGTAGCGTTACAAAGTCAGCAGCTCTCACCGTTTTACAGTTTGTTGACAACAGAGGCAACCACAACCAATTGACAGCCAATTGATCTTGAGAATTGGCATCTGATGTCGCTAAGAGTCTGAAGGGTTTCCGTTAGGTCCTTGCTGAAGTGCCACGTCTGAAATACCTGTAGTACCCTTATAGACCAGCTGATGATCTGTAACCTGTAAGTTGCTGCTCCTGCTGCTGCAGCAATTTGTCAGTGCAGTTGCATTCAAAGATTGATTTTTCCATTTTCCATTTCTCTACTATTCAATTTGCTTGTGGAAGCGTTTGGTTTTCTAGGAGAAGATTCATTCCAAGCTTGGTTTCCTTGAGGAAGGTTGTGTCATTGTACAACATCAGATGTTTGATTTAGGTTTTGCATGATGTTTGTTGAGGATGTGACCTTACTATAGTAGGCCTTGTTAAGTGTATGTTAGCAGTAATGCATTTAAGTAGTGAGCTGTAACTGATGATTTGATTTTTTTTTGCATCATTTTCCATTATTGTTTTGTGTATTGTTGTGTGTATCCATCCCAGAGAGACGGGGATCTGCTGCTGTTGCCTCCCAGGATGGAAAAGCTTGTCTGGACATGGAGCTGTAGTCGCCGTTCAAGGGGAATTAAATAATTCTAGATAATTCATTAACCTCAGAAAGAAGTGGGTGTTCATCTGTTCAAGCCCGTCCATTCAGCTGTTAGGGTCACGCTATTCTTGTATGGACAAAAGTGTGATTGCTCAATTTACACATTTACAGCCTACTCACGCTATAATAGAATCTTCTTTCATAATGAACTGCAGGTCTATGGAAGATCCACTAATGTATTGTAGATTCATTTATACAACCGTTAATACTGAGGCTGTAAAGGCAGGAAAAGGGCTCAGTCAGAAAGTCATGTAATATTGCGGTTTGTGGTAATATTATGGTACTACCAGCTGAACCAAGTCACAGCTCCCTCCCACTATTTAACACAGGCCTAATGAACAATTCTGCCCGACCCGCCCCCAACCAAGAGCACCTGAAGCATGACTCTGTAAAGTTGGGAGGGGGTGAAAAAGCTTCGAGAGACAGCGGGAACCCAGTTGCAAAATAGCAATTATGGCTTATTATGGGAAAGGCAGGAAGATGGAGAGAAAACAATTTCAACCTTTATCCATCCAGAGAGAGTCTGCTGAGCATGTACGGTCAACTGATGGTCAACTCTACCATGATTATTGTTTTTACTCTTTATGAGGTTATTCCAGATTACACACGGCTGTGTCGTTCAATATCGATCTAAAACATTAAAATGACGGTTGCAGCGGTAAAACAAGTAGCTTGGCAGGCCTTCGTTTGCAATAATACAGTGATTTTTACAAGCTCTACTAGAGCGTTGCACTCGCCGGTGGAGACCCCTCTCTGCAACGGTGATGGTGTCATGTGCTAAGTGGTGATTGGCCTGTCTGTCTGTCTGTCTGTCTGTCTGTCTGAGCTGACCCTGTGTTAATGGCTGTGAAATGAAGCTGCCTGTATCACTGCTCCTCATCGTGGCTTCAGGGTTGCAAGGCCACCGCACACTTCAGCTGCTCCTGATGGCATTAACCAGCCGCCACGCCACATTTTCTCTTCTCTTCGCTTCACCTCCAGCCTCTCCTCCTACATCTATAATATGACTCCCTATAACATCCTTCATCTTCATTCTCTCTGCTCGTCTTCCTTTCCTCCACGCCTCCCTCCAACACACTGCACTACTCACACCACTCACACTTGGGAGAGTCTGATGTAATGCTGCTACGGGTGAAGCGGTTTTTATTTCTTTTCATTCAACTTCACATGGTCTCTTACATGCTCTTACAAACCCATTTTTCCCACTTTTTGGAGATTAAACATGTTTCTAAGCCACCTTGCTGCCCATCCTGAACTCAAATCGATGCTCCCCGCCAAGCATAACCATCCAGAATTCACAATAATAATCCAGGAAATCTTCACATAAATGAAAGTCTGTTTTGCTGCTATCACCGATTGAAATAACACAGCAGTGATTCAACCTCTGCTGGTCTAAACACCCGGTGTCATGTCGGTCTATCCTGGGAAAAACCCTCTGGAGACAGGAAGTGATGCGTTTTCCAGTTCGTTTGGAAAACAGAAGAAGAACTGGCTAGTTAGCATGAGCAGTGATAGCCACCATGGATGAACAGACAGAGAAAAGGGCGCCACCTACAGGAAACCCAAGGAAGAGACGTCCCAGTACTGGAGACGCTTGGCACCAAAGATGGAGACAATCTCAAAAAACATGAGGATTTTAAGGATAACCACTTTATGCTCTGATAACCCGAAGCCAAAAGCAAACAACTATAAAACACGATGTATCGCAACGCAGTCTTCAATGCAGTTTCCACTTTTCTTTTCAATTCCAATCTGGCTGTGAACAGAGCGCCCCCAACGCGTGACAATAGAGTTCATTGAATCTAGATATGAAAACGGCGCTAAAAGAGGACGGCCGTAGCGCCGGGCGGCTGTACTGGCGGAGCAACAAAGTGTTATCAGGAAGAGACGTTGGTGTAGGCAGGCAGCCAGATACGAGGCTCGGCTAGCCCCGGACACAAAGCTACCGGCAGAACAAAACACTCGCTCACGCTGACACAGAGGGAGCACCCCGCAGCGCCAGTGTGTGCCTTGGTGGTGTGTGTGTGTGTAAGGCGAGCAGGGGGTGGATTTGATGTGGGTGTGTGTGTGTGTGTGTGTGTGTTAAATTATTGAACACGTTTGCTTGTTCGGCGGTTTTAGTGGGAACCTTCCACCAACTTAATTTGAACAAATCACCCGATTATAGCAACGCATGATATTCTATGGGTTTGTCTCTGTTTGTGTCTGTGAATTTGTGTGTGTGTGTCCATGCATGTGCGTGTGTGTGTGTGTGTGTGCGAGGTGAGCTCTGTCACCGTGCTGAATAACAGCTAGTGTGTCAGTTATCCTGCAGCAACAATGACGGGCGGCCCGGCGGCCGGCGCTGGCTGACCCGAGCTCTGACCCCGATCCTGTCTAAACAACACAACACGTAGCTGAAGGGAAACTAACATGGAGAAATAGAAGAGAGAGTCAGTGAGATCAGTCAGCCAGGTCATTTTCTCTTGGTGCAAACCTTCATTACAGATTCATAATTCTACATCAATTATTTAGACCACAAAAAGGGAGAATATGCAGAAGAAGAAGGATTATTGGACTAAGAATTTCATTTCTTTGTGTGCTGCTCTGACGTCCAATTAAAAAGAGGTGGCGGTAGTTGTACATGAGTAAAATATTTTGGTTCTCTTTACCTCTGATTGTTGCACTATACTATATCATAAACTACACTGGGGTTGTGAAAAGCTCTGATTGAGTGGATTGGACTTATCCACACTCATGATGATACAATGATAACTTGAACGCAATATCAATTCTTCCATTTATTTCTATAGAATTGTTTGATGAGGAAACTATGAATTAAACTGCAGGTTAGTTGATGATGAACTAGACTAAATGTACCAGTACTGAACTCTGGATTTCATGACACAGTTGTCTACTAACATCCAGAGGCTTTGCTAGATGCGTCCACATCGCCACATCATAACATAACGGATACTGAAGCAGGTCAACGGTGCATTCTGGGATGCCACCAGGTCCTCCACATTTGAAAAGATGGACCGATGGATGCATGCTGCTGGCAGTGACCTACAGACTTAGTGAAGTGAGCTTGTGACCAGAAGGGATGTGAATGTCCTCTCTGGCGTCACGGTGTCCTTCAGCAGGAAATAAACAAACAGCATACACGCTCAGCAAAGTCAAACATCAAACAATAATACAGTAAAAGCAGTTTGAAAAAATTATAAACAGTAAAGAATATTTATTTCTTGGCATCATTCAAGTCAAGCTTATTAGTAAAGCCCTTAATCCCAGTGACAGTCTCAGAGGGCTTCACAACACCCACATTATGAACCAAGAAATGAAAACAACCTCACTGTTGAGCCTCAATGTGCACAATTAAAAACTCATAAGGGACAAAACTGGAAGAAACCTCGGAAAAGAAACCCAGAGAGGGACACCCTAGCAGGACAAGGCAGGAGTAGATGTTGATATCGAAGTGGAAGTAAATAAACCAAAGATACAGAGTAAACACAACAAGAAGGCTTGGGTGAAAAGTCTGGATCTGGCACCATCGTAGGAGGAGGAGGAGGGAGGAGGTTCACATTCTCCCTCACCTCCAAGTCCAAACAGAGCAGAGCTACACTAGTTGGTGGGAAACATACCATGGTGCACCTTTACGCCTGTGACCTTCAGAGGTCAGAGGTCAGATGAGCATACTGTGCAAAAACACATCATGTTCACATCATTATCTTATATAACATACAACCCAGAGTACACACACACACACACACACACACACACACACACAAGGTTTAACATCCAGTAGTTTCCTGTAAGCTGCTTACATGTGGCTCAGCGCTGCTACTGGCCAACATATTACGATGTGTTTTTTTGCTTAATATTACAATTGTGCTGTGAGTTGTGGCAACATGTGGACATGTGAGCATCATCTGTTTTACAACGTGTATAAATACAGTGTATGTGTGTGTGTGTGTGTGTGTGTGTGTGTGTGCGGAGGGATGCTACTGCCCAGGATTTGCTGGTATTGGACAGAAGGTTTTCTCCTTGTAATCTTGGAAATTGCGGAGGCCGATATTGTGGTTCTTCAATTAATTACAGCTAACCACTGCTGCTGCTGGGGTGGAGCGACGCATCAGCACAAACACAAACACACTCAACACACACACACACACACACACATCGAGACCATTACTGGTACATTACCGGATTTCAGAGAGAGAGAAAGAGGAAACCATGCAGAGACAGAGATGATGGACCCGTCACGTCTCTGTTACTACTCTCTCTTTATTGTCTGCTTTTTGCTTTTGGGTGTTACATGATCATCTTAGAGACACAGAAACATGTTGAACTGATTTTACTGTCTCTGTTGTTTTCTGTTCTTATTGTATGTAACGCCGACGGTGCAGGAAGTTCAGCTTAATCTACTGTTGTGCTTGTAAATCACTCTGGAGTGAGAGAGATTGACTGAGAGAGAGAGAGAGAGTCAGGGAGAGAAACTGCAGAGATTTGCCTGTTGAATGTAGCTGCATGCCCACCCACCCCCCCCCCTTCCCAATCAGGACAACAGTTGAACCAGCCAATAGAGGGACAGCTGGTGGCACAGTTCCTGGACTGGGACCAATAGGAGTGTGTGGGCGGGAGCAGTAGGGTGCTCTCTGTGTGTGTGTGCATGTGTGTGTGTGTGTGTGTGTGTGTGTGTGTGTGTGTGTGTGTGAGTGAGTGAGTGAGTGAGTGAGTGAGAGAGTGTGTGTTTGTGTGTTTGCGTGCGGGAATGGCGTCCCGTCCCAACGGGTGCTGTGTCTCCCATGTGTAAAAACTGAGCACCGCAATCTGTTGAACGAGGATAGTGTGTGTGTGTGGTATGTGTGTGTGTGTGTGTGTGTGTGTGTGTGCAAAATGGAAAGGATGGCGCAGGGAAGCTGAGGCTTCAGATGATGATCAATTAAGACATTTTTGGGGCAATGCAGACAAGCAATGCTTCCAGCAACGAGCAACTAAGTGAGACACTATTTAAATGAATAAATAATCAATCAAAAATCAATAAGAGTCTTACTGCCCCATAACACAAAATGTCCATAATGTATCTGCATGGGGTTCATAGGAAAGTTGATCAATACCAAGACTCAAAGATGACTTCACTAGGTGCTCAGAGGCCCAAACCAGCCGAGGAGGATGACATCTCGCTCTCAAGACAAAAATCAAATGGCAAAGCAGTTTTATTCCTCTTCACTGGACGTTTCTGCTCTGATTAGCTGGTTTACTCATCTTATTGTGAAAATGTGACTTGAATGTGATTTCTGTCAACTCCAGGTCACTACAGCTGCCAGAGACCTGTCCATGTTGTTGCAGCGCCTTCACTGATGGAGGTCGATAAAAGTCATAGATCACTTAATGATCACGTAACTTTAAAATGATGATGCCAAGAGGCACAGGCATGGTGGACCACTACCTTCATGGTTAGACATAGTTCCTCCAACAGCCAGGCCAGGCGAGACCATCACGTGGTAAAAAACATCCCAGAACACTTTGAGGACGTAGCCTGGATCTTATTTTAACCGTCGTTTGTCCACAGAAAGTGAGTAACAATGAATTGTTGAACCTCGTTAAAAACAACATAACCTGCTCTGCGTAGTCTAAGATTGTACAATTTCAATTCCACGTGACATTCAGAGCTTTGGCAGAATAAACATCTGGCCAACATGACCAGAGGAGAGGTTGTGGTTGTATGGCGCCATATGACATCACTAACCACTAACAACTCTCTTTCACTTTCTCTCGGGCCCTCGGGAGAAACAGGAAACGCATGAGTGGACGGATTCACCGCCTGTCAATCACACGTGGAGGTAAAACCAGAGGGGGGGGGGGGGGGCAGGGCTGGGAGAAACATGGTGGCTTGAGGGCGGATGAGTGGCGGGAGCAAGAAGAGGAATAGGGGAAGGGATGACTGGACAGATACCCAACCTGTCAATCACACAGGGAGGAAGACTGGAGGCTTTCACAATAAATGAATCAACCTTTAAAATGGTGAAGGAAAACAATACTGCAGTAATGGTGAGGGTATCTGAAACTAATTTTACTCATGATTACAAATCAATACACCAACAAGCAATGAACCAGTGAGATAACATTCTGATTTATGAAGACTTATGGGTGGGAACATGAATAATAACATATATAGAATCTTACAATTAAGGTGTATAAATAAGAAGTGACAACACATGACTGCCCTCCTCAGATTTCCTCTTTCGTTTCGATATAGCGTATAAAATAAAACTATACGACGGCATGAGTATAAAACGCTGTAAGCATTTCCTTGGTTCATCCCACTCCAACAAGTCAGATGAACACAAACTATCGGTTGTTTTGAGATGTCATCACGTTATTTCACCGAGCGAATACGCTCCGACGAGAAGGACGAGCTTCTCCAGGTAGCTGACGTGAGGCGTCACCAGGAACAGGCTAGCTAGCTATCATCACATTAGCACACGGACACGTTTTCTCCATGTTCTCTAGCTAGCAAGCAGCTAAACTGACCAGTAGATGCTAATAGCTAACGTTACTCGACAACATAAACCTATTTAGAGAGACAAAACAGAAGCTACTTTACCTGCTTGCTGCTCCCACAATTCACTTTCACGTAGTTTGGGTACAGGAAGGATATTACATTATATTACATTGATATTACAGCAATAACCTGAAGGCTATTCCTCTTAAATGCAAGTGCAAGAGAAATTGGGTTTATTGTTTTTAGTTGCTTTAGTTGCTTTTGAACTCAAAACTCATCAATCACAAAC
>JAXDDX010000242.1:192500-330000 GCA_034670405.1 Hoplostethus atlanticus
AGCGTCACAGTGGCTTCGGACTCTGCCATTGGTCTAAAATGTCACATGGTTGTATCAATTTCCTTTTCTGGTTCGTTGCCTCGTTTCCATCAACATTTCCTGGTTAACTCTTCAGAATAAATCACTTGGAGTCTGGGAGTGCTGAGCTGACAACAGCTTCTAAATCCTCATCTTCCCTCAGCTGCCTTTCTTACTCTTTCACTCTTGCTGTTGTTGTTGCTGGTCTTTGAGTTTTCGTCACCACTACCTCCCTCGGTTATGGTTAACTCTTTAATCGTCATGCACCCCCACTGGCATGGAGTGTAAATAGATGAGCAATACAAAGCCGCAGTGAGCAGCGAGTCCGACTGTGATTCTTTTTTTGGGGCACATTGAACTTTATTGAGTGTACCAACAGCTTTACTGCTCATCTGTCTGGCAGCAGGAGAATCAATCCCCCGTCTCTGTTTTCATGAACCTCCATCCCACCTCCTGCCCAGACCAGCACCGCTCAGCCGGATAATGTGTGTAATTAAAAACTGTGAAACCGTGAAAAAAAAAAAGGCAGGAGGTCCAGAACGGCCTCCACGAACCCCTGGAGAGCAATCAGACTGAGGAGAGGAAGGAGGGGGTGTTGGGGGAGAGAGTCAGGCTGTTTATGATCAACAATGTTACTGATTGGGGTATTGATTGGTATTGTACAGTCAGTTGGACGCTGCTTTAGAGAAAAGCATCAACTTAATACAAATCCAGCTAAATCCAGTTTTTTAATTATTGAGTCTACATCTTCGTCTCCCAGCCTCACTGTAGTGTTCTTCACTGTGGTGTTCCTCACTGTGGTGTTCTTCACTGTGGTGTTCTTCACTGTGGTGTTCCTCACTGTGGTGTTCCTCACTGTGGTGTTCTTCACTGTGGTGTTCTTCACTGTAGTGTTCTTCACTGTGGTGTTCTTCACTGTGGTGTTCTTCACTGTGGTGTTCCTCACTGTGGTGTTCCTCACTGTAGTGTTCTTCACTGTGGTGTTCCTCACTGTGGTGTTCTTCACTGTGTTGTTCCTCGCTGTGGTGTTCTTCACTGTGGTGTTCCTCACTGTGGTGTTCTTCACTGTGGTGTTCTTCACTGTGGTGTTCCTCACTGTGGTGTTTTCTTTGTCTGTTCAGCCACGGTGGCTATCGCTGCTCAAGCTAACTACCCAGTTCTTCTTCTGTTTATTCCAGAAACTGGAAACATAAAACACTTCCTGTCTCAGAGGATTTCTCCCAGGAAAGTCCTACCTGACACAGTGTTAGCAAATGGAAAAGCTTTCATGAACTGGCTAGAGGAATGAATTACTATTGTGCAGCAAAATGGACATTTGTTGCTAAATATCATTGAATATTACTTAAATGCATGAGCTGGAGAGTATAATGTCTTGTAATGCCCAGTTGCAACATCAGAGCTGCTCAGTATGAGTGTGAAGCAGGGCGGTGATGAAGGAGCATCCTCTGGGTCAATACAGGTTAAAAGATGCAGAAGAGCAGAACATAAGTGGCACTGGATCATCAGAGCATCAGCTAAACGCCTGTAATGTAATGTAGAAAGACATGGGAAGATGTAAGGACAGGAAGGAGACACAGAGAGAGGAGAGGAGAGGAGAGGAGGGGATGGGAGAGGAGGGGAGAGGAGAGGAGAGGAGGGGAGAGGAGAGGAGAGGAGGGGATGGGAGAGGAGAGGAGAGGAGAGTCATTTGTTGTAGAGGAGAAAGGCTAGACTAGTGCAGCGGAGCAGTGTGCCATACTATCCACCAAGTATATTTCCATTTCCTGATACTCTTCAATATCGTGTGTGTGTGTGTGTGTGTGTGTGTGTGTGTGCGTGAGAGCAGAGAGAGAGGAAGGGGTGGGAGCTAATGAATAATCCATCAGGAAATCCAAACGGTAAAACAGCACTTGGATATTGAACGAAGCTAAATATGTTGGTGGAGAATTGTGCAAAGGGCAGCAGAGATCACAGAGGACAACGCTTATTCACAAAGTATACACTACATTAAATTGATATCATGAAGCTGCTACTGAAGGAGCAATGACAGAATATACCATCCTGCAGCTGGAGAGCAGGGGAGAGAGGGAGAGAGGGAGAGAGGGATCCAATATTCCAGATAATGTGTCTGTGGTACTCAATGTTAGTTCAAAAATCACTTCATCATACTTTATGGTATTTTCATTCCCTGTGGAATCAATATAATATTCTGGTAGGATATTGCATATAGTTTCTGCTTCTGCTGCGATCTCTGTATAGTATCCTATAGTTATTTTCTGTGAAGGAGGGATGGAGGGAGCGGGATGGGGAGGTGTAGCCTCTAGATGGACGGAGGAAGGGATGGGCTTGGCGCAGGGAAAACAAGGGAAGCCCCAGCAAAACTGCAGAGAGAGAGAGAGAAACCGAGGGAAGCCCCGCTGTACTGCGTGCAACCGGAGGATACCGGAGGATCCCCGCTTCTCATACTGTCTCCGCTCCGCGTTGCCGCAGCCCGCCTCGGCTCCGTCCGCTGTCAGACCTCCGACTGAATGAACTGTTTGATCCCTCACACCTATCGGTGCCTGTTAAGATGGACGGGACCCGCTGTTATGCAACGCTTTCATGTTTTAATGAACCGCGGTTGAACCCCGAAGTCCCGTCGTCGTATTAAAGGAAAAGTCGCTCTTTCTCTTTAAAACGCAGGAATTGGTCTCATATCGTGGTGAGCCTGGTGGGTAACATGAGACATGACAGGTGAAAACAACAAATAGTATTTGGGGGACCCTGTGGTGGAGAAACAGTACATTACCCAGCCAGAAACCCTGCCCGGACAAAGACTCCACTGCGTCAAGCTCTACAGAGTCAGACACGACAATACCGGATATCAGCCCACGTTGCTTTCAAAGTAAAACAATATCGCGTCAAAAAAAAATTAGATACTGGGCTTACACAACTTAAATCATACCAAAATCTCCAGGGGAATCGTTGCAATAAATACGGAGTGAAACCCTAGCTGTTAAATAAATGGTATTAGGACGATGTTGCATTACAGTGCATGGTATTTCCTATAGAAAGACATCATCAGAAAAAAACCTTGCAACGTTTGTTCAGCGTGTGGCTTTTATTTTTAAAGTTGTGATCGGAAGTATTGTGTTTCGTTCTGTTAACAAGACTCCGCAGTCAAAGAGTCGCATTATCATCAGAGAATGATTTACTACAGCCGACATCAACCTGTCCGGGGAAAGCACCAGTTAAAACCTCTGTCTGCGCTCACGAGACGTTTGATAGCCCCACGTGTTTATTTCACACCTGAACTGTAGGTTGCATAGGAAAATAGAAAATATGCGAAATTAACTTTTTTCTCTTTCGGACAAAAAAAACGGGTTGAGGAGAAATGCTCAACTTGTAGTGGTGCTGTGTGGATCAGTGAGTTAGAGCACGGCACTCACACTGCCGGGGTTAAGGGGTTGGACTCTGTGCAATAACACGCGCTGTGCTGCTCTTCGGCTCTCTCCACCGAAAGGCGCACACGGTCTGCATCTCCCACATCCCCGCAACATCCTTAGTATTTCACTCACGCTCCTAAAAACTTCAGGGAAATGGGACACAGAGGCGCTCCGGGGATGGCCAATATACGGATTCCGGACGTGCAGAATAAGGCATCTAAATATCCAAGACAAGATAAATACGGTTACCATGTGCGACCTGTCACACCGGAGACACGTTTGAATAGACACAGCAAAATAGATGTGTTTGTTTTTTTACACACATGGGCTATAACACATATTTAACCTGTTTATAAGCTTCAGAACACCAGCCCCACTCCCAGGGGTGCACATTCTGGCAGCAGTCTCGTTTTGGCATAACAGCTACTCCACATGGTCGTCTACAGCCCGATTCAGCAGCCACTGTAGGGCTTCACGAGCGCACAACACACACGCGCGCGCGCACACACATAGAGAGAGAGAGAGAGTAGAACTGTTAAGTGAATCTCTCTTACCTTGACTTCTGGTGCAAACCGACGCTGGAAGCAATAAACGGTATCTGATGTTAGTGTGAAAGACCGGGAGAGAAAACTGTCCTCGGTAACGCTGCGCTCCGCCGCTCCGTCTCCCCGTTGGTCGACTCGCTCGCTGTCTCTCTCTCCCTCTCACCCAGGCACACTCAACAAACTGCACACACACACACACTCATTCACACACACACGCGTCCGCCCCCCCTCCCCGCTCCCTCATCACACATCACACTCAGCGCGCAGCCGGGCGGGGTGCCGTGTTACGCGGTTTGGCTCGAGAGCGCGCATGGCGAAGGGTTATGCGCCTGGATCCCAGGAGAGGAGAGGAGAGGAGAGGAGAGGAGGAGAGAAGAGAGGAGAGGAGAGGAGAAGAGGAGAGAAGAGTGGGGAAAGAGAGAAGAGGAGAGGAGAGAGGGAAAAAGAGCAGTGCAAGAATATTGAAAATTGATTACAGGACTGTAAAAGGATGCAGGGGGAACCTACATCCTCCAAACCCTAATAACTATATCATATTACACATTATATATAATAACAGACGACAATCTAATCTCTAAATTCAGATATTAGCAGGTCCCACGGTTTGACATTTCTTTAATATAAAGCCATAATAAGTGAAGTGTCAGAGCAGAGGGGAGAGGATGGGGGGGGGGGGCGGATTGGATGGAACAGAGAAGGAAGCATTTATCAAAGTATTGAGCTGAGCCAATTACTTAGCCACGTTTCAATCTCCCCCCTCACCGCTGAGGCCTGCTGACCAAGCAAGGCAGGAAGTACAGCCAGTCCATCAGTCAGCCAGCCAGTCCATCAGTCAGCCAGCCAGTCCATCAGTCAGTCAGTCAGTCAGTCAGTCAGTCAGTCAGCCAGCCAGTCAGTCAGTCAGTCAGTCAGTCAGTCAGTCAGTCAGTCTCTCAGTCTCTCAGTCTCTCAGTCTGTCAGTCTCTCAGTCTGTCAGTCTGTCAGTCAGTCAGTCAGTCAGTCAGTCAGTCAGTCAGTGAAAGGTGGGATTTTCTTCTTTTGTAGTCAGACAAGGTGAAATGAAAGTCGGCCCAGATCAGAATTGAAATTCTCAATACTACTTGTTCATCCTCCACATCATCTAGTCACTTGTGCACATCATAAAAGCAGCTTCTCATTCTTTTGAACAAATTGCAAATGCTTTAGCACATTCATGCAAATGGTTATGTACAACTGTCTGCTGTTTCCTACATTATCAATAGTTTATGTCATGTTGATCAAAATGTATTATATTGGTTCTCTGTTGAATAGTCTCACCCCCCAGAACATCTAGGCACTAGTTCATTGCATAAGTCATTACATGCAAAATGGTTGAACCAGTTGTCATAATCTGTCAAGCATATTTTCTATTTTCTACATTTCTATTAGACTTTTTTTTGTAAATGTGTCCTGAATTGATGAATCTTGACTTTCACTACAGTTTTTCTCAGTTGCTTTGGTTCAATTCTCCAATGACAGTTGAAGTCGTCAAATCAATATGTGAAATTCTTCACAACATTTTGTTACCTGAGCACAACAGAAAGAGCATTTCTCTTTGTTACCATCTGCAAATGTTTTAGCACATTTAGGCAAATGACAATTATGACTTATTGGTTGTATATGTCTTTTGTAATTGATATATGCCAATAATGCCATACAAAAAAAGTGCAGCCTTGTGCATTTTCAATCATTGTCATCAAACCCTTCACCATAGTTTCCATCAGAGTAACTTATATTGACAACATGGCTAAGCATGTTGACTATCTTGTTTGTACTCAATGACACAAGGACTTGTCATTCTGATGGACTGACATGTTCATTGACGTAAAGATTTACTTTTGAGAGATGAACTAAGGATTTTGAGTTACAGGCTTTTGCAGGTAATCCATTGTGTGGTGCTGTTTGTACCAATTGTTTCGAGAAATGCGCTTACTGTTTTGCAAATCTTAAGGATGATTCGAGAAATGTACTAAAGCGACTGAGAAAAACTGTAATGAAGTCAAATATGTTTGTTTGTATATGTAAAGGATTCTGTTACTATGTGCATTCTTGCAGCACGGCGTGCAGTAAGTGTTATTGAGTGGGGTGGGAAAGCAGGAAATAGCTCTGAGAGTTGTGGAGCACAAACAGGCTGACAAGTCAGAACTACTGCTCATATCTGTCTTTTTGGGCGCTTCATGTCTATTCTAGGATGTAACCTATATCCCATATGAACTGACAGTGAGGCTGAGAAGACTCACAGAGTAACAAGAACAAAAGACGTCAAAATACGACACATCTGCTTTTGTACTTACTCTTCTCCCGCTTGCTTCAAACCCATTTCTGTTTGGTATGAGCCTTTGAGTTTGACTGAACTGATCAAAGTTATGACACCTGTCTCAGGTGAATGAAGTAAGATTTACGTAGACATATGTAGTGCAGATTGGGCAAACAACACTGGATGATTAGTTTTTTATGATTTCACTGAATACACGCTTGGGGACACTTTACCTTTACAAAACAACTGAGTTTACCGTCCACTCAACCCCTCAGTCTCCAGTTTTAAAACAGTGTCCTGACTAATATCTCCTCTCTGGCCCAGTAACTATTGTTATTAAATATTATAATTAAAAGCATTCAGACAGAACAGACACTGTTGGAGCGAACGCCTCATCTCTGCTCTCCATTACAAACAAGTAGAGAGAGGGAACAGATTGGATGGATGACCCCAATATGACCTCTCCTGCACCATGCATTTGATCATTACTGCCCAACTGGAATAAAACACACACACACACACACACACACTGACTCACACACAGAGGGGCTGTAAAGTGGAGAGTCACTGACCTTTGTCTTGGGGTCAGGCAATTGTTGCTCCAACTAGGAGTTATTACACACACACACACACACACACACACACACACACACACACACACACACAGTAAACACACAGAGCAGGGTTTGCTCACAGCAGTGGCTCACCTACTTCCATACAGATGCATGATGGGGCTGAAAGTCTCCCGGCAGGCGAAGGCTGTGATCTGCTGCTGTGGTGATTATACAGAAGACTCATCTATAAATAACATGTTTATCATGAAATCATCTCAAACAGAGAGAGAGAGACAGAGAGAGAGAGAGAGAGAGAGAGAAAGAGAAAGAGAAAGAGAGAGAGAGAGAGAGAGAGAGAGAGAACGAGAGAATACATGGCATTAGAAGGGTGATGACAGGCTTTGATGTTTCTGGGTGTTATGAGTTATTGTATGTTGGTGGTGGATTCCCTTTTGCTATTTATAAATATAAATATATCAATATATCAATATAAATTTATAAAACTCATTGCTGTATATTATTGCTGCTGTATTCAGTAGTAGATCCATAACCCTCCACTTCACCTTCAGACAACAAGAACAAGAAGAACAAGAACAAGAAGAACAAGAACAACAAGAAGAACAAGAACAAGAACAAGAACAACAAGAACAAGAACAACAAGAAGAAGAACAAGAACAACAAGAACAACAAGAACAAGAACAACAAGAAGAAGAACAAGAACAAGAACAAGAACAACAAGAACAAGAACAATAAGAACAAGAACAAGAACAAGAACAACAAGAACAACAAGAAGAACAACAACAAGCCTCATGAGTACATCATTGGTTCACAAGGCAAAGTAGGAGTGACAGCTGATTGGCCCCGCCCTGGCACACCTGAGCCTGGTTTTGACTGGGACTGTGATGTAGTATCAGTTTAGTAGTTTATTAGTACTAGTAGTAGCAGCACCAGTACTACTTGTATTAGTAGTACTAACTGAGGACCAGAGAGGAGACATGTATGAACCATCTGGATTGTTGCTGATCAAGTCAGACTTGTGATGTTCTCACAAATCAAATCACCTGTTGGGCCATCTGTGCTGCACATCCACAACAATCAGGTGGTTTGCTGTGTTGCCCCGTACTCCCCCCCCCCCCCCAAGTAATTACCGTGGTGCAGGCTACTGTCATCTGTCAACGTAGACACACACTGAAACGAAATGCAACACTGCTCTGCTACAAATTCATCACTGGTGGTGGATCCTCACCTTGACTGTCTTTACACTCGGTATCTCTCTCGGTTTTTTAATGACAAATTCGTACGTTTTTACCCGATCATCACCCGTGTTTCACACTTGCTGTGTCGCTAGCTAGCAGCTACGTGATGGAACAACGTTGGTTTAGCGACTCTAACGTTACATTGGCAGTTGGCTACGTGACCACGCCCCTTAACGTAGCCTACACACACACAGAGCTGGAACACGTTTAACTGGATAATGCGATTTGTAGTTAAAACGTTCACCGATAATAATAAGTAATAATAGAATAAATAGATGCGTTTTTTTTTAAAAAGATGCAGTTCTTTTAAATACATTTATTTATTAATTTATTTTTTAATCGGCCTTCCCCGTGGGTGCTCAACCTTTTCGGTGGGTGCACCCATGTTATCAGCTGTGGGATGGAGACCTGACTGACATCTCATTCCCCAAGTCAAATAACAAGAAGACAACCTCTCTCTCTCTCTCTCTCTCTCTCTCTCTCTCTCTCTCTCTCTCTCTCTCTCTCTCTCTCTCTCTCTCTCTCTCATCCAGGCTTTAAGATTAAGACAGATTATTATCCAGGGAATTAGAGCTGCAACGTCCTGTGAGTGTGTGTGATGTCTGTGTACAATGTGTTATGTAAGTGTAAGTGTAGGTGTGTGTGTGTGTGTGTCTGTGTGTGTGTTTACAGCACACCACACTTGGCCATGAGGCATTCTGCAGCACCAGTCAACCAGGACCACATTGCACCACACATCCATCCATCCACCACCAGGGAATAGACTACACACTCATTCTCTCTCTCTCTCTCTCTCTCTCTCTCTCTCTCTCTCTCTCTCTCTCTCATCCGTTCTTCCTCCCTGTTTTTTACGCAGTAGACTGAAGCAGCAGCAGGTTTGGGAAGGCAGGCACTCAGGCACACACACAATCAGAACAAGACAGGAACACACACACATGGGTGCGCCCACACAAAACACACACGCACGCACGCACGCACACGCACACGCACACACACACACTTACCAGACGAAAACGACCTGTAAAGAGAACAGCTAAAGTTATTAAATATTGATTATGATGAGTTGCATGTAGGGACACCAAGAGGGCGACGCCCCCTCATGGTGGAGCCTCCCCTCTGAACCCAGTTGACCAACCACTGTTTCTCATCATGAAGACCCCAGCAACGCCAGATCAAACTCAGTGTGTCCATTCGATCAGAGGGTCTTGTAACACTTAATACCAATCTGCAATCTGACCCCGAATCAGCGAGGACCATTTGGGTCTTTGAAGGTAGTTGCTTGTCTGACCTTCACACTCCTTCTCCCCCCTCAGCCTCTAAAAGACGTTTTATCAAGTAACACATTTAGAGGACATCAGAAATGATTCCCCTAACCCTGAAACACATAGTTCACATGGTTTCAACAAAACACTTGATGTGCACTGCATCATTGTAGTCACAGATACCGAACCATTGAGACAGAAACCTGGTTTCTCTTTGAGTGCAATATGCCACGTTAGTCTCAGATGAGAGATATTTCCATCATTAACAGATACAAGGTTTTATGTTCCTGACAGAATCACTCTGAGATTTGAGCCGAGGAGATCTGAGGAGCGTGGAAGCCGTTTGCACCGTTTCCACCTCAGATAACAAGAGAGGACAACCTGTCCCGCTGAAACCAAGCACTGACCTCAGCAGACGCCAGCCTCCTCCATCACAACCCCACATCAGAACAAAATCCATCCACTGACTAATGGCTTATTGATTACCAATATCTGTATCCAGTGCTTAATTCGTGTTGGGGCTAGCCGGGGCACAGCCCTGGCAAATGCCAAGAATCTGATTTTGCGCCCCGGCAAATGTCTTACTCAGAATCAGAGCCCCGGGCTCTAAAGTGCGACAACAACGCGTATATTAAACTGGTATTAAACAACGTTACGTCCAGTGAACATTACAAGAGTAGGTGCGCGAGGCCGCGAGCCAATCAGAGCCTAATATGTAAATAGATACACGCACGCACACACACACACACACACACACACACAGACAAACAGACAGACAGACAGACTGGAAGCTTAACAAAATATTACAACATCAACGTTTAGTTAGCTACTGATAGCAAGCCAACAAAACAGATTCACGGTTAATGTTAAGCTGGCTTCTGGGCTGGCAACACAGAGGTAGGAAAAGTTTACCCTTTTTCCTCCGCCGGGAGGCGAGTTGAGCCCCGGCATCTCTTATTTTACAAATTAAGCACTGTCTGCATCTGTTGTTCCTTTCCCTCCTTTATGCTTTATTTGTGTCGTCGCTGTAGACGTGTGTCTGACTCCTACGCCTCTGACAGACAGGACAATAAACTTCCTTCAGATTCATTCATTGTTTTGATGGAAGCCTCGATCACAAATCAAACCAAGATTATGTTTTATCACAAATATTATATTCTAAGCACATTTAATGAAAAGAGGCCCACACACACTCACCTACCAATCACACAAAAATGTACATACTCAGACACACACACACACACACACACACACACACACACTGTCACATCAGCAGCAGGTCAGGCAGTCTGGCTGTCGTCGTATCTGAGGTGGACGGTGACGTCTCAACATCCTGACTCTTGTTTGTCTCTGTTCTGCTCTCTCCACTCAGCTGAGAAGGAGGTGGAAATTGGAAGGAGAGAAAAAGGAGGGTGGGCTGAGGAGCAAAGATAACAAAAAGTGCAACCTATTACTGGGTTGCTTTACAGCTGAGCCCTTCAGAGAGGAGTCAGGTCTGGTTTGTGGGGTTTTGAGCAGCTGAGGCGCCTGGAGCTGTTCAGTCCATCCAGTTAATTTGGAGTGTGAAAAATACTCAACCTGCACATAGAACATCACTATGTAGACAGTGGGGAAGTAAAGAGAGAAACCTTAACTAAACAACAACAACAACAACAACAACAGTGCTAATGAATATATATATTCAGACGGTTTTTCATCAGAGGGATCCATTACAAGTTGTAACGTTGCATGAAGCCACTTGGGGAACATTCATCTCATTAGGGGTTTCCTATTTCTCTCTAAACTGAGATGCAACCCAAAGACCATCGACCGGCTAGTCGCTATTTATCCATGTTGCTGTCTTGTTTCATGAAGCGTGGAGGATATACCTGCCACTGTTCATGACTTGTAAATAATAATGAATCCTTCTGAATAGTGTTCAGATACAGTGCTATGTGGTCGGTGTTAAGCTGACTGGGTACCACACAGTCTCTTTTCTCTTTTCTTTTCCACTGGAAATAATAAAGTAAAAGAGTAAAATAGTAAAATAGAGTTGTGTGTCACGGCAGCAACGTTTAAAACCAAGCCTGTGCTGTATGTGTAGCATAGCATAACCTGTACCGGAGCAAAGTGTACACAAAACATAACGAAACAACACAACACACCCTGGATGAGGAGGTGCAATTCACCTCCACTAACACGACTGCACTCAGATCTGCTACCGTGCAGGTTTTATTTTATTGTCACATTAATTGTTATAACTTGGTAGATTTACCTCTACCTCATGCCAAAGAGAATTATTTGTGATTTTTCCATCTTCCTTTCAGTCCCTTCACTTCCACCGTCTGCCAGAAACTCTTTATCTTTAGCTCCGTTAGCGCCGGAAGAACAGCGCCCTCTTCCTGTTTTGTGCCATAAAGCAATCCAGTAGATTTCCCTTCCAAATCCGGTCTGGTTTGTTTACGGTAATTATACTAACGTCTCAAAATGAATGTGGTGTTGATTTATTGATGGTAAAATGCTTCATGCAGCTCCTTTTAACAGGAACAATGTTAAACAAAACCTTTAAGCAGGCAAGTTGACAAGGAACAGCCGTACATCACCGGCTTGTACCGCCGTCCGCCGAGCTGCTGGGCACACAGACGGCTGTTATATTGGTGAATGTTACACAGCGAGCGTTTCAATATGCTTGGTGTCTCACAGACATATTGCAAAAGGTAAACCTTCCTCCAGCAGCAGATGGTGGTAGCAGTCCCATAGCAGTGGGTGAGAGGTTCTAATATCAGACTGCCAGGCCTCTGTGCACCTACAGGGGCTGTAAAACCAGACGTCTTCACCCCCCTCCCCTCCACCCCCCGACACCCCCACCCCTCCAGCCACCAGCATGGTGCATTTAATCTAAATTAAATCAGCTTCGACGCTGTAAGGCCATTTTCTTCCCGTCTCTCCCTCTGTATGCTCTCCTCTGGTTCTCTTTCTTTCTGTCACATGAAGACGATCACATCCGTCTGGGAAAACAAATTCATGTGAAATAAGCGGGCCGGCCATTTAATGTTGTGTTGTGAAGGAGATGACTGGCTCGAGATCAGGAAGAGAGAGAGAGAGAGAGAGAGAGGGGGAGTTAGAAAGAGGGACACCATTACTGAATCTTATTGGAAATTGTTTGATTAACCCTGTTGCCGAGGCTGCATGAGGAGGACGACCGATAAGCTCTGCAGGGTTTGTCCTATAGCTTCATCGGCAGGTAATCTCACTGGTAATTGCCAGATGACCAACAGGCTGCGTCACCCGGGGGTGTTTCCTAGATCCTATCTGACATTTATATTACAACCATCCAATTTATAGTAATACACACAAGAGTGAGAAGCACGATGGGTCGATGGCGAATAAGATAAACTCTGTCTAAAATCAATGTTTATGTCTGTGTCGTATTTTAACATCAATAAATCAATAACATGTTAACTTTAAGACATTTGTGTAATTACCATAAACAAATGAGACCATCGGCGAGAAGATTGCTAGCCTCGACGGCCTCTGGGCTCGGATTGGTGGGAAATCTGCTGTATTGCTTTATGGCACCAAACAGGAAGAGGGCGCTGTTCTTCCAGCGCAAATACAGCTAAGATTTGAGGTTATGGCAATGGCAGATGGTGGAAGGAGTGAAATCCTGATGGAAAAATCACTTCCAACATGTTCAACCTCATCATTAAAGACAAAGAGAAAACTAACGCTCTTTGGGACGGGAACCACCAGGGTTTATGGGTAATGTGGTCTTGATTTTAAGAAACACTAGCACTAACAATTCCACTGGCGTGAGACAGATGCAACAAATCCTCTTGTATTTTTTTCCGTTCGAAAATGTTTGTGACAAATGCTGATGCCGGCAATTTGTCAGCGGAAAATTGGTATTGATTTTGAGCTTTAGTCGCGTTTGGGTTCCTAAAAAGCAGTTCAGGTTCAGACGGCAAATGTTGTGGGGTTCAGGTCGGACTGGGCTCAAATTTTCAGAGTTAAGTTCTAGGAAAAGGGGAAAGAGAGAGGGGAGAAAAGGAGGTAGATGAAGAGAAATGAAGGTAAGAGAGTGTAAGAGGAAAGAGGGATGGGAGATGCGGAGGAGATAGAGGGAAGACGAGCAGAGAGAAAGAGATCAGGGAAAGAACTGGAGGAGAAGTTATTGAGATGTCAAGGAGGGTGAAAACAGGGAAAAGCACTCGGAGAGGAGACAATGGGAATCGATGGCGGAGAGCGAGTGAGAAGGAGCGTGATATGGAGCTTGGAGAGGAGGAAGAAAATGCAATATCAAAGGTGGAGAGAATCGCCATGAAAGAGAGGGAGGAGAAGATGAAATGATGTGGTGAAGAGAGGAGAGGATTAGAGGATGAGAGAGAGGAGGGCAGGAGCCGTGATGGAGCAGCGAGGAGGAGGAGGAGGCGAGGGCACACCCTGCAGACATCATCTAGAGAGGATCTGGGTGTGTGTGTGTGTGTGTGTGTGTGTGCGAGAGAGAGAGAGAGAGAGAGAGAGAGAGAGAGAGAGAGAGAGTGCGCCTGAGCATGAAAAATGATAATTAATATACTCTTAATCAACCATTATGAGCATCTCACTGGCATCGCCCTTAGCAATGACAAACAAAACATGGAGAGAGAGAGAGGAAGAGGGAGGGAGAGAGGGAGGGAGAGAGAGAGAGAGTGGGGGAGAGAGGAAGAGAGAGAGGGAGGGAGAGATTAGGAGGGAGAGGAAGAGAGAGAGAGACTGAAACAGAAAAACATGATGAACAACAAAGATTACAACATTTCAAAAAATAATGAGAGCAGTGGAGGGCTGCTGTCGGTGTGTGTGTGTGTGTGTGTGTGTGTGTGTGTGTGTGTGTGTTCGTACTGTCACAGGAACTTGTAAACTCGTCTGCTGTGCATCAGCCGGCTAAAAATGGAATTTGAAAAAAACTAGAATAAAGAGCGTAGCAGGACGGAGATGAAACCCAGGACAGGAGGAAGACATGTGACTGGTGGCAACGAGCCAGCAGCCGGGAATACACCTCAGGACTTAAAGACCCAATCGGTACCTTCACTGTCAGCTCCTAACTCTCAGCGCTGGGTGAACCCACGGATGGAGCCGAGGATATTGCATGCACACAAACAATAAGTCATATTCTGAGCCTCCAGCACTATAAAGCAAACAAACAGCAATATGAGCGCTCAGCATGGCCCATGATATGTCTTACACTGCCCCTTGGTACTGTGGCTTGTTGTCCTCATGCATCAATATGTACTGCAAACAGTTATATGTCTCATGGATATGACATTGGTGAGTAACTGCCCACTTTTTTAGCAGCCTGGTTCCAGTAAAGTAAAGTTCCCATTCATTTCAGAAAATATACAAAAAAGTCATGAACCGAATCAAGCAGCTATGAGATGAATGTAACAATCGATTCAGATGTTTGTTTTTTTGTAAACGTACGAAAGGTGAAGGTTCAAGACCATGTACCCAATGTGTTTTAAGAGGGAATGAACTACTTATCGGGTGATTTCATCGAATCCCTTCTCCCTCACTATTAACCGATTTCTCCCCTGCCCACACTCCTCTCCTCATCTCCTCTCCTCATCTCCTCTCCTCATCTCCTCTCCTCATCTCCTCTCCTCATCCCAGAGCAGAAAGGCCAGGGGCGGCACTCCATCATTGACCCATTTTCTTTTGGGTGAAGACAATCATGCTCACGCGTTTCGGCTTTTTTGAGGGGATAGTAGGTTATTTATTGAATTTGTACTGTCTTACTTTTAACAAACTCAGGTGAAAGTACAGCTAGAACCTCTCGCTGTCCAGAGGCTGTTCTTGGATCAGGCGATGATATTCCCCATAGTGGGGTCTCATCAGGTTAATGCCATGAACTCACTCACGGGAACAAGCCATGTTAAAGGGAAACTTTAGGAGATGAGGTAGAGGAGGATGAGGTAGTAGACACTGAGGAGGTCTGGCTTAAACAAACAATGCACTGCTGTTTTTTTGATGAGTGGTTAATATTTATGGTCATGCCTCTAAGAGAGAAAGAGAGAGAGAGAGAGAGAGAGAGAGATGGAGGGATGAGAGAGAGAGAGAGAGTTTTCTAGTCTAATTAGTTTAATTACACACCGACTCATTAATCCACATACCTGTCACCTGGAGCATCAGGGTGTGTGTGTGTGTGTGTGTGTGTGTGCGCGCATTGGAGTGTACAATAACACGTTCTCTCTGTAATTCAGCAACCTTAATCTGCACCAATGTGTTCGTGAACTAGACGTCTCTTACCAGGAGGACCACTGATCTAAGCTTTGTCTCTCGAGGGTCATGGCACCCAGTGAACATCAATGGAAACGTCAGTGGAGGTGAGAGGTTTTCAAAGTGCTGGGAAGATTAAAATGCGTCCCCAGGAATTTTCTACAGAAATTGGTAGGCAAAGCTATGTTATGTTCCCAAACCTTTTCTGAGTTCCTAAATTGCATGAGAGGAGTGACATTCTGGTGATGTTAGTCATCCAAAAACTAAAAATGAAAGAAAAAACTATACATTGGCATGCAGAGTCAACCTAGACCATGAATCTAGACTGATGCTGGCTGGAGGACGGTAAACTCATCCCTGTATGTTCAGTTTCCACACCAACGGTAGAACTTAGGATTCCTGGATCTCACTGAGACACACAAACATACGCCTTTCCTCCAGGAGCCTGAAGCCATGAACACTGAGCCTGGAGGCGTTCTGAGTGTTGCTCACTTCAGTGGTTGATGTTGCGGGAGACTGAACCAGGGATGTAGTAGTCCAGTCAGGTCTCGGTCTCCAGTCTGGTCTCCTGACCCTTTCTCTGATGTCTTGGACTTGTCTTGGCCTTGGACGCTACTGGACGTTTTCCTTCCTATCTAAAAATGTTAAGAAATGGGTGATTTTACTGATGTTCTCCCCAGCACTACAAACAATTGAAGGGATTTCACCTGGAGAAACCGATCACTGGACTTCAAACGTTGTTGGATGTTGAAGGGTAAAGTTCAGAGCTCCTGCAGATCCACATCTGTAGATCCTTAAGAAACTCCTTGATTATTAGTTTTACATTTGGAAAGATGTGTACACTGTTTGCCTAGTTTGGTCTTGGTCTTGACTCAAACTCAACTGGACCTGGTCTTGGAACTGACTTGGACTCGACTACAGCCCTGTTGAGATCTTCTGATTTCTGACAGCCTCTTTAACCACCAGGCCACCCTGAAGCTGAATGACCACACTGACTTTTTGGGAAACTGTCTCTTTGGTCAACTTACCTTTCTGTGTTCTGACAGGAGAACCACCAAAATCACCTCTTGTCTCTGGTAGATTTCTCTGTCCTGTGCACATGCTAACATGTTCGTTAGCATACAGTACATTAATATCCCGTAGGCAGCTAGCATCACCTAACGTGAAGACAGACCTTATAGGAATCCAGAGTTGTTTATTTCTGCCAAACTCTCATAAAAATTAAGTTGGCCAATGTCCCAAAAGGTTGGTGCAGTCCTTTTCTCAGGGGCGACTTGAGCATGACATGAGCAAACATCAAATATTTGATTGATTTAGCCTGCAAGACACTTTAAGAGCTTCAAACTTGGTTACATCAATAGTTATTGAAGTGTAACTCCTCAATAACAGAAGGTATGAATCCTGCCTCTGGCCTGGCCTGTCCTGACTGCTGCACAGTCAGTCATGTGGAAGCAGATATTGGTGTCAGACATCAGGCCGATACCAGGTGAAACGAGGGTATCTGTAGCAGAGAATTCAATTAAACATGTGATGGAAGGTTTCCACTTGATAACCCCAATGACACCCCGGCTCCCACCCACCCACCCGTCCTCCAAACTCCATGATGCTCATGCTAAACAGAAGGTACATCAGATCCTGCATAATGGTAAATGTCAGACACCAAGAATCAATAAATTACCTACCTACCTACCTAAAAGTAATGATTACTTGCTGTCAGACGATACTCCAAATTAAGCAGCAGGAAAAATGATTTTGGTGCGTCAGCAGTTAGTAATGAAAACAACAGCATTGATTAGATTGTCATTGAGTCTCAGTTTCTAATCTAAACACCAGCAGAGTGACATGAGACATGAGACCTTTAACATCACCTTGCACCTTATCAGACTATTATCAACCACCGGTGTCCATCACAACGTGACTAGGTTGACCCAAAGCCCTTTTTTATGTAACGGCTGTCATCACCCCCAATAATAAGGATCTACACCACATCTGTGCGGTGATATTCCCCAAGGCATCCATTCCCAAGCTCATGACACACAGGTCAACAACAAATATCACCAAGTATTTCTGCTGCTGCATTTCGTAGCCCTCCAGGCCCTCCATCCACATTGATTTTGTTCTAACTGCTGAATACCCATTCCCACCATTGCTATTCCACGGCATCAAGAAGTTGTCCACGCATCATTGCAGCCCCTTATTGAACCAGACAAGTCTAATTCTGATTCACAGCAACATCCCAGGCAAGCTTTGCATTTATATTGCAGTGGACTTCACAAGAACAAACTGTGTGACATCAAAACCCTCGTGAAGTGAAAGCTAGCTTCGAACTAGTTACACGCTTGGCTTTACTGTCCAAGAATGTAATAAAACCAAATCACCATTTAAAGGTCACTGCTACAACTAACGTCACTGCTAACAGCAAGGCTAACTACAGCAAGGTTATACCCTCAACTAGCATTAAGCTTCCAATGAAGTCCATCATACAAAACCCAAATCCAACAATGAGGATGTAAAGTGATGGATCTTCTGTTAGCTAGCCAAACACACACTTTCCAATGAAACTACAGTGAAAACTAGCAGCAGCTGGTCTGTAAAGGTTAAAATCACTCAGATGCAGTTATTAAAGATTGTACTCTATTTTAAGAGTCATTTTTCTAGTATTGTTTCTTAATAAATGTATTTATTTGGATGTTTATCCGTTGTGTATACATGCATACTACTGTACACCTCGTAAGAATGTATTTCACGTGTCCTACATCCACATGATTTATTTTCCATACCCACTTATTCCTACTCAGGGTCATGTGGGGCTGAAGCCTATCCCAGCATGCATTGTGCAGAAGGCAGGGAAACAGTCCATTACAGGGGGAACAGACAGACACTCACACACTCCCATTAACACCAATGGGGGAGGTGGAGTCTCCCATCCACCTGACCTGCATGTCCTTGGACTGCAGGAGGAAACCGGAGCACCCGGAAAACACGCAAACTCAGCATGTTTGTATTATATGAACTGAATACAACAAACCAAACCAAAATCTACACAAGGGAGAATATTCTAGAAGTGGCTTCCATCTTGTCAGTTTAGAGCTGGGGGCTTCAGAGTGGGAAAACGGCAGGTATGGATTTTACTGGATGAATTATAGATTAATCCCGGCATGCAAATGTCCTGGGGTTTTCCTCTGTGTGTGTGTGTGTGTGTGTGTGTGTGTGTGAGAGAGAGAGAGAGAGTCCACGTCTTCCTATTGTGATATTACCAGCAGATTGATGTGTGCGTGTGACCTGTAGGGCATTCCCTTGTTGTTAGTCATGGGCTCATAGGAGCACTTCGCCTTCAGTCTCTCTCCCTGGACACACACACACACACACACACACACACACACACACACGCACACAATCATCCACCCACAGCAGCCATTACGAACCCATATATTGGAATGGTACGGCACATCTATAATTCATATTGATATCAAATCATTGGTACGGTCCATCCTGAGCCCCGGGCAGCAATAACAACAGTATTTTGTTATTTACATTACATCGTCATCCAGACCTGATTGTGTTTTGTGTGTTTGGTATTTCTAGGGTGTGTCTGGTGCTCTACCGTAAGCATGATTGCAGGGGGTTCCCTCTCCTGCCTGTAGTGATGCTCTGACAGCAGCCTTAGAGTCACAGCGCCATCTGGTGGCCAGAGGCATCCAGCTCTCTGTGTCGTCTGTTAACTCTTACTGGTGAGCTGGTCATTTTCTGGCTAAGCTGCAATGCCAGAACCTCACTTCATTTCCTGTAACCTTTACCTTAGTCCAGCCTCTAAATCGCTCATTCATTTTTTTATCATCCTGCAAGGAAAATTGATGTGCAGACTAATTACGACATCATATACCATTAATGCTGCACTAGGCAAGTCCATAGGTCCATAGGTCCTCGTGAGCCAGGACCGCCACTGATCCCTCCTGATTCTCCCTATTTGCACAACTGAAACGGGAATTTGTCACTTCTCTGCCAACAGGAAGTGACAATTTAAAACTTCAGAGTGAAATCTGACTCCCAGACAGCAGCGACTGAGCGCTCCGCCCAGAGGAAGCTGGACTCTTGAAGAGTCCAGCTTGAAGCTGAAGATCTTTTCTTCTCCCTCTCTCTTTGGTTTCCTTTGGTATAAAGCGACACAGACCAGCCGGGTTGTGTGTGCAGTTTACTGACATCACCTCACAGGATTCCTGGTTCTGGACTTCAGATTTTTCAACCGCCATTTGGAGCTGCCAATGTGCCAAAGTTGCCTAATGCAGCTTTAAAGTAAGAATCAATAAAACTGCCAGATGAAGAGTCAAGATGAGTCAAGAGAGCGTTTCCTAACCGTAATCAATTAAATGGTGCTTTTTTTTTAAACATAATGGAATTCTGTCCTTTTGGTAATCGAGCGCTTTAGTCAGAACCGTCAAAACCTCTATCGCTGCCCTTTGACCTGCAGGCTGGCCGAGAGGGAGAAATAAACAGATGGTCATCTTTCCCAGGGGTGTCAATGTCCCTTTAGGAAATGTGTCTTGTTACAGCCACCGCCACAATGCCTCGTTAAGGTCCTGCCCAATCAGATGTAGCCATGACGACAGCCTAAAGCACCCCGGGAAATTGGTTGTTAGGAGATCTACCGTTCCACTATTGTTTCCTGTTTATCTGGTGATTGGTTTACCGGGGGATGGCAATTAGAGCGGCTGTTACTGTGGCAACCACCGCTGTTCCTGCAGGACCAAACAAACAAAACACAGGCCAGCCCTGTTTAAACCCAATGATTAATATTGGCACTTACAGACGGTGTCATTCTGCTGAAGGTCACAGTATCACCGCTGAGCAGAATGAAACTGACGTTTATTGAAAATATACAACAACCAGGGACAGAAATGATAGCAACAAGTTGTTGGTAAGGAAACTACATGGATGTTCTTCAGACTTCAGATTGTTTGGTGGCCAACAAACAATCCACATTTAATTCAGTTTCAGTTTGTAACATGTTTGCATCATTGACATCACCCTGACCGATAGACGTTCAATTTAAAAATGCCTATAGATTCATTGTACAGGTCACATCTTCAGGTTTCAGGTCTCAAGAAGCCAGCAGCGTGTGACTGCAATGAACTGAAAGTAGCTTCAGTCCATCTGACAAGCTGGATTGTCAGAGGCAGAATTTGTCGGCATTCAGCCCACCGGGACTAGAAACCATTATTGTGAAGAATCACAAACACACCCTTTCCCGACTCTCAACATTGGTTGCTATATAGAGGGACGATTTTTCCAAAGACGTGGATTTCAGACTTATCAACTTGCTGGCATTGAACAGTGAACACACTATTAATAATAACTCATATTCCCGTTACCTTTATACTGGTGAAAGGCTGCTCACATGCTCTTTCATACCCAACATCCTCTCCATCCTCCACCCCACAGAGAACAGAGTATTACCATGAACACCTCATGCCTTGGTATGCTGGCTGATACCCGTGTACCCCAGAGGTATCCAGAGGTCTAGTCGATAGGTTATGAAGGTCACCGAGTGTTTTTGAACAATCCAGGGATGTGCTAGTAAATGTGCTCGTTAGCTTGCACAGCTCAGCGCTTCTACATTAACGATGAATGTAAGTCTGACAGGGGGGACTAATAGAAACAGGAGAGAAGAAACGCTGGCGGCTAATTGGATCCAAGGATATCACACGAGGAAGCACAGCAAGAAATACCACTTTACTAGCCTGCAACACATCCTGGACCAAACACGTTGCTTTGCTGGATTTACCCGTTGTGTATCGTATTGTACGCTTTGACACCAAATCAGATTCACTTTAAAATAACACAGAGTTATTAAAGCTGCGTTAGGTAGACGTTCTGGACTTTCATGCTGTAAGGGACTGAAGAAAATGTCCATCAATACAAGCTGAGCTGATTTAGGGAAATAGGAAAAACACCTGAATACTGAGATTTAGTTCAAATGTATAACTAATATAATACGGTGTAATACTGTACAACAGGATGCAGATACATATAAATGTTTTCTTTATTATCTTTATCTCTTACATTGAATTGGGTAAAAACCATGAATGTGAATGTGTCATGAAACAGTAGAAAACAGTAGAAAATAACTAAAGCACATGCAGCAGAGAAAATGAACAATATGAGACAATACAAATCCATTTAAACAGACAGATTTATTTGTTTATGTGTTTCAAAGTGCTGTAGAATAATACTTTGTCCAAAGATATAACAAACAGGTATGGTAGGTATTAAACATCAAAATATGGTTCAATATATCTGCAATATATATAAATATATCAAATATGGTAAGGAGAAAGGGACCAAGAGAAGGAGGTATGGATTAAGGGAAGGAAGAAGGGACCAAGGGATGGAGGAATGAGTCAAGGGAAGGAGGTAGGACCAAAGAGAGGTGGTAAGGATTCACAGAGGGACAAAGGGACCAAGAGAAGGAGGTATGGATGAAGCAAAAGAAAAAGGGACCAAGGGAAGGAGGAATGAGTCATGGGAAGAAGGTTCGATCGATGGAAGGAAGTAGGCATTAAGGGAAGGAGGAAGGGACCAAGGGAAGCAGGTAGGGATCAAGGGAAGGGTGTAGGGATGAAGGCGACAAAGTGGTGGGAAACAAGGAGAGGTGGGTGGTGGTGGGTGGTGCCTCGTGGCATCAGGCGAGTTCTCTTGTTGCTCTCTGCAGCTCTAAAGGAAAGAAAGAAAGAAAGAAAGAAAGAAAGGCAGAAAGAAAGAAAATGAATGAGGAAGGAAACCATTACACCCTACAGGGAGAAAAGTTGAATCCACTTATTGAACCAACCAGATCCTGTCCAATCGTCTACCAGGTTTCCGGTGGAGGCTGTTCCTCCATCACCACCGGAAGTCAGCGCTATCTCTCCCAGACGGATGTTACTGTCGTTTTCTACGCTCCCCTCAGGACGACGCCCCCCTCAGGACGACGCCCCCTTCAGGACGACGCCCCCCTCAGGACGACGCCCCCCTCACCCCCTCTCTGTCCATCTTCACCCTCTGGACGACTCTGAGTCATATCAGAGCTGCTCAGTCTCTCTACTGTCTAAGTCTTATCTGCCTCTTCCTCCTCCTCCCCCCTCTGCCCTCCCCCTCTCCTCACCCTTCAAACCTTTTAGAAACAACTTCATCTGCAGCTCAGTAGGTAGAGCAAGGCACTAACAGACCATGGTTAGGGGTTCAATTCCCTGTGTAGCTCAGTAGATAGAGCAAGGCACTAACAGACCAGGGTTAGGGGTTCAATTCCCTGTATAGCTCAGTAGATAGAGCAAGGCACTAACACTCTCCTCCCCTCAGACTGCTGACCTCACCCCAACCCGTCTAGTTTGGTGTCTGTTATTTTATTTGGAGCTAAAACACCAGATAACTACCAGATCTGATGTTTCAATGGAAACATGAAAGATGTCTGACATTAAACAACAACAACAACTTGCACAATTCAATTCTCATCTTCCAACAATTTTCAATTCTTAAGAAATTCTTTCCTTTTTTTCTTATGATTGTTCAACAAGTCTCTTTATTCACTGATGGAGACACAACTAAACCAGGTTTCATCCTTTTGATCCTTGTTGGTGAAATCCTCCCTCACATGCATCTAACCCACCTCAGAAGCCTCAGCCTCCCTGGTGTCAGCTGTTTCTATCAGGGTACTGAATAAACCTGATAGACTAGATTACACACACACACACACACACACACACACACACACACACACACACACACACACACACACACACACACACACACACACACACACACACACACACACACACACACACACACACACACACACACACACACACACACACACACACACACACACACACCTCTAACCCACCTCAGAGGCCCAGGCAGACCGTCAGCTCCTCCAGCGTCAAGCCTCGGTCTCCGTCCCCGTCGCAGTACTGAGCGAACTTCTTGGCGCAGCGCCGCGGCTTCAGCCTCCGGCGGAGGTACTGCCGCAGCGGCCGGGCCTCGCGCTCGCTCAGCACCCCGCTGGAGTCCACGTCCAGCTGGCCGAAGTGCCAGCGCAGCGCCACCTCTGGCCCGGAGGACTCCGCGGCCTCTGGAGCAGCAGGAGGAGGAGCAGAGTCCAGAGTGGGGGAGGAGGAGGAGGAGGGAGAGGGGGTTGGAGAGACTGGGGATGAAGAGGAAGAGTCGGAGGAAGGTGTGCTTAAGGCTCTGGTGGAGAGAGACGAGACAAAAAGACAGGAGGGGAGTGAGTTGAGGAGCTACGACTGATGAAAACCATGTGAAGCCCTTAGAGACTGGAACAGTGATGAAGGACCGTACAGATACATGTGATTTGATTTAATAACCTTTAATATATCGATCTGTCTTGTTACACGTCTACTATATTTGTTTTTATGCCTTTATATAAATTATGGCCATAAATTTGCAATAAAAATGCAATCAGGTTTATCAGTATTAGTATAGTTGGTGGACGTTTTCATAGATGGAGTAGCTCATGGTTGTAATAAAATCAACAACATGTAGAATAAAAACTTCTATTCTCTTGCGCTGGCATGAACTTCATGAAACCCAAACAAGCAACAGGATGTCAGGTCAGGTCAGCAGCACGTCTGTGGTCAGACTGCTGTGACACCACGTCCCCGGCTGTTCGCACCTCGGCCACCAAATATAACCCAACAACTCTACTCATTCCTTCATACAGAGCTCGATAGATATCTAACTACAGCAACATGCCACGCCACATCCCCCTGCTATGTTCATCAGACACACAGCAAGAAAAACTTCTGTATCTGACCGAACCACAAGCTGGAATTCATAAAGGTATCAGAAGTGTGTGTGTGTGTGTGTGTGTTTGCAGCAGTGCTACCTGACATTAACAAGCCAGCTACCATGGGAATACATTGGGGATGGCTGGGGAAGAGACAAGAGAGAAAGAGAGGAAGAAAGAGCAAGAGAGAAGGAGAAAAGTGAAAGAAGAGAGAGAGAGAGAGGAGAATAAAGGATAAATCACAGATGGATGGATACAGGGAAAAAATAGGACGTTTGGGAGATGAAAGAGGGAGGCTGAAAGGAGGAGGCGAGTTTGTAAATGAAGAGAGGGGCAGATGGAGGGAACGAGGGAGTTATTAAACGGCTGGAAGCATTCGAGCAGCAGAGAGAAACAAGAGAGAGAGAGAAACACTTTCCATCAGTTCATCAGGGACTCGATCAGGCTTGTGTTGTTTGTCTGATGCGTTCACTGGTCATGAATGAAATGTGACGCTGGCTTTCGTTTGACATTCTGGGCAGGCAGGAGCTCAGCGGCCAGCATGCAGCATGGGCCAGGAGCAGTCAGACAGAGGGGGGAGGTGCAGAAACATCCACTACACTGGTGATAACTCTGTGAAGGTGTGGTACCTTCACACCCAGAGCTCAATTCACCCAGCTTCCTATCTGAGGAATAGCGCTTCCCCACGTTGGCAGGCTGACATAAACCTTCATGACGTAGTTTAGTTTATTTCATAATAAGCTGCATCAAAGTGATGGAGGCTGTAAAAGGGTAAGGGTCTTCTAAATCAACGCTTTTCTAAAAATATAATTGAGTTTTTGTTTATATTGGTGGTCGTTCGCCTCATGATGATCACCGACTGGAGGTGTTTTAATAGCCACTTCATCACTGCTTACAGCCCATTTTCACTGACGGGAAATAAACCGGATGCTATTCATTGCTCAAAAGGAGAAGCGGAGAATGTTGTTACCTACAATCCTCTGCTAAAACAAGTTCAACGGTGGTCAACGCTCAGCGGCGCCAGAAGAGCAAACACCAATCAGGAATGAAAATGACGGAAAGTGAACGCTTTAAAAAGAATTTCCAAAACAACTGCTACATCATTTGCTGGTAAATAAATGCTGTATTTTAAACTCCATTTTTACAGTTCACACTTGGTAGTTCTTTTATAGAAATCTCAAATGCCGAACTGCATTTGAACGCCTCCTTCCTATGAATTTTCAGTGAAGAAAAGCAATGAAAACTCCTCTCTGGTAATTTAGACATCATGACCTGTCCTGGCGTCTCCTGGTTCTCTCCTCCTCCAGGGACTCTCACAGGAAATCACTATTAAATTGATAATTATCAGTGTTGCGATGGTTAAAATTACCGGTGAGAACTCAGTTTCCCAGCGTGCTCTGCTTCCAGCTGCAGGGCTCTGACCAGACTCTGCAGGAACTCCTTCTTACGAGCCCCTGGGCACCCTGGGAAAGTAGAACAGAATAGAATAGAATAGAATAGAATAGACCTTCATATCCAGATTCTGGATTTTAGGTGGTGGAACAAATCCCTACCAGCTCCAGGGCTGCTGTTCTGTAGCTAACCCTGACCTCTGATTCTCACTGTGGATCAATACATTATTTCATTACATTATACACAACCAGAATATTCTTAATGCTCAGTTTCCATTATTATTATTATTATTATTATTATTATTTGGGCTAACAATAATCAAATAATAACACAACATAAAAGCATTAATTTACTTGTGTTTTTTGTGTGTTTTTGTCAGTTACCTGAATGCCTCTGTAACACCTATCTGTGTCTGTTTGTCTGTTTGTCTGTCCAGTTGTATTTACCAGGTAGGGGTCTCTCTCTGAACCTCCTGTCCGTCTGCGTCTCCTCCGTCCCAGTGCACTCTGGGAGGCGGTTCCTATGAAGAGATGGTTACGCTGGTGTTTTAACTCTGGTGTTAATGCAACCTGTATCACCGGCCAGCTTGTATTTGGTTTGCTTGGTGCTATAATAAACCAGACCACATCCTGAGGTGGTCAAATGATTGGTCTCATCTTGGTGGGTGTAACCATGAGTATTTGTTAACTACTGAGCACTGAACATGAGTATACACAGCATTTCAAACTGAATCCTTCAAATAGAGATAATGCCACTGCTTCTCAGGAGGAAGAGAAATCAAAGAATGAAAGAGACACTGAGACACATATAAACACACATCATCACATAAAATCCTCCAACGTCCTCCTCTTAGGGGTTTGTCAGCAACTGAGCGGTCCAACTGTCATTTATTGTGATTTATTATTTATCTTTTCTTTGAACAAAAACCCACCTAGGGACGGGTGATAGCAACTGCTTGTAGTATTGAGATAAAATGCTTCTCTTTGTCAGTGAAATTGCATCTGTCCCTTTGCAGAACAGTCAAATACAATACAGAGATGAGAGGAAAGAGAACAGAACAGAAATGGCTGCTACTGATAAACTCATTGAACTCCCACAGATGACTGGCCAAACGTAGACGAAGTGACAATGGAGGTTGATAGCAGGACATTTATCAGCCATAAAGGATCAACTGTAACCGTCAGGTTTTGGTGTCAGCCAATCAGAATCAAAGACCAAGGCCTTCTTTCTAGACCGACGATCAACAATCATACAGGAGAAATCCATCGGAGGAGAGGAGAGAGACCAATTTCTCCACCGACAGTAGATAGACCAGAATGCAATGCAGTAGCCAAGATAGACCAGAATGCAATGCAGGTGGTGTTTTGTGTAAGGGATGTGGCTGTGATCATAGATGCCCCAAATAGTCATGAACAATTCGGCTAGCTAGCTATACTTATATGACCATTCACCACCTTTGATTGATAGCAACAAGTTCATGTCCATCATCTGGGAGTTGCCACAAGGCATTCTAGGAAATGTCGGGAAGTAGAAGTAGACAAGGCAGGTTGAGGGATAGTGGGTACACCAAAAAAGTAAATTACAACGCTTCATCACAAAATATCCCCTGGAAAGAACAGACTGATGATACGGACTGTTCCTTCAACTAATTGATTGTCTTGATTGATTAATTACCTGGCGGAGGTGCCTGGCAGCGGTCTGCCCGTATCAATTCTGACACACCAGCAGTAACCCGTAGCAACGTGACACTGCACGGGGTTGTAGCGGCCGTCCGCAGTGCATTCTGGGACAAAACGTTCTTCCTGTCTGACTGAACGCATCTGAGAGAGCAGTGACGCTCGCTCACGCTCACACGTCTGTGGACTGTCTGTACACACATACAAGTCAGGACACACACACACACACACACACACACACACACACACACACACACACACCAGCATGGATAAACACACATAAACAGATGTCAGCATTAACACGTTTGTACTGATATTCGCTGTAAGACTGTATCAAGACTTCCATTCATTCACTAACCCTAACCCTACTAAACGACCCGAACCTTCACTGAAACCCTGAAATCAGAAATAGTATTTTTTCTCTTGTGAGAAGAGCAAAAACATGAAGGATTAGTAGTATTTTTGTAGTTTTACTTCCCTTGTGAAGATCCATTTCTGTTAGTCATAGTTGTGAGAACTTCAGGACCTCACTAATAGAGTTAAACCTGGTACACACACACATACACATGTAGACATATATTATATATGACACAAGCAGCAGACAAACTGATCTCTTACCGGTGGGTCGTCTGACAGAGCGGTTTCCTTTAGGGTCAGAGTTCAGCAGGATGGTCACCCAGAATGGAGGAGCTGTCAACTCTGGACAAGAGGAGTTTAGTTTAAAGATTGTTTTAAGGCATTTCTGCTTCTTTAGATATTGTAGAGCGGAGAGAGACGGTGGCCTGTGACAAACATCAGGAGCCAGATGTATCTGTTAAAATATAAATACTCATTCAATTACTTAATGTATTAAATACTTCATAGTAATTCAGTGGCTGGAATACTCGGCTGTGGCTGATTGACAGAAAGCGCTGCGTGGTTTGGATGGAAGTATCCACCAGGTGACATGTGTCATGTCGCCTGTTACATGGTTACATGCATGTTACATGTATGTTATATGTATGTTCGGTATAACACTGGATGCTTCTCGGAGGCCATTCTGTCACCTGCAGGTCTGCTGGGGTCCAATGTAGGCCTGGGTACAGCAGTCTCATCTGGAATACACCATGAACAGGGACATGAGAGAGACATGAGAGGGACATGAGAGAGGGACATGAGAGAGAGACATGAGAGAGGGACATGAGAGAGACATGAGAGAGAGACATGAGAGAGGGACATGAGAGAGGGACATGAGAGAGACATGAGAGAGGGACATGAGAGAGACATGAGAGAGGGACATGAGAGAGAGACATGAGAGAGGGACATGAGAGAGGGACATGAGAGAGACATGAGAGAGGGACATGAGAGAGGACATGAGAGAGAGACATGAGAGAGGGACATGAGAGAGGGACATGAGAGAGGGACATGAGAGAGACATGAGAGAGGGACATGAGAGGGACATGAGAGAGAGACATGAGAGAGAGACATGAGAGAGGGACATGAGAGAGACATGAGAGAGGGACATGAGAGAGAGACATGAGAGAGGGACATGAGAGAGGGACATATGAGAGAGACATGAGAGAGGGACATGAGAGAGAGACATGAGAGAGACATGAGAGAGGGACATGAGAGGGACATGAGAGGGACATGAGAGAGAGACATGAGAGAGGGACATGAGAGAGAGACATGAGAGGGACATGAGAGAGAGACATGAGAGAGGGACATGAGAGAGAGACATGAGAGGGACATGAGAGAGACATGAGAGAGGGACATGAGAGAGGGACATGAGAGAGGGACATGAGAGAGAGACATGAGAGAGACATGAGAGGGACATGAGAGAGAGACATGAGAGAGGGACATGAGAGAGGGACATGAGAGAGGGACATGAGAGAGGGACATGAGAGAGGGACATGAGAGAGAGACATGAGAGAGACATGAGAGAGGGACATGAGAGAGAGACATGAGAGGGACATGAGAGCGACATGAGAGAGGGACATGAGAGAGACATGAGAGAGAGACATGAGAGAGACATGAGAGAGGGACATGAGAGAGAGACATGAGAGAGAGACATGAGAGAGGGACATGAGAGAGAGACATGAGAGAGGGACATGAGAGTGGGACATATTTGTAGTCTTGGCCAGCTGTCTGTGAATGCTCAGTTTGCTGCTGGTGTGTCTGGCAGAGTAACAACCAGCGTCACGCTAGGAAAAATACCTCACTACTGTCTGAGTGAATGTGAAGCATACTAAACCACTGGCTTATTGGAGTTGAAGCATACTATACAACTGTCGTAATGAATGTGAAGCATAATACCACATGCCGTCAGAGTGAATGGAAAACATACTGCACTGCTTTTAGTGAATCTGAAATACAATACAGTGAATGTGAAGTAGAAACCATTTCTCACCTCTGAGTGGAGCTGAATCAGTGGTCTGAGCCATCTTGATGATTTGATCTGCATGGGACAATATAACAAAACAGAGGGCTTCACTAAGGGTGGAAGATTTCTTGAACAAAATACCAAAGTTGTGCTCTCAACTATTTGCCCAAGATGCTGAGCAACTCCAGAGACCAGTGGATCTGCTCAGTGGCCAACGGTATTAGACTGGTTGTACTGGGCAGCTCCAAGGTGTGAAAGTCCCGCAACTGTATGAATGTGAAGCAAAACCTTTCCCTGATAAATAAATGTTAAGGTGCTACATGTTTTAACATTTCATTTAATTTCATTTTGAGACATTGGTACTTTTACCGTAAACAATCGAGACCACTGGCAGCCTCTACACTGCCACTGGGTCGAATTTTGCAGGAAAGCTGCTGGATTGTTTTATAGTACAAAGGGAGATTGCTTAACAGCACTAAACAGGAAGAGGGCGCTGTTCTTCCAACACAAAGAGAAAAGTAAAGCCAAAGAGAAAACCTTTGACCTAAGAGGCAAAGTTCCTGTTGGTGACAGGAAGCAACGGGGTTTATGGGAAATGTGGTCTCAATTTTAGCACGAACAATATTGAGGTTTAAAAAACGCCACATGCAGCATCTTTAATGAAACACATCTGACCTGTGCAGTTAGGAGTCACATGGAGGACTGAGGTGCCACTGGCAGGCTTGCCATCGGGGGTGGAGCACCAGCAGTAGCCAGTTTGGTTGTGGCACTGCACCTGCAGGAAGTGGCCGTCTGGGCTGCACTCTGGCACAAAGATGGCTGCCATGGGGCTAACATGGCTGCTGCTGCTGCTGTGGGCGCTGGCCTCCAGAGCCTGAGACCGGGCCAATTGGCATTTGGACTGGCCTGGGTCTAAAGCGAGGAGGAGAATCAGATTTTGCAATTTGGGATCATCAGTCAAGTTCAGGGGACGCAACTTATGAGCAACATGGGAAATAATATTCACAGTTGGTATTGATTGGAAAGTGTGAGTGGATTGCCCCGAGCCCTGATGAAGCAGTAGTAGAAGCTGTGGGTCGGTACCGGAGCAGTGGGCCCGTGGAGCTGAGCGGAGCTGGGTGTTGATGCACTGGGCCCTCTGGAAGGCACAGAGGGATTTATACAGCCTGCCGTTGCTGCCGCACACAGCTCTGTGGCGCCCCCTCTGGCAGTCCAGGACACAACCCCTTGGCCACATGTTCTCTGTGATCAGGAAAGGCTACAGAAACACACACAAAGTTTTGCTTCATCACTGTTTGACACACGATGCTTTGTTAGCTATAACAGCCTCTTCTCATATCAAGTCACAGCTATAGTTACGAAAAGTAAAGCACTGTAATTTTGTATGATATTGTACAAACCAAGTGAAAGAGGAGGCGGAGATCATGTGACTGAAACAGGTAGGTAAACAAGTAGTTTCAGATAGATACAGATAGTTGAAAGTCAGGGTGGTGGATGGGTGTATATACTAACCCTAACCATAACTGTGGCAACCTGGGTCCAAGTACTGACCGAACTAACAAAAACAAAGATGTTTTCAGCCTTATTTAACCATGGCCACAACCGTACCCTAACCTTAACCAAAATTGGTAGTTGCCAACAACCTACTCCTTACCTCAACCGTAATCGAAGTTGGTTCAGTTGACTAATCTTAACCCTGACCTTGATCCAAACCTTATCCAAGGTTGTTTTAGTTGACTAACTCATTTGATTTTGGCACACATGCAGTGATAGGATATGAGGCTGGCCATATGTAGGTATAGTACAAATTAAAGGTGCATAAGGTATCGTAAGATATGTACAAATGTTGTGAGACATGTTGGACATAATTACAGAATATAAATGGTCAATGTGAAATAATTACTGTGCAACACACAAAATATATTGAGCTATGGGGAGGATGTAGAAGCAGAGTGACAGGGAGGATGAATGTGTAGCGTTGGCATGCTAGCTAGCGTGTCAGGCGTCTAATATCACACTTGGATGAAACTGGGAAGAAGAGTGAAAGAAAGAGAGGAGAAAGAGGAGGAGAGAAAGTCAAATGGAGAGGGAGGGAGGAGGAGAGAAAGAGGAAAGAGAGAGGGGGAGAAAGAAGGATAGGAGAGTGAGAGTCATAGAAAGCGAAAGAGGAAGGGTGTTAGAAGGGGGAGAGAGAAAAAGACTGTGTGTGTGTGTGTGTGTGTGTGTGTGTGTGTGTTGTGTATGTGTATGTGTATGTGTATGTGTATGTATGTGTGTGTGTGTGTGTGTGTGTGTGTTTTGGCCTCCACCCTGCTGTTATACCTGTGAGAGCTCCGATTTTGCAAACTACTGAGTAAATAAACTGCAGTAATTGAGGCGAGGATGCCAGCTTCTTCCCTGCAGACACACAGACATACTCTCTGATGGGGACCGGCTGTCTGTCTGTCTGTCTGTCTGTGGGGTTTTAAGCTGAATGTGAGCTCAGAGTATATTACATTAACTTCATTAAAATGTGTAACCAGGAAATGGTTCGACTTTTCCTTCCCATAAAGTGTATTCACCTTGCTCCTTGGCCATCAGCTCTTTAGATGTTGCCATTTCCTCTTTTATGAGTTTACTGATCTGACATGCAGCATGTTAACGTTCAATAAATCATCACCACTTTCATTTTGAGACCTCAGTATAATTACCGTAAACAAACCAGACCACCACCAGCAGCCTGTCAGCCTCTACCAGCCTCTACCAGCCTGTCAGCCTCTACCAGCCTGTTAGCCTCTACCAGCCTGTCAGCCTCTACCAGCCTCTACCAGCCTGTCAGCCTCTACCAGCCTGTCAGCTTCTACCAGCCTGTTAGCCTCTACCAGCCTCTACCAGTCTGTTAGCCTCTACCAGCCTGTTAGCCTCTACCAGCCTGTCAGCCTCTACCAGCCTGTCAGCCTGTTAGCCTCTACCAGCCTGTCAGCCTGTTAGCCTCTACCAGCCTCTACCAGCCTGTTAGCCTCTACCAGCCTGTCAGCCTCTACCAGCCTCTACCAGCCTGTCAGCCTGTCAGCCTGTTAGCCTCTACCAGCCTGTCAGCCTCTACCAGCCTCTACCACCCTGTCAGCCTCTACCAGCCTCTACCAGCCTCTACTCTCATTCTACATCGTGGCCACTGGGTCGATTTGGAGAGAAATCTGCTGGATTGCTTTACGGCACAAAACAGGAAGAGGGCGCTGTTCTTCCAGCGCTAACGGAGCTAAAGCTTTCAGGATTTCTGGCAACAGCAGATGGAGGAAGGAGAGAAAGGAAGAGAAATCTGAGTGGACGTTTGCGTTCTCCTATCTGGGCAGTGTTGGCGCCTGCATGGTCCCTCAGTCCTATGACGACACTGACTGAGCTGCTGTTAGCTGTGATGCCCCATCAGATCTGGATGTCCCACCATAATACACTTTTATGCATTGTGTATACGCTGCTTGCCCAAACTCGGCATCTATTGCAGCCCGACTGTCCTGGTAGGGGGATCCCTCTCTGAGTAGCCCCTCCCTCTCTGAGTAGCCCCTCCCAAGGTTTCTTCCATTTCTTCCAAAAAGGTTTTGTGGGAGTTTTTCCTTGTCCTCTGTGAGGGTCTAAGGCTGGGGGATGTCGTGTACTAACTATTTATTGTTTCACATGTTGGGCACTGTGAAGCCTTAGAGACTGGAACGGTGATTAAGGGCTGTACAAATAAAATGTGATTTGATTTGATTTGAAATCACTTCCAACATGTTGATCCTCTTCAGGAAAGACAAAGAGGAAACTTTGAGGAAGCACCGGGGTTTGTGGGAAATGTGGTCTTAATTTTGACTAGTGTGCCAGCAACCACATCGACCATGGTCTCATTTGTTTACGGTAATTATATCAAGGTATCGCAATTCATTTGATAACGATGTTCCTGCAGAATTACAGGGGTAACAACAACAGAGGTACGAGACTAGAGTACAGTAGAACGGAGTAGAATAGAAGAGGAGGAGAGGAGAGGAGGAAAGGAGAGTAGAGCCAGGATGGAAGGGGAGGAGGAGGAGGAGGAGGAAGAGGAGGAGAGTCTGGCTAGTGCCACGGTCCAAATTACTACCACATGCTTCACTAGGTGCCTGACATCGCACTCACAGCTTGGGATCACACACAACCTCACATCCCTCCAAGATACACATTCGCTTCATTACACACACACACACACACACACACACACACACAGCTGGCCAGCCACCCTGCCTTCTCATTCCACTCCATCCTTCATCAATACCTCTTTGTCCATCAGCCTCCCGTCTCTCATTCACACACACAACACACTCCGTCACACTCCAGCCGATCTGCCACGGTGTGTGTAACGGTGTTGACATAATTTAGCGGTGAAAGAGATCTCTGTGCCTCCACGTCGCGGCGTTCAGTCGTGTATTGACGGCAGAGATCAATGTGTATGAACAGGTACAGGTTATCCTCTCGGTTCATGTTGATGAGCCGTTTAAAAGACGTCCAGGTGGTTTATGGCTCGGCTGTCTGGGATAACAGTGAAAGTTCAGGAGACGTCATTTCTGATATTTACAGCTGTTTATGCTTTGTCTCAATATATAATAATGCATTTACTGCTTGGTTTTATATTTTCTACTATTCATTATGAAATATGTTGATTGTTTTTCTGTCTGTAACTTTTAAAGGACAATGTAGTTGAGGCTGGCTGAGAGAAGAAAGAAGCCTTAGGAAGTTGTTGCGTGGTCTGACTAATTCTCTATTTGTTGCTTATTTGTTTGCAAAAAAACAAACAAAACCAAAAGAAAAGGAGAACCGCTTACGATTTTTGGTGACTAGTATTTCTCTTACCTACCTACAAAAACACTTATTGTAAGTGGCTTTGGATAAATGACTGTAATGTAATGTAATGACAAGACACCGACATGTTGACTGTGGCAGGGATGGTGTCAACGTACTGAAAGAAGAGGAAGGAAATATGGACTGGAGTCATTTTTCATCTGTTTTCAGAAGCTGTTGTGGCGTAGGAAAGACAGTAGAGCTGAACTGGGGAAACCTGCAGCCAGAAACCAGACTAACACCTGAAACTGTAAAGAAAACTGTAGAGGATTTATCAGAAGAACTGATAGTAAATTGTCAAGCCCAACCTGACCCCAGCCCAGCTCTCCAAGGTGATGGAGGGCATCCTGATAAATATCAGATAATAACAGTTCAATTAAGAAATCACATGAAATCAAACCATCAGATGCTGTTAAGTTTGGACATAAATCTCAAACTGTAATGGAGAAAAACAGTGGAGCGAGCAGGGAGCAAAGGGGGAGGAATGGAGGGAGGAATAGAGGGAGGAATGAAGGGAGGAATAGAGGGAGGAATGAAGGGGAATGGAGCGAGGAAAGAAAAGAGGAATGGTGGGAGGAAAAGGGGAGGAATGAAGGGGAGTGGAGAGAGGAAAGAAAAGAGGAATGGTGGGAGGAATAGAGGGAGGAAACAAGGGAGGAATGGAGGGAGGAAAAAGGGAGAATAGAGGGAGCAAAGAAAGGAGGAATGGAGGGAAGAAAGAAAGAAAGGAGGAATGGAGGGAGGAATGGAGAGAGGAAAAGGGGAGGAATGAAGGGGAATGGAGCGAGGAAAGAAAAGAGGAATGTGGGAGGAAAAGGGGAAGAATGAAGGGGAATGGAGAGAGGAAAGAAAAGAGGAATGGTGGGAGGAATAGAGGGAGGAAACAAGGGAGGAATGGAGGAAGGAAAAAGGGAGAATAGAGGGAGCAAAGAAAGGAGGAATGGAGGGAAGAAAGAAAGGAGGAATGGAGGGAGGAAAGGAGGAAGTAAAAGGCAGAATGGTGAAAGGAAAAGGGAGAATGGAGGGAGGAAAGAAGGAGGAATGGAGGGAGGGAGTAAAAGGCAGAATGGTGAAAGGAAAAGGGAGAATGGAGGGAGGAAAGAAAGGAGGAATGGAGGGAGGAAAAGGGGAGGAATGAAGGGGAATGGAGCGAGGACAGAAAAGAGGAATGGTGGGAGGAATAGAGGGAGGAAACAAGGGAGGAATGGAGGGAGGAAAAAGGGAGAATAGAGGGAGCAAAGAAAGGAGGAATGGAGGGAAGAAAGGAGGGAGAAAAATGCAGATTGGTGGAAGGAAAGGGGAGAAATGGAGTAAGGAAAAGGAGGAATGAAGGGAGGAAAGAAAGGAGGAATGGAGGGAGGAAAGGAGGGAGTAAAAGGGGAGGAATGAAGGGGAATGGAGCGAGGAAAGAAAAGAGGAATGTGGGAGGAAAAGGGGAAGAATGAAGGGGAATGGAGAGAGGAAAGAAAAGAGGAATGGTGGGAGGAATAGAGGGAGGAAACAAGGGAGGAATGGAGGAAGGAAAAAGGGAGAATAGAGGGAGCAAAGAAAGGAGGAATGGAGGGAAGAAAGAAAGGAGGAATGGAGGGAGGAATGGAGAGAGGAAAAGGGGAGGAATGAAGGGGAATGGAGCGAGGAAAGAAAAGAGGAATGTGGGAGGAAAAGGGGAAGAATGAAGGGGAATGGAGAGAGGAAAGAAAAGAGGAATGGTGGGAGGAATAGAGGGAGGAAACAAGGGAGGAATGGAGGAAGGAAAAAGGGAGAATAGAGGGAGCAAAGAAAGGAGGAATGGAGGGAAGAAAGAAAGGAGGAATGGAGGGAGGAAAGGAGGAAGTAAAAGGCAGAATGGTGAAAGGAAAAGGGAGAATGGAGGGAGGAAAGAAGGAGGAATGGAGGGAGGGAGTAAAAGGCAGAATGGTGAAAGGAAAAGGGAGAATGGAGGGAGGAAAGGAGGGAGAAAAGGGCAGAGGGAGGACGTGAGGGAGGAAGGGAGGAAAGCAGCCCAGGTGCAAAGTACTGGGCAGACTAGGTTTCCTGTCTGTCATGTAGGTACGACAGCAGCTACAATATCCTCAGTGTTAAAACTATTAGCACCAGTGTTTCTGGACCTATAAACCCCAGCCGTGTGTGTGTGTGTGTGTGTGTGACGGAGAGAGAGAGAGAGGCAGGTAGAAAGCGAATGTGAGTGAGTGAGTAGCAGAGAAAGAGAGAACAAGCCCCCACTGTCTCCCCCTGCCTCCCCCCTTCCAGATGGACCGGGTACATTACTCCACAGGAACACATTAAAGCCCATCTCCAGAGCTTTGCCCTGGCCCGCTGAAATATGATGTTTGGCCAAGCAAACGGTGGCCGGTGCCGCCGAGAGGACTCCTGACACGAACCGGCAGGATTTACCGTTCGAACAAACTCCCTGTCCTGTCATATAGAGGCTCGCTGGGGGGGCGGGGGGGGTGAATCGGTTGCTTGTGAACGCAGCTTTCTCCATTAATCTCTACATGGCTGAATCGCTGGACAGTCCTCGCTGTCCACACACACACACACACACACACACACACACGGACGATGACATGTTTAACAGGTGTACTCTCAAGGGATCCAGTGCTGTGCGTACAAGCAACACCTTCACACACACACTTCAGCATTGACATACACTGAGTGGACACATACACACACACACCTTCCACAGTGAAAAATCACTATAACATCCCCATGATATTCCAATAGATTTATAGTGTCTGTGTCTCAATAGTGAGTTTACTGACTGTATTGTACTTTATGGGTATTTTTTATATCCTATGATCCTACTGTAATATTCCTATGAGGACTTATAGAGTAACTGTGGTCCTAACATCTCTTCTCCTGTCATATTTCTAAAAGTACTCATACAGTTGCTGTGATATTTATTGTATTTTCCTTCTAAAATGTATTACAGTTGATATATTATTATAGTTCATTTTCGTGAGTTCTCTCTCACACACACACCTGTCTGTTTTCCCTCGGGTCGCAGGTTAAATATTTGCTGGCGGTGGTGTGTGTGTGTGTGTGTGTGTGTGTTTGTGGTCGGGTCTAGCTGGCTAGCTAGTATTACTCTGCTCTACAGGGGCCTCCCTCTGGGGAGCCCACAGACCCCCAGGACAATTTCTAAATCAAACATGAAAAATAATATGTTCATACTGAAACACACTACTGTCTGCATTGTGAAGTCTATTCAGTGTGACTGAACCCTTCATGAACCAATTAAAGGCTAAAGCTGATACAGCCTGGCCTTAAGGAGCCGCTGTGGTCCAACAACCCCCAGATAGGAGGCAGTTTCAAAGGTTTGACAATATAACTGTACTGGAGATTACTGTTTACGGTCTCAGGACTTGTTTTGTGAACACCTGAGGTTTAAACTGAATTAGCCAAAGTGCTTTTTTTTGCAAAGTGCTTTTTCTTCTTAAAACTTACTGCAAAAATGATTTAAACCCGACAGATCTTGTGGCAAACTTAATAAGGACCTGGCTTTAGAATAGGTTTGGCCTACATGGAGCACCTGCATGTAAACCTTTACTTTCTTTTGTTAAGTGACTGGATTTTGACTTTATTTTGTTAGTGTGCAACTGTTTGTCATGATGCTGCGTTCCTGGTCTCCTTTGAAAAACAGATTCTTCCCCTCTAACGGGACTTAACCTGGTTACACACAGAGAGAGGAGGGGTCTCAGAAAATAGAAAACTAGAATGACTCAAACAACCTTCTGATTTTCAAATGGTTCTTTGTATCCAAACAAGGTTCATATTGATATTTGGACATTCTGCTATAACCAAGCTTTAAATCGTTTTCTGGCAGGCCAACACTGCAGAAGTGTCCCTCTGAACAAATCTTGTATTTAGTCCTAAAATCTTTTAACAAAATCTACCAACGGGGGAGACATAATGCAACTAGTGTCTAATGCAGTTTGAACAAAACAGGACTATATGTGGCAGCTCACTACACAAGAGGTTATTTGGTTCCCCGGTAGACCAGTCCTTGTTTCCAGAACACTACATGACTCGATAAGACAAGGTATTTTTATTTTTTTTACATCCGATGCTCTACTGAGGTCCTACCGCTGGTCTGTCGGTCTGAGCAGACTCCGAGAGCAGGAAGACGAGCAGCGCGCGGCAGGTGAAGGTGAGCGCGAGCATCGTTCCTCCCGCCGCGGCCCAGGGCGTGATGCTCCGCCGCCGGAGGAGGAGGGGAGGTCGCGCGCTTCTTGGTTCCTGTGGTTCCAAAGCGCCGCTGTAGCCAGCCTTGTTGGAGAGGGGTTCTTTAACGGGACCGAATCACGTCACGACTGCGGCGTCACTTCTGATTTTACCGAGTTGTTCATTTTGTTGACTCGCTCCCTGCCGGTTCTGAGTAGTTCCCACGGTAAACGTTGGCCTATGCTACAGATTAACCTCGGTGTTGTCCGGTAAAGTTCTGAAACCGGAGAAAAGCTCCTTCTGGAAGCTCCTTCATCTACCGCTCGACAAAACGGGTCCCGACTGTGAGGCCAACATGCCAAAGTCATACCTTTCCTCTCCAAACGTCCGGCCCATTTCCGCTCCACGCGCGTAAAACCTGTGGCGTAACAGTAGTCCGCGCGGTGGTCCCTGTTTACCACGGCGACCATATGGAAACATTCACACCATCATATACTTTTATCCACTGGGTGTATTATACGTGTATTTCAGTATGTTCCGTGGTTGTAGTTACTTATATTATTTTCTCTACTGCTCTTCTGACTATATTGATACTGCGGGTATCAATACAGTTTTCTCTAATCTCATCTAATGTAACCCAAGCCTCTGGAGTCAAATCATACGGAAGCTGGTTTGGGTCAATTAAGAGAGTGGCTTCTCCTAAATTCAAAAGCTGGACATTTGCCATAAAAATGTTCTTATGTTCAATTTATTAACAAATTGTTGAAGATGAAAGCCAAAATGTATCCTATAATACTTTATAAAAAAGATCATAAAACTATAATATTATAGTGATACCATAGGACATGAAAATACCATAAAGTAAACTAAGGTACTAATGAAAGCCTATAGGAATATTGGTGATTTTTCATTATGCTTATCATTTTTATATATATATATACAATATATATATATATTTTTTTTTTTAATTATCTAATATATTTGAATGGAGTGATTTGAAAGTGAACCCTTACTTGGGACTATTTTCTACTAATAATCTAACCCTTACAGCCCCGTCACCACCAGCAGACCAGTAACACACAGACAAAACAAAGGGAAAAAAGACAGCAAGACAAGCCAGTCGCATTTTGTAAGGAAACTTTATGTGTGCTTGTGAAACTCACTTATCATTAGAGACAGAAGGCGTTGCAGTTTCCAGTACAGCAGATAAGGTTTGATATTAAAGAGTACAAAAAAAAAAAAGAAAATCACAATTCCAGAGTTCATTTCTCTCCAACCTCGCAGGGGAAAAAAAACAAAAACACAAGCTTTTGGTCCAAGTCTTTTTTTTAGTTCCTTGCCAGTCCCTCCCTCTCCTCTCTCTCCCCCCGTGACCCCTGACCCCTCCAAGGCCTACAAACACCTAAGAAATCCTCTATCCCCCGATAATTTAGATGAATTTTCTCAATATTGGATTACTCTGATCGATTCTCACCTTTAATCTCAGAACTCTGAACACAATATGATTGCATAGATTTGTAGACAGAAATTTCCTTGTTCTTAATCTATTTATTTAGCACATACTGGAATGCTTATAAAGACAACCCCCCAATGTTACAGTATATTTCCCATTCCTCTTCTTATTCCGGGAGACAAATGAGGGGATGGAGGGATGAGGAAGAGGGCGAGAGAAAGGGGGGGAGAGAGAGGGACAGGGCTGTAGCCACCAACAGGCACGCTTTCTTTTCAATACTTCCACCATTCCCCCTCAACAATCACACGGTTACTATGGTAACCCTTCGATCCAGGAAGTGCAAGAACCTTCATTCAGCCAATCGAATGCATCCGTGACTTGACGCGTGTGTGTGTGTGCATGTATGTGTGTGTGTGTGTGTTGCATTTTCAGGTATATAAAAAATTGACTAACTTTGACTACTGCAGTCTTGCCTATAATATAAATGTATATCTTCTCTTAAATAAGCACCTTATGCCCACCGGGAAAGATATTAGTTTCACAGAAGCAGATATTTATGAATGTCGAGATAATAATGTTGTCGCCCGTCATGGGATTCACACAGAAACAAGGCCTTTTGGTACGCTAGCCTCAACTAAATGGTCACCAATATTGATCCATGAGATAGTATTCAGAATATTTTCCATTGCTGATTTAAAAAAAAAGAAAAATCCCAAATGACGACTTTCGGAAGCTCAAACCTATCTACTGGTGAAACTGCACTCTCTGCTTTACTATCATAGGCTTTTCAATTTCTGCTTTTTTGTTGGTTTTTTTTTATATATAAATGCCACTACTTTGTCCTACTGGAAAGCCTGCGATTGCTGATTCTCAATAACGGTAACTCTGTGTGTGTGTGTGTGTGTGTGTGTGTGTGTGTGTGTGTGTGTGTGTGTCGTTCATCGCACTGGAAAAATAAGTATGTACAGCGCTGAGATACCCCCCCCCTCCCCAACCCCCCCTCCCCTACAGCCCACCTGCTTGAGGAAATAAACAAAAAATTAAAAGGAAAACAGGAAGAGGAAAAGAGCTGAGGTTAGATAGGTCAGAATTCACCTTATCCAGCAACATGGGAATTATGGGTAAATATGTCATTTTATCTCTGGCCCCGCCCACCCTGACCCCATATCATATATCTCTCTGGGTTCTAATACACAAACCTCGCCAGTCGACACGTCAAATCTAACACCTCCCCCCCGGCCCCGCCCCGCCCAACGCCCCGCCCCCTGGCAAGAAGAAGAAAATAATAAAATAAACAAAAAAATAGTATAAGTATCAGATTAGCTTGTGCCCCCGAACCCTCCCTTCCTACCCCCCCCCCCCATTTGACCCCCGAAGGCAGAGAGGGTGAAGCTAAGGACCCGCACTACAGAGCCACCCCACCCCCGTCCCATAGCTGCCCCTGGATATGCCTGTTCGTACAAATTAACGCTGATTTGCTGTCGATCTGTTTAGACATGATAGAGCTACAAAACACTAACTAGAGTTCAATCAACGAGCTCCAAGAGTCTCAAATTTCAGAGGATTTCTATACCGGCACACGCAGGGGCACCTCACAACCGCATCAGTCGGGTGGGAAGTCCCGCCCACCTCTACACACAGCCAATCACTGCGACGTTATCGTCTTTTTTCCCCCCCCCGCCCCACCTCCCACTCAACACCTTGTCGCTCCAAAAGCTTCTCACTTGGCGCCAGACCTCTCTACCTCCCTCCCCTCTTCCTCCCGCCCTCCCTCATCCGTCTGGCCCTCCTCCTCTTCTCTACAGGTCACTCTCTCCATAGAGGGCGGTGGAGAAGGACATGTAGTCGAGGGCCCCGGGGATGGTGTCGGGCCCTGCGTAGGGCGCCATGCGGGCGATGCAGTACTCCGCCTGGTCGGGGGGGAGCTCTCTCCTCAGCTCGTCGGCGGTGATGAAGTTCTGGTGGGAACAGGAGAGAAGGGTCAGCGTCCAAAACTCACTTTCCGCTGGTACACAAAAAAAATACCGGCAGGCACACGCATATACACACACACACTCACTTTATCCCCAGCCAGGATCTTGAAGGAGGCGATGACCTGGTCGGCGGTGTCGGTGTCGGTCGTCTCCCTGGACATGAAGTCGATGAAGGCCTGGAAGGTCACCGCCCCGGTGTTGTTGGGGTCCACTATGCCCATGATGCGGGCAAACTCTGCGTCGCCCTGGCAACCAAGAAACAACAGGTTAACCCAGAACACACACACACACACACACACACACACACACAGAAACAGAAAGGATGTGAAAGGTGAATCCAGGTGAACTGAACCACGAGATGCAGATCAAGACAGGTTACAGATGTTAAATAATAGAAAACAGGAACAGCATCATGCACACAGATGAGGACTGACATGAAGATGACTAGAATTAAATGATCTACTAATAATATGTTCCATTATTAAAAGGTTAAGGGTCAAAAGGTTAAGGGTCAATATTGAACAGTAGGGCAGAGGTGCAAAATAGATACAGAAGGGAGGTGGAGGGGAGGGGGGGGGGGGGGGGGGCAGAGAGAGCAGGGTGTCTGCAGGTTTCAACCAGTTCGATTTAAGACTTTTTAAGAGCGTTATAAAATAAATATTTATATATAATATTATATATAAGTGTCTTTCCACCAGAAAATCAAACTCCAGGTCATGAAAGGGTTGATTTCTCACTGGAAACAGACGAGAACACCTCTGAAACTCTATTCAACAACTCAAAGCAAAACTCGGCTTCATTCATTCAAGCGCTTTCACGGCCTTGAATTTTTACAACGCGATTGAATGAAGACTTTCTAAGGACCAGCAGACACCCTGTCGGAGCGAACGCCAGCAGCAGTACCAGACTGTTTCCTGTAGAAATGAGCAGAGCCCGGAAATCATCTGTGGCCATCTGTCCTGATCGCTTCTGTAGGCCACCGATGGATCACAGCAAAGGCCAGGGGGGGGGGGGGGGGGAGGGGGGGAGGATGGAGGAGTGGGTGAGTTGATAAGGACAGTCAGAGAGAAAGAGAGGAAGGGGGAAAAGAATGGGAGGATGAAAAGAGAGTGGAAGAGGAGGTGAGGGAAGGAGTGATGTAAAGAAATATAGATGGCGAGGAACAAGTAGCAGTCAGAGGAACCAAGAAAAGGTGTGGAGGAGGTGAGTAATGTTTGGGGAGGTGAAGAAAAGAGAAGAGAAAAATCAAAACCAGTTAACAGTGAGAGCAGAGTAAAACCTCTGGCAGCCAGAGGGGGGAGTGGAGCCAGAGAGAGTGAGTCAAACTAGAGCGCCACAGAGCCACAGAGCCACAGAGCCCCCTAGTGGACAAACAGGGCTGCAGCATCCGCCTGCCCTGCATGGTAACAAAGACCTGGTGCTCATCGAGCGCCTCAGATTAGGAGCCGGATCGATCACCGACCAAGAGGCTGGATTACTCAGTTTGCCACATAACTAGAAAACATCTCCACAGGTATCTGGCAAACTGGATCTTTCTGCTCAGCCCAGTTTCTCAAAACCTTTCCGATAGGATTTTAATAATCCGGTTGGATTAAATCTGAAAATTGGGTTTTTCAAAACTGACTGATGAATGAGATTCTGACCATTCGTGGTTGGCAGTCTGAGTGGGTGATCCAATCCTCCCTTTAATCAGACTGTGTGTTTTGATAGTTTAGATATCAGGATAATGTGAAGATGTGGGAGAAATATAGAATTAAAAATATAAATATCACCATATATTTTATACCAACTGCCATCTTTTAGATTTTGAATTACTTTTTCCATCCAGTGAGACCTTTGTGAAAATAGAGGTCTATTTTAAACCAATCTGGTTAATGCCATGTTGATCTTCTGATCCTAATTGGTCATTTTGTGAACGATCAATGGTGAACAGAAGATCTGTATTATTCTAATCCAGATGAAAGGTTGTGACAAACTGGGCCGGTGAACGAGGCCGACTCGTTCCTTCCTCTCGGTCCTGGAGCTCCTACCTGCTTGTTGTTCTCCACATCGTAGCCCAGGCTGATCAAACAGGCCTTGAACTCCTCGGCCATCAGGGCTCCGCTGTGATCCTGAGATCAGCCAATCACCCAATGACAGAGCACCACGTCATGAGGATGGACCAATCACAACACAGGGGTGGTGGTGGTGGTGGATGGTGGCCATGCGACCCACGACATGCAAGGAGAAGATGGGAACATGGCGGACGGACAGACACATTGGCAGACAGACACACATGGATGTTTAGACAATGCAAACAACAACAACAGACAGTGATGACCGACTGGAGGAGATCCTGAACACTCTTACAAAGGATGCGTCATTTTTCCAACACATGCATGGTCCAGTTTCACTCAACACATCTTTCAAAATGTATTAAAGATGTAACAACAGCAACATGTGAAATGATTCATTCCAAAAAAAATATTATTATATATAATTGAGTTATTGGCTTCCTTCCTCCACATGATGACACCTTTACACTGTTCATCAATCTATCTAATCTGTAATTTATTTTTTTGGTGTATCCACTTCCCAGAATGCCTTTCAACAACCACCAGAGAACAGGTTGCATTCAGCTGGGTAATGTTCTAGACCGCTGAAATATGTTCTACTATTAAACTCTGATGTAGCTGAGAAAAATACAACAACAAACAAGATGGACCCTGAAATGCAAGGAACATATAGCGGGGTTTGTGTTTGTTAAAAGTATTTTAGGTTGGTTATTACGTTTTTGTCAACTAAAGCTCTTTGTTAATGACATTTTTATTTTTTAGATATTTTTAATAAAAGTCAAGAGTTCCAGGAAACAAATATTTCTCGACATGCACATGCAGCGTTTTGGAATTAACGTCTTCACATGTTGCCGTTAATACTGCTGGAGATGAGCAGACACACTGATGTGTTAAAGATGACGTCTTCCACAAGGAATGCAGCACAGACAGACGGGCCGTGACCACAGGAACCTGCTTCAGCTAGACACAGCAGACAGCAGCATGCATCAACACAGGGGTGAACCAGTGGGGTGGGATGGTGGGTGATGGGGGGGGGGGGTCTATAGATCATCAGCAACAACGACCCAAACGTTTTCTTTTTTGGACTAAACCAGACAAGTTGACTCCGTTTCATCAAATTGAAGACTTCATACCTTTTAAATGCCAGCTAGAATGAAACACTAAACCAATTTCGCAACTGAAATAAACGTGAAAATGAAAAACAACTGGGCTGATTCCTCGCTGTGAAAACACTCAGAGGAAACCGCAACAATTTAAAACTACTCAACCGTACCCAAGACCTTTTAAGGCCTCGAGTTTAGAGATTACGATTTAAGGCTTTTTCCAGGACCTGTGGGCTCTCAGGCAATGGACTGCAATCTACAGACCTTGGTAAGGCGGTGTTACACCCAAATCCCTCCCCCCTCTCTTTGTGCTCTCAGCTACCATAAAAACCCAGCAACCCCCGGTGCTCTCTCACCTCGACAGATCTCTGCTAACACCTAATATAATCCCTCGTGTGTTGAAATACACAGAATGTGCCTTTACAGCGAGGCGACACCTCCAACATGTGCTCTGCTAAATGCTCTAGCAGGGTTGGTACTCACACGCTTGGCTCCCCTCTCGCCCTCTGCTGAGCGGGTCTAGATATTACACATTAGAGATGACTCAGTAGGTTCAGACGTTACTGAACATGAACCCTGAATGAGATGTGATTTCAAGGCTAGCCGACTTAAAGACTCCTTCTGACCAAATGTGATCTAATGTATAGAGACTGTTAACAAGGATATCACCTGAAACATGCTGGTAGGAGTGTTGGGGTAGAGAGCTGCAGGTGTATGTTGTTGTACTGTGCATTTAATGTTTTTTTACTATTGCATTTATTGGTATACACTGTAATGTATTGATCTGTACTGGTTTGTGTGTATGCATTGGTAATGTATTTATTGGTCTGTATGGGTAAGTATGGTGTAGTGGTAAACTAAAACCTCATGAGGCATCAAACTGGTGGTAAACAGACGTTAGAGTTCATATCAAAACATGAACACTCTGTTAAATGATGTCAGACTCGAGCTCCCTGCCCCACTACCGACACTTCTGACAGCAAAAGTGACTCCGAGTGCGAGCCATGGCCCCCGGGCTCGGGCCCCTGACCTTGTCGAAGTGGTTGAAGGAGGTGCGGTACTCGTGGAGCTGCTCCTGGCTGATTCCCTTGGCGTCACGCGTCAGGATCTGGTTCTCGATCTCGTTGATGGTTCTGGCGATGGTGGTCAGCAGCTGCTCCCAGCCCACACGAAGGTGCTGCGGGGAGGGGAGGGAGGGACAAGAGGGAGGAAGGGAGGGAATGGGAAAGGAAGGGAGAGAAAGGAGGGGTGGGGGAGGAAACGAATGTTGGCTACTGCTGAGACGAAGCATTCCCATGGAAAAAAAGCATCACTTCCATGTGTGTGATGCCAAAGACGATCTTTATTTGTGCAGCACTTTTCTGAACCAGTTTAAACTCTTCAGTCCATGCAATTGTTACTGCTCAGCTTTTTGTTTTACGTGTTTAGTCTAGTGAAGGAAGACGAGCAGTGAAATGATAATTGCATGGATCAGAGTGTGCAGACTTTACTGTGCTGCCAAAACTGTAGCCAGGTTTGGCCAGGTGGGGGAGTCATTTTACTAAAGGAACCCACAAAAACAAGACCTGACAGTCTTGAACATTAAATATAGTGTATATAGGGATTAAATAAAATAACATGAAATCACACAAATAAAAAGGTGTTTGGTCAGAGTCTGAAGTGTGTGTGTGTTTTACCTCCATGGTGTAGGCGGTGTATTTGTTGTCGAAGATGAGGGCCTCCTGGATGAGCTGGTGGTCTCCCTCCAGCTGGTCGATGTTGGGCTTGTAGTCGATGATGCTCTGCTCGTACTCCCTCAGGTTAGTCAGCTGGTCCTCCAGGGTGCCGTTCATCTCAATCGATATCCTGCCAATTTCCTGTGAACGCACACACACGCAAATAAGCGAATATCCTGCCAAACCTCCAAAGGATAGCATGTACAGATGTAAAGACATTTTAGAAAGAGACTGCAGGGGATCAGCCAACATGTGCAGCACAGCACTAAACCCTACAAGACAGCACATACACTCAGCTGACTCTGAGTTCTGCCAGTGATGACTGAAACCAGCACAGCTCTGGTCCAGAGTACATCTGAATTCAATATTAAAATATCGCATTTTGGTCTGCATCCTCAGCCAGGGTGGTGAGGAGTCAGATTTCAGGCTTGAGGCTCCACTGATGGTAGGTTGGTGCAGAAGGTAGATCTGCACTGTATTACAATCAGTCCCCTTGGTCTACTGGTATTATCAATAATACTCATGAGTGAGGCGGTGGGCGTACAGGGTGACAAGGACTAGGATTCCTCTGACTAGTCAGAAATATGAATCAAGTGGATTGGAAAAATTGGAAATGTACACGAAAGAGTTCACATATCTGGAACTTGACACTTGACAAAAACAAGAAAGCAGTACTAAAACGTTCCTCTAACTCCTGTCAACACTCTCCTCTATGTGCCCTCTTTGGTTTACAGCGTTGGCCTGACAGCTGTAAGACAATACAGACAGCTGAGCACAGACGCACTCCTTCTTCAAAGCAACAGTTTGACTCAGGACCGTGTGAGCGTGTCCGTTACCTCCATCTTGGTCTGTATCCAGGGGCCGACGATGTTGGCCTGGGTGGCGAACTTGCGTCTCAGATGGTCGTTGGACTGCTGCTTGGACAGCTCCTCCTGCAGGGCCTGGTCACGCTGGGGCACCAGCTGCTGCGCCTGCACACACCACAAAATAATTCACTATTGTAATAGAAGGCTAAAGCTGCACCTGCACATATGAACCACCAGGTGAGAAAACTACCAACAGAGGGCTTTCAGGTGAGGTAATGCACCTTCTGGCGGCCATATTGGATGTCCTCAGCTGCTGGGAAACCGTGGCTGTGAACAACTTGTGTTTCTAAACCTACAACGTGTTTTTGACTGGGAACTGATCATTTCACCACTGATACATCTGACTGATTTTGTGTTTAGATAATGTAGCTTGTTAGCTAGCTAACCATAGTATCTGGTCAGCTAACCATCACTGTCTTGTTGTCAACACATCTGATTAGCACACTAGCTAACATGTCTAGTAGAAGCTAGCATCAGCAGTAGATAGTAGTTGCATGTAACTAGTTCCTTTACTAAATCAGACTAATTAGCTAGATGACAAACCCAAACACCATCTGCTAGTCTGGGTTAACTGACTCTTCTCAAGCTAAGTAGTGCTTTGGAGAAAGGGCTAAGGCTAAAGACAGGACAGTTTCAGTTTCTTTTTCAGGTATCTGTCTTGATTGTCTGGTCTTTTCTCCAAAAGGGACCTCTTTTTCTTGGAGAGTTTCTTGCACAAACAACTTGAGAAAGACATGGGCAACAGTAAGCCTGCATTACTGACTGATGAGACCGAAATCAAGAGGACCGAGGGAGAAACGCACTAAATAAGTGATACAGGGAGTAAACCCAAGTTTAGATCAACAAAGGAACACATTCATTGTAATACTTCTCCTGTAACCTACCTGTTCCCATTTGCTGTCGATGCTCTCGGGTGTGATGGCGGTGTAGGGGTTGGTTCCACTCAGCTTGATGCCGTTGTACTGGGCGATCTTCTGCACCTCAGCCTGGATGGCCTGGATGGCCTCTCGCTCCTTGTTGGCGTCCGGCAGGGTGGACTTGAACTGCTCGTGGGCTGTGATCAGACCCTGGGCAGAGGTGAGGAGAAGGACGGAGGATTTTTAGGTCTATACAGCAACATGTTCGCTTTTACCTTTGACAATACCATTTTAAGGAACAAAGTCCAATCTCATATCATGGTTCTCTTCAACATTTTGGACTCTGAACGTGCCCCTATCCTCTTTTATAGTTTGATTTGTTCTGATTCATTTGTTTCTGGACCATACTAACATGCACTGTCCCTTCTCCATAGATAAACTGCATCAGTGTCCTGTTACCTGGATCTCCTCGATGTTGTGGACGATGAACATGTCCTGCAGGTCCTCCATAGCTCCCTCCATCCAGTTGTTGAAGGGCGCCGCCCTCTTGGCGTACTCCAGGTACAGCTCATCTATGGACTCCAGCTGCTTCTCCGTCCTCTGTTAGCAGGGAAACAGGAAGGGAGATATTGGTGCAACGGGATTTATTGTTCATTCATTCATTTTCTATACTCACTTATTCCTGTTCAGGGTCACAGGGGGTTGGTGCCTATCCCAGCATGCATTGGGTGGAAGGCCGGGAAACACCCAGTCCATCACAGACTGGATTTATCAATAGGCACTTTATAGCAAAAATATAAAAATATGTGGATGGTTGTAATTGACCAATAGCTGTCTTAATACAAAAAACAATAACTATAACTTATGTTCAATTCTAGTATTTACCGTCGCCTCTGGCAAAAACTATTTGCCATTTTCCTTATTAAGAGCCAGAGCATTTGCCAATCTCTCAGCATATCGGTGAAAGGTCAATATCGGTGGCTAATACTGATAATAACATTGGTGGATTATATTGATAATATTGCACCAATATATTGGTCTGGCTCCGATTTGTACCGGTTCATTTAATCTCTCTGTAAAATGGTGTTGCTTGTCTACATCATGGATGGACAGAAAAGAGGCAAAAAAAGATGTTTAGGAAGGCATGAGGTTGTGAAAGAGCCATTAAGATTTACAAGGCAACAGTACACGAGTGATGCAGTCCCCCTCCTGTCCAATCAGCAACCTCCCAGACGTCGCACGTCACGGAAGAACAAACAAACAGAAGGAGACCAATGAGGAAGTGAGTCGTACCTCCAGTGACTCCCTGCGGCTCTGGGTGAGGGACCCCAAGCTGTCCCACTGATCACAGATCTTCTGACAGCGAGCGTTGACGCTGGGAGAGTCGTAGTAGTCCAGCTCGCTGTAAAACACACACAGAGAAGAAGAGACCAGGGAAGAAGAGACCAGGGAAGAAGAGACCAGGGAAGAAGAGACCAGAGGAGAGGAGACCAGAGGTTATACCCAAGACAACTCAACAGATACATGTTCAAATAATGAGGTACTTCTCTCTCTCTCTCCCTCTGAGGAGTCCAGACTATGACTACTATTACTACCACCATTCTCTCCTACTTCACTATAGTTCTTGTGCAGGAGCAGAAATATGCTTTTGTTTGTATATTGTCTCTTATTTGTTTTATTCTGTGTTTTCTACTGCTCTTCTATTTTGAGCAAACCACTTTGGAAACCATATAAAAACATTTTATAAAGTCATTATTGTTACTGTTATTATAACTGCTACTACTGCTAATGCTACTACAAGTTCCTATCATTTCCAGTGTGACCCTGACGGATTGCTCTGCTGGACTCTCCACCCTTCCTCCTTCCTTACTTGAGTTCCTGTGCGATAGCGGCGATCTGCTCCACTCTGTCCTGATGGGCGGCGAGGTCGCTCTCGAAGGCCTCGTGTTTCCGTAGCAACGCCTTGACCTCTGACAGAGAGGCCGTCTCGTAGTCCTTCTGGGTCAGCATAGCCTCCTTACCTGCACACATAGACATCAAATTCATTTATGCATTCAATTTACCCTTTACTTCAACCAGAGAGACCCGCTGGAATCAAAAATCTCCCAATAAAAGCTGCAGAAAAGCAACAGACAACAATATACATGAGCAGAAACACAATCAAAATGTGTATCCGAGTGTATCCATGTGTGTTGAAGCATCCACGTACCATCGGTCCAGGATTCGTGGATGGCGGCCTTCTGGCGGAACTTCTCGGCCAGGTGATCCAGTCTCTCCAGACGTCTGATCTCGTTGAGGAGCCACTCCTCGTAGCCCTTCTCTGCTCCCTCCAGGGTATGCCATGCTCCGTTAATGTCCTGGGGGAAACACAACGCCGGTTACCTCTTCTGCTTTCAACAAATGTATACAAGCCTCGTATACGTATGGTCTTCAGGTAAGGAGGTTTGGAAATATTCTTCATTGAAAAATGTCTTGTACGGTTCTTCATCCGAAGGTACTTACAGACACCATGCGCCCCTCGGAGGGCATGAAGGCAGGTCTGTTGCTGAGTCTCAGTTTTGTCTGCAGGGTGTTGAAGTTGATCTCCAGCTGACATTTCTCCTGGACCTGAAGACGGGGATGAAGTCGTTGGTTCACCGTGTTAGTGGACGGATTCAACATGCAATAAGATCTGCTTTTGAGTACTTGAAATACAAGAACAAACACGGCATCAAACTGGTCCAAGGTTAGCGAGGAGAGTCTCCATCAAACAGCCAGTCTCACACCTCATCCTAAATAGTTTTACTAACAAACAAGCGATATGAAGGTATTCTTAACCTTGGGTGGTTTGTGGACGCGGCGGTAGTCTCTGAAGTCCTCCAGTTTCTGCTGCATCTCAGCCATGGTCTTCTCTGGAGCTCGGTTCTCCAGCCAGGGGATGGTCCGGCGGATCCACTCCAGCAGCTGGAGACAGGAAGCGAGAGGACCAGGTTATGAAAACAATCAGGTTGGAATCCATAGAGCGAGGCTCCCGCCGGCGTTATCAAGATAACCAGAATTTCAGTAGAACTTCAATACTGCTGCAAAACATGAATACTGACATTTCTAATTGTTTGATACTTCTGCCAAATGTGAGTGATGGTTGTTTGATGGTTTTTCTAATTTTCTCGTTGGTAAATCTTTTGATTAACCAGTTTTACAAACTTTCCAAACCTTTTTATACATTTCAAAATTTCTGACAACCAATAAGATACAGGCTACCTGCAATGTAATGGTCAATAAATTAAAAGAGGTGTGTGTGTGTGTGTGTGTGTGTGTGTGTGTGTGTGTGTGTGTGTGTGTTGCACTCACATCACTGGCCAGTTTCTCGTAGTCCTCCATCAGGTGCTCATTCTCCTGGTTGACAGCCAGCACCTTGCAGATACGATTGGCGGCTGTCTCGGCCTATCGTGAAGGAGAGCGGTCAACAACGCTTGCACTGATTGGCTAAAAGACTGTGTCATCACCTCCACTCTCTGTGCCCCAGAGCTTAGTGAGAATTAAAAACTCAAGATAGGATACTGCAAATTTATGTCACAAAATAGGACGAGCATGAAGTGCAAACTCTCCAGTGCCTATTGGACTAAGTGCCTAGAGTTTTTCCATTAGTACCTTTAACACTGTTAGACTAATAACCAGTCTTAACTCTGCAAAACTGTGTGAACACACCCCACAAACAAGCAGTGACTTAAACGCACAGCCAGACACAAATTACCGGGGGAAAACGTGCAATAAACCCCCCAAATTCTACGAGTCCCACCCCCCCCGATATGGGCTAGTAAACATGCTCCTGGCTGCTGGTGGTTAGTTGAACGGGCCAGCATCACACTGTGTTTTAAAGCTCCATGCGTCTCCTGTCACAACACAGGAGGTCAGTCCATACATCTAGTTACAGGTTCTGTGGCGCTGTAGTCCGAATCAGTGGGTCTGCCTAGGGTGTTACACTACAGTACCACTGGAATAAAGAAACAGCACACAGACTTTATAGAGTTGATCAAACACTTACAAAGAGCTTCAACAGTTTCTTTGGACTTTCCTAAATACCTAAATCACTTGCTAAAAACATTTTGGACTTAAACGTTTAAAGTAATGTATATATATATATATATATATATCTAATCCACATCATAGATTACACAAATAATAATCACAATTCACAGAAAAAAACATTTATGGATGAAAAAGTGTTAATGGCTGAAGAGAAATTGGAGTGACATTAACCAGTGTTTCCCACAGTCATGAAGCCAAACAGGTCCTGGCTTCCCAAAACCACATTAGCACTATGATCTGTACTGTTGTAGCATGCTACACTCATAAAAGTACTTCATGTTTTTCCATTATGTTTGGTGCACAGTCCGATATGGGCGTCTGTGCAGTGGAAAAGCTGTGGACCAATGAGACGATCACAGTACTAGTGTGTGTTTGGGAACAGTGAATCACTGGTGGGGAAACACTGGAAACGTCCCGTCTGAAGGGGTAAGTACAGAAAAAGGAGCAACAGAAAGTGTTTGTTTGTTTTCAGGGTTCCCACCGTGACCTTGGAGTAAAAATGGAGTTACTTCCTGGTTTGTTAAAGTGGTAATTCGCAAGATTCATTGCTGTGGTGTTTCTGAACGTCACTTCCCAGAGATCACCCGTCAATCAAACAGTGTGTCCAATACTGTGACGTCTTTCTCGTTCATGTAGGTGGCGCTCTTTTCTTTGTCTGTTCAGCCATGGTGGCTATCGCTGCTCATGCTGACTACCCAGTTCTTCTTCTTCTTCTGTTTATTCCTGACAAAATCTGTTGCTGCTGCCAGAAATGTAAAACGCATCACTTCCTGTCTCCAGAGGATTTTCCCCAGGAAAGACCAACCTGACACCGGGTGTTTAGAACAGCAGATGGAAAAACTGTCATGGACTGGCTAGAGGTTGGATTACTGTTGTGTTATATCAATTGGAATAGAAATGAAAATGCTCTGGATCATTACTTTAATATTTTCAGCTCAGAAAAGTTGTCAAGACGTAAACAGTCTGTAGAAAAAGAGCTGAAAACCAACATCTAATGCAATGAATGTGAGAAACAAGCTGAAAATACATTCTGGTGTATTCCCCCCGATATTCCCCGACTTCCCCAAAGAACGTATACAATTCTCATGATGCTTCAGGAATCCGGTGAGCGGTGGGAACCCTGGTGGTTTGTGTTCATGTGAGTCTGAAGCGTGGGGCAGAGCAGAGCTCACCTTCTGAGCGCCAGAGAAGGCGTGATAGAAGCAGGACACATAGGTCATTATGGCCTTCTCATCCGGCCGCAGCGTACCCACGATGTCTACGCATCACCCAGCACCCAGCAGGAGAGAGAGAGAGGTTGACAGAGAGAGAGAGAGAGAAAGAGAGAGAGAGAGAGAGAGCGTGAAGCTAAAGCTACCCAAAGCTAGGAGGTCCTCACTCCCTAGCGGAGGCTCAGAGAGCGAGGAATTTTGGGCTGGGGGGCGGGGGGAGGAAGACGACACCCCCTGTAGGTCCACAGCTTCAGGTACCTCCTAAAACCACCACCACTGATGGAGGTGTGTCGGGGGGTGCGATGTGAGGGGGCGGGAGAGTGGAGCATTTAGGGAGGGAGGGAGGGGGGGGTGAGTGTCCTCTTGGAGAGAGAGGGGGAGGAGTCTGTGCAACAAGCTCCAGGTTGGGACACAAACACACACCAACACCAGCTGCTAACTCACATGGGTCAGGGTGCGTTCACACCAAGCGTGTCTGGAGCCGTTCATTTGATTTACTCCTTTAGCTTGGTTCCTTTGGGCCGGTGAGAACAACGACGCGGGTTGTTGGGAGTGAGAATCTGAACCTACGACAGGAACGACTCCAAAACACATGGGATTATGGGTATGAGGAGATGGACGTTCACATCTGATGGCCAGCAGTTCCTCATGCTTAAGCATAACAAAATAAAATGAAGAGAGGGCAAACCGCAGTCTGGACTGAGGCTCATTCAGATATTTCTTCATGTGTTCTTAACTGAACACCGACGACCTAGATGACCTTCAGGAGTGGAAAAATCGTCTTGTCTTACTTTTGAATTTGGTTGGTTTAGCTTCACTCTGCCCAGTTAGGAGCCAACCAGGGCTTGGAAACAAGAGTCACATGGACTCACCAGTAGCTGGTCTTGGTAACCGGTCAGCCCATGAGGTTTAGAGGTTTTGGCAGCGGAGGAGAGTCCAAACCAATCTGAGTCCACTTCCTGTAACTTGATCTACCGTGATGGACTCGTCTGTTCCTCTCTGGTGTTCATACCAGGTCAGGACACATGAAGGAACATCTGAACATGAGCATCAGTCCAGACTGAGGTTCGTCACGCTCGGCTCTCCAAGCATGAGGAACTGCTGCTATCAGATGCCAACATCCGTCTCCTAATACCCATAATCCCTTGCGTTTTGGGGTCGTTTCCTGTAGTTTCTTCAGATTATGTTCGCACTCCATTTTCAGGCGTCCCGGTCGGTCATTTCAACACCGTTGTTCTCAGCTGGTCAAATGAACTGAAATAAAGGAGTCGAGGCTCCAGGCGTGCTCGGTGTGAACAGTATTGAATGGCGTGGCGTTGGTACGTGACGTGGCGGTGAGACGCGGTGCTGGTAAAAGCAGTAAGTTTGGAGAGTTGAGATTTTATTGTCATTCTACTTCGAAGCTCGCTGGGATCTACAAACTATTTCTGTAGCTACTGATTGTGTGTGAGTAATTCAGGGACTGGAACAAGTAAACACACACACACAAACACACACACACACACACACACACACACCCCTCCTGAGACTGAGGCGCACAAACAAGTTCTGAATGAGCTTGAAAATTAATTGGTGGAAGAAGAGCAAAACAAGAGACGCATGGACTAGCTTCCTGTCAAGAGGCCTGCAGGGAGAGGAGGAGAGGAAAAAGAGGAGAGGAGAGGAGGAGACGAGGACAAACAAGTAGCTGGGAAGGGTAGATGGACGGTAGGAGAAGACAGAGGAAAATACATCATGTCAGCCTGCGCCAGTATAATCCTGCAGCCTATAAAACACTTACTGCTTTCACCAGCACAGTTGGATTTATAGTGTGTGTGTGTGTGTGTGTGTGTGTGTGTGTGTCCCAACACAACCAGGTTTGTCAGTGAGGCCCAGGGCTTTGCCAGCGCTGCACAGAGTGTGAAGCCATGCTGGACAGGAGGCAGCACAGTGTTAGTATCGGGGTTAAAGGTCAAGGGGTTGAGGGCGGGGGGGGCTGTGGAGAGGGAGGGGTCAGAGGCTACCTTCTGCGCTCCAGAGAAGGCATGGTAGAAACTGGACACATAAGTCATTATGGCTTTCTCATCTGGACGAGCAGTATTCACAATGTCTACAAGGGGGGGAGACATGGTTATGAACACACACAGGCAGGACAGACAGACAGACGGTCAACAGGTAGGGACAGACAACCGTTAAACACACAACATGGTACACCTGGGTCTTATACAGGCAGGCAAACACACACACACACACACACACACACACACACACACACACACTTGAGAAGTTACCCGTCTGCAGCTGGACAGGAAACATTTCACAGGAAGAAGAAAATAAACTGACAGGAAGGTGGACATGGAGCTAAAGACACGTTACACATGAGGGTCAGACTGATATAGACCGATATAGACCCATACAGACCGATATAGACCGATATAGACCCATAGAGACCGATACAGACCCATAGAGACCGATACAGACCCATATAGACCGATACAGACCCATATAGACCGATATAGACCCATATAGACCGATACAGACCCATATAGACCGATACAGACCCATATAGACCCATATAGACCGATACAGACCCATATAGACCGATACAGACCCATATAGACCCATATAGACCGATACAGACCCATAAAGACCGATACAGACCCATATAGACCGATACAGACCCATATAGACCGATATAGACCCATATAGACCGATACAGACCCATATAGACCGATACAGACCCATATAGACCCATATAGACCGATACAGACCCATAGAGACCGATAGACCCATATAGACCGATACAGACCCATACAGACCCATATAGACCCATAGAGACCGATACAGACCGATATAGACCCATAGAGACCGATACAGACCCATATAGACCGATATAGACCCATATAGACCGATACAGACCCATATAGACCGATATAGACCCATAGAGACCGATACAGACCGATATAGACCCATAGAGACCGATACAGACCCATATAGACCGATATAGACCGATACAGACCCATATAGACCGATACAGACCCATATAGACCGATACAGACCCATATAGACCCATAGAGACCGATACAGACCGATATAGACCCATAGAGACCGATACAGACCCATATAGACCGATATAGACCCATATAGACCGATACAGACCCATATAGACCGATACAGACCCATATAGACCCATAGAGACCGATACAGACCGATATAGACCCATAGAGACCGATACAGACCCATATAGACCGATATAGACCCATATAGACCGATACAGACCCATACAGACCCATATAGACCCATATAGACCGATACAGACCCATATAGACCGATACAGACCCATATAGACCGATACAGAGCCATATAAACTGGGTGATACTGGGCTTTTATTAAGCACCAGATATCAGCCGGTCTCTGTCAACCGCCACCGATATGATGGAGGTTCCCCCTGAGCTACATAAAACAGACTGAAATCTGCAATGAAATTTTATTTTCTTTGCACATTTTATTTATTTAATTGCCAATATTGAATCAATAGGGGGGGATATTGAATATCGGCACAAAATCTATCGGCAGTTTCAATTAAAAGAATATCGGTATTGACCTCCAATAACCCATATCAGTCGAACCCTGACAGATAAAGACATTCAGACAGTTGCATTACAATCTGAAGCACTAGAGGGGACATGAGAGGAGGAAGGAGAGAGGGATGGATGGAGCGAGAGAGAGAGAGAGAGAGAGGGAGGGAGGGAGGGAGGCTCCATGGTTTGCTGAGTGGTCATGGTTTCTGCTCTGGCCTTCAGAACAGCGGTCACGTTTACATGCACATCAAAACCACGAGGAAACACCAGACTGTTATAATAGACACCAGTAGAGACGGGTACATACACCCTGGTCCCAGTTCTTGATTTAATAGACACCAGTAGAGACGGGTACATACACCCTGGTCCCAGTTCTTGATTTAATAGACACCAGTAGAGACGGGTACATACACCCTGGTCCCAGTTCTTGATTTAATAGACACCAGTAGAGACGGGTACATACACCCTGGTCCCAGTTCTTGATTTAATAGACACCAGTAGAGACGGGTACATACACCCTGGTCCCAGTTCTTGATTTAATAGACACCAGTAGAGACGGGTACATACACCCTGGTCCCAGTTCTTGATTTAATAGACACCAGTAGAGACGGGTACATACACCCTGGTCCCAGTTCTTGATTTAATAGACACCAGTAGAGACGGGTACATACGCCCTGGTCCCAGTTCTTGATTTAATAGACACCAGTAGAGACGGGTACATACGCCCTGGTCCCAGTTCTTGATTTAATAGACACCAGTAGAGACGGGTACATACACCCTGGTCCCAGTTCTTGATTTAATGGACACCAGTAGAGACGGGTACATACACCCTGGTCCCAGTTCTTGATTTAATAGACACCAGTAGAGACGGGTACATACACCCTGGTCCCAGTTCTTGATTTAATGGACACCAGTAGAGACTGGTACATACACCCTGGTCCCAGTTCTTGATTTAATAGACACCAGTAGAGACGGGTACATACACCCTGGTCCCAGTTCTTGATTTAATAGACACCAGTAGAGACGGGTACATACACCCTGGTCCCAGTTCTTGATTTAATGGACACCATTAGAGACGGGTACATACACCCTGGTCCCAGTTCTTGATTTAATAGACACCAGTAGAGACGGGTACATACACCCTGGTCCCAGTTCTTGATCTGTCAGAGCTCAAGCTGTGGTCGTGCGGAATCATGTCATTGTTTTGGTAAAAGCCGATAGTGGCGGGACAGGAAACAAAAAAAGCCTCTCACGTCCCACAATGCTCTCTGGGTAATCGACCTAAGTACTTCACTCAAGCGGAAGGGATTATTATGGGGAGCTGTCCAATTATGGAATCATGTCAACCGCAGGAACAACGCATTACCGTGCATGTAAACATGACCGATGGTTCAAAACATTATACAGGCAGTAGATTGGATTACACACACACACACACACACACACACACACGATAACCTAACAACACAAGATCACTGACACACATATTTAATCTCTCAGACAACCAGTTTTACTCTCAAATTCACCATAATAACCATGACAAAAACATTCACACACACACACACACACACACACACACACACACACACACATATTTCAGGCCTACCTTCTGCGTCCAACATCTTGGGGATGTCCAGGTACTTCTCGGCCACCTCGAAGGCATTGTTCAGATTGGTCACTGGGTCGTCCTAAACAACCAATCACAGCGTAAGACGACAGCCAACTGGCCAATAGGGGAGCTAGGCTCGTTTGGGGTCAGATGTGATTTTGAGGTTGTAGTGGATTAGAGTGAATTCTGGTTTTGTTTGTATGTTAGAGCTTGACATTAATAACAAGACAGGACTCGACTGGACCACGTGAGTTTATTTTCTCAGGTTTGGAGGTAGGTGTGTGTGTGTGTGTGTGTGTGTGCACTCACCTTTCTGAGCTTATCGTAGTCGATGAGTTCAGGTCTGTGTCTGTGGATCAGAGCATTGAAGGCGAGACCATCCTTCCAGCTGAGAGAGAGAGAGAGAGATTTAATTTAAGGGTCAAAAAACTGATAATTTCACAGCTAAGGAGCGTTATGAAACTATAAATGTGCCGTTTAAGAAAAAGCACAGGAAAGTAAAACAACGTGGTGGAAAAACACAAGAGCTCTAATAACCGTAAGACAATTTAACACTTTCTAAAGGCTTCAACATGGATGATTCACTTCAAGACCTTGTCAGACTTCTCAAGGACCTGCGGACGATGATGAAGTTTAAAAAGTGAGTTTGCAACATGCCCCTGTCTCTCCACCAGGGGGCATCCTTCCAACAGAACCACAGTGTTTAATGCCAGTGCAATGTCTGACATTTCACTGAGGCATCAGGCGTTACCTGCTGATGCCGATTTCTGCATCTCTAGACAAGCATCTACTTCCTGCCTGGTGTGGTCATGCTGCACTATGGCGTGTGTGTGTGTATGTGTGTGTGTGTGTGTGTGTTACCTGATGTGGAAGTTCTGCACGTTGACATTCTTGTAGGGAGCGGTCTTCCTCTGGCACCACAACAGAAGACCCTCTTTAGCAGAGGTCTCTGCAGGGGAGAGGAGGAGGAGAGGGGAGGAGGAAGAGGAGGAGGAGGGGGGAGAGGAGATGAAGAGCTTGTCAACATTATCATTTGTTTTGTTGTCTTGGTTCCATCTAATTTAACTTCTTCAATTTATTTGTATTGTTCATTTCAAAGTTGTTGCTCCTGCTGTCAGCGTCTCCACATCCTTTTCTTTATTTTCATGGTTTAACTACTACTACTATTGTCTTGAACGTCGTACCTTCTACAGAGATGTCCTGGATGGCGAAGCGGAGGATGATGGTCCAGATCATTCCCAGGGTCATCTTGGCGTTCCCGTCCACGATTTCTACCAGACACACAAAACGCCACGTCACTTTCAATGCTGCTGTAACTGTCGCGCGCTGTGATGATGTCAGAGGGTCGAGTCATCAGCCATATCAGCGCTGTTGTGATTACAGCACGCTTATAGTCGCCCTGCCGATACACTAATATCAGCTTTGTTACAATTATCACACACACACACACACACACACACACACACACATCAGATCATACGTTCACACCCGGGTGTCTCCAAGTCTCATCAACGGAACTTGTTTTTTTAAAGACATTTTTAATGCCCCTTAGAATGAAAAACACTATTTTTAAGAGTGAATTCAAGCTGTATATTTAATATATTGAGTTTAGATAATACAGTTGAGGACCTGCAGACATCCTGATCATTGATATAGTCCCGTTATTATAACATATCATCCATCTGTTGTTTAATAATGTCAACACATCAAGTCACACAGCTCCAGTACAGATCATCAACCTCTTCAATATTAACAGGATCAACGCTTTAACAAACTGGTCCAAATAATATCAATTACTTTTTACAATCCCATATATATATATATATATATATATACACACACACACACTATATATATATATGTGTGTTTGAAATAGACAAGTTAATGACTTATTGAGTAAGTACTTCTTAATTACCACTATATTGTTGCATTAAGGAACGACAGCAGAGTTTCAGCTACATGTTGTGTGAGCTTTGAAATATCATCATCTCAGTTTCCTTTCACAATCCACAAATAGTTGGGATGACACACACACACACACACACACACACACACACACACACACATTACAGAGAAGGCAGTAGTATGGCTCAGATTCCACTCAGTTGTGTCCTGACATACCTTCACCTGGCTCACCCTTCGACCACGCCCTCCCTCCAATGCTCTCATGTTCAAATTTGATCCTTCCCTCCCCCTCTCCCCCTCTCCCTCTCTCTACGTAAAAACACATTTTTCCTTGTCACGTTTGAATTTGTCTCTCTTGCTGAACTTGTTCTTCTTCTCTGTAATGGTCTCATCGGTGCAGTAATGATTTACTGGTGTTGAAATGCTACACATGGCTCCTTTAACCTCCCAACCTGGGGTCCAGTTTGGTCCGGGGGCCTCTTGGGGGCTTTCCACAGTTGGTCCCCAGCATCATGAAGAATCATTTTTTCTTCACTTTGAAAGACTTTTCTGATCAGAGGTTTCACTCTCTCCAGCCACATGATTGACAGTTACACAGTCCTATAATAAACCTGATTGGTTGGAGGCCCCTGGGACAAAATGCTACCGTGGTCAGTTTATGGATCTTCGAAATTGAAACCGTGTAGGAACCCCTCCTCCTCCTCCACCCCTCCCCCACCCCTCCTCCATCCCTTCCATTTTCTATGTTGGCATTTTTCTCTCTGTCAGTTTCCAGTGGATGACCTTCTGTGGGCTGCTGGTCTGTGCATGTCTACAAATATGTGTGTGTGTGTGTCCATGTCTAGGTGTGTGTGTACGTGTGCAAGTGGTATGTGTGCTTGCGGTGTGTGTGCAGATTTACAGAATGTGTGAGCATGCAGTGTGCGTGTGTGTGTGTGTGTGTGTGTGTGCATGCCTGTAGGAGGGGCATCAGTCTAAGCAGTGTCATGCCACAGGAATGAGGGGTGGTGGGACGGCCAGGTCGTTTGTCATCATAGAGTAGGAGAAAGGTCATTGTCCTGCTGCTGACACACACACATTCACTCTCCTGTGTCACACTCACACACACACACACACACACACACAGCTATTTCTCTGTGTGATTTAGTGCCAAAGCCAAGGACCTCTGTCTCCTCTCACAACTCAGATCAGAACCAATCTACAGGACGAAGCAGAGGGAGACCTTACAGAGTGTGATGAGTACTAGTCATGTACAGAGTCTCCTGCTCCCCCGGGGTGTTGCAGGTTCAATTCAAGTCCAAAAATCTAAATATCTGCATGCAATTTTCCTATTTACTGCAGAGTTTCCAGTCTCAACGACCTTCACCGCGTCACCGTGTGCTCTGAAGGTCATTTAGCCGCAGCTGGAACACTCAATAAATATGAAAGGATGGAGGTTCCCTCTTCGCTTCATGTTTTGAATGTATGAAAAGGATCAGGATGGATGAATACAACTGTAGTTCCCAAAGTGGGGTTCGGGGACCTCCAGGGGTCCTTGAGGGCCTTCCAGGGAGTCTCCAGTATGTGAGGAAGTTTAATGTCACTATTATTCCCCTCACTAGAAGTTGGCACTGCACAACTAAATACAACTAAATACAAAAAAACATCATTTGTATTTGTATTCATTTGGGGATCCTTGACATGAAAAAGGTCAGGACCACCTGGAGTAAGAGGTAACACAAGTGTGTGTGCATGTGTGTGTGCAAGTGTGTGTGCACTGACCTTCGGCTCCGATGGAAACCAGTTTGACCCCCTTGCTGGCGATAAAGTCCAGGGCTTTGTTGACGTTGTTGATCTTGTGGACCCTCATCTTGCCTCGCTCAGGCTTGGCTAACCGTTCTCCTGCGGACACGCACGCACACACGCACACGCACACACACAGGGGAGCAAACAAAAGTGAGGGAGTTAGCTCCCGTGGTGACAAGAGGAGAGCATGTTTCCACAGGCTCAGCAGAATGACTGTCAGGGCAGTTGAAAGTTACAGCTGCAGCATTAGCATCACATACAGCAGGAAGAAGACCCGGTGTGCTGACCCGGTGTGCTGACCCGGTGTGTTGACCCGGTGTGTCGACCTGGTGTGCTGACCCGGTGTCATTATGGAACAACAATGATTATCTAAAGAACCGTTTTACTGCTGCAACCTGCTCTTAAACACAGGAGCTACAGGGGGAAGCGCTGGTCTAGAGTCAGGTGCTACTGCTTTCCTGGCCGGTGACCCACATTGAGGCTGGAAAATGAGTGACCCGACCCTCCAACATGCACGGACGTCGTGCCTCGTTCACGTCGGATGTTTACCGTCAGCTAAAAACGTTTCAACTGTGACTGACGGTTCGAAACCAGAAACCAGGGCAGACAAACCGAGTCCTCACGGCTGCACGGCTCCTGTTCAGGCCGCTCCAAAATATTATTACAGTTGTGTCGGAACAGATAAGACATCCAGCGCTGCACACGGCGTTCTCTTCAGGGAGAAACCCACCCTGAAACACTTCACCGCTGGTAGAAAACAGCTGTTGGCGACGTACCTTACATTCCTGAGTCCGTTGAGTTGTTTTGGTGGTGCGTTTGTCTTGGCCAGGCGTAGATGATGTGATGTCACGTGGAGATATTTCCAACGCAGCTACAATATCAAAACCTCAGCTACGTAAAGCGCCGGCGGTAAACGCTCGAGGGTCAGACGGGGAGAAACCCATCGGAGGAGAAGGAGAGACACCAAGTTCTCCACCGACGGTAGCCAAGACAGACCAGAATGCAATGCAGCCATAAGACATGTTGTGTTTTGAGTAAATTCCAACACTTCATCACTGCTGGAATGCGTCGAACATCACAGACTGATGATATCTAACAGAGTGATGACATCCAAGGGAGGACGTTTCCTTTTAACCTTATAAGAAGTTAAAGGATGAGGACGTCTGGATCCTACGTCTCTTTTATTCAACAGCTGTATGAGTTTAATCAGGAATTATTGTAGGATTATTATTATTATTTTATGAGGTGACCCGAGGTTGGGAACCCCTGGTGTGTAGATGAGTTACCTGAGATGACCTCCAGCAGCAGCATGAGTTTGAGACCATCCCTGAAGTCCTGCTCGATGCTTTCGATCTGCGTGCCGGCCTTCCGCAGGTGGGAGTTGCACCACGCCGTGAATGTCTGCACAGAAACAGGAAACGAACGCCGATTATTTCAGTTCATTTGGTACTTCAGCAATGCCGTTTCTCCAACGTCCGTGACCAGAAACCGCTTTGAATGGACAATAAAAAGAAACTCAAATTGAATGGGCAGGAAGCGAGGCAAGAGTCGCCTTGACAAAACAGGAAGAAGAGGCATCGCTCTACCACGCCAGTACCTGAAAAACCAGAGGGAACCAGTTCTAATGCAGAAGAACGTTTCAAGCCATCCTCACACGCAGCACCAAACAACATACACACTTTAGGCGTTGCGTTTCGAGTGGATACACTTCCTCCGGCGAGTGTACAATTAATCGTTCATGCATGTTCTTCTTTGCGACAACTTAAATCAACCGTGTTGATCTAACATTACATTACATTTACATCAGGACACAAACAGTCAACCCAGGCTCATGTCAGGTGGAGGAAACCATATTGACATCCACAGGCTGGGAAACACTCGTTTATCGCTCTTTTAAAATGGACCTTGGCTCGTAATAAAGTTTGCTTCAGTGACCTGGATGAAGAGCTTCGCACTAAACAACATCTGGGACGCTTATAATTAAAAACACACATCAATGATTGGCATCCATGTTTTTGTGCTTCTGGTGAGCAGGCATTCTAGAGAAATGTGTTTTGAATCATTTTATTTTGAAGAACCCCGCGGCCTGGACGTGGGCACGCCATTAGTGGGATTGTGGAAGGCTTTTCTACAGGCTCGGTTACTCCACACACCAACATCAGTCTAAAACTCAATTAGTGCACAAAATCAAAACAAAAATAAAAATCACATTTCTTGAGTAAATCATCAAGCCAGACTTCCCTTCACATCATTCAGCCATCAATTTCAAAACGGTTCCTGTCTCCTTCCACAGTGCTATACATCCATCTATACTGTTCTCATCATCTAAACCACTTGAGCTGCCTCAAGTCCCACAGACAGACGGACAGACGTCCCCATGACAGCATAATGTGCCAGACACCGCGTACCATGGGGGCGGGACTACTCTTCAAGTGCTCAAGACAGATAATAGCATCAATAATGATTTTTACTTCCAGGCCATAAATCATTGAGATGCTTCCCACCACCCCCCCCCTCGTCCTCTTGCCACACAACCATCCAATGTCTTAAAAATATTGAGATGAAACCGACTAGAGCTTTGTAGTTCTTTATTTTTATCCTGTCTTGTCGTTGCTTTTATTGATTTTACGCGAAGTACTTTGAGCTGCGATAAAAATAAAGTATTATTATTATGAAATAAAGTTATTATCACAACATGAACTGTCATTGTTTCACTTTGCTCCACTGATGACACGTTTCCAAACTTCAGAGCGCTAGTAAAAACAGCATTTCTTCTGCATGCATAGGAACACGCAGCACGACGCATCTGCAGTGGAGCGATGCAGCGGAAACCAAGCCTGAACCTCCATCGCAGAGCAAGAGTCCAACGCCTTAGTTTCTCTCTCCCACTTCTTTCCTCAGCCTCCTTTCTCCCATCATGCCCTCCTGTTCCCCTGTACCCCCCCAACCCCCACCCCACTAGTGACAGGACCCTGTGTGTGTGTGTGTGTGTGTGTAACAACATTATGACAGGGTGCTGGTCGCTGCCCTGCCCCTCTCCCCACCGTCCCACTGTGGCCACCGGCACAAAGCAACCATTGAGCCTCGGGGATAATAGCCCCCTTCAGTCCCGCCCCCCCCCCATCTCTCTCAGCCCGCTCTCTCCCCCTCTGACCCTCCCCCAGACCTCCCCTGATCACCCCCCCCCCCCTCACACATGCACACACACACACACACACACAGGACAGGGACACACATAAACAAACAGACAAGCAGACACGGGGAGGGGGAGGGATGGATAGATGGATTAATGGACAGACAGACAATGCCCACCCCCACCATCAGCCACAGTTAGCAACAATGGATTTCCTCCACAGGAAGTGGCAGTGCCATGACAGGAAGTTCCGCCGGGCCAGTCTGTCACTAGATCCATCAAACAGCTAACCCTCAGTTACCCATGTAGTGAGGTGGTAAATAAAGACCTCCAGTCTGATCATCACACAGCAAACCAATACACCGATCACAACAAACTACTATACTTTCAGATAAAGCACCAAATAAAAAAAAATAAAAAAATAAAATACATTTTCACACAATTTACTATTTATTTTCTACGACTTTTTTAAGATCATTTTTGCCTTCATCACCAAGGTACATGTACTAGGAATTACTAGGGGTCAACTTCTAACCGGAGGAGATTCCCATTACCGAATGTGTCATCCTAGCCAACAGGGCAGAGCTGCCAGCAAGGCGTTTTGTGTGGAGGAGGGTTTAGGAGAGTGAATCATGTTAGAGCAGGTATACTGGGACTGCAGCAGGTCAGCCATGTTCCAACAGGAACCTCGTAACTGGGAGTGGTGAGGAGGAGGAGGAGGACGACGACGGGGGACTGTAAAACACAAACGGCAACAAGTTGCGACCTGCAGAGAGCCTGAGCGCTTCACGTCCTGCACAATATGATACTCTATTGACCCCTAGAGGGAAACTGTTCACCCCCACCACCTCCAGGGAGGTCAGAGGTCAGAGTCAGCTAAACCCCTGGAGCTGGTAGCGGTTCAGTGTGTTGCTCAACGACACTTCAGCAGATGCTTGCCTACACGGGGCTTGAACCCGTGTTACCCGTTTGTCAGGCTGTTTCAGTCAAAAGGAGGAAGGGAAAAACTTCTACTCCACTGAATTCTAATCAACTGAGTTTTATTGTCAGCTTGTCATTCAGCGACGAGGTGTGGTGCTGCTGCATGCTTGGGACCGGCACCGGCATGCTGCTCTGTCGGGACCGGCACCGGCATGCAGCTCTGTTGGGACCGGCACCGGCACCGGCACGCTGCTCTGTCGGGACCGGCACCGGCATGCAGCTCTGTCGGGACCGGCACCGGCATGCTGCTCTGTCGGGACCGGCACCGGCATGCAGCTCTGTTGGGACCGGCATGCTGTCGGCACCGGCACCGGCATGCAGCTCTGTGGCCCCTGTTCAGATGGAGGATGAGGCAGGCTGAGTGGACGCTGCTGCAGCATCATGGGTCTCACACTGTTTTCCCCCCCCCCTCATACTCTCTCTCTTTCCTGTCAGGTGATACTATGTTACTGTAAGAAATGTTAAATGCACCAAGTGAGGAAATATCTACAGTAAACCGTTTTGTTGTCCACCGCCGGTCTGGAAACCTGCAGCTTAAAATAGCTTGGACGTGTCATACTTTGTCCAAGCTGGTGGACTGATATTCAGGCAAGATAAGACTAGAGCTAAGACTAGAGTTAAGACTAGAGTTAAGACTAGAGTTAAGACTAGAGCTAAGACTAGTGTTAAGACTAGAGCTAAGACTAGTGTTAAGACTAGAGTTAAGACTAGAGCTAGACTAGTGTTAAGACTAGAGTTAAGACTAGTGTTAAGACTAGTGTTAAGACTAGAGCTAAGACTAGTGTTAAGACTAGTGTTAAGACTAGAGCTAAGACTAGAGTTAAGACTAGAGCTAAGACTAGAGCTAAGACTAGTGTTAAGACTAGAGTTATTTCATTCAATTCAGAATGAACATTTTAAATGAAATTCAGATTCTCAATCCTCTTTGTTTTGGACCTTTGAAGGAAATCCACGTCCTGAATTGGCTGAATTAAAAAAGGTAATTGACCCTAATTCCTGGAGAGAGCGACCCAACGGGATCGCTGCCGGTCAAGCCTGTTACGCCTCACAGACCAGACCAGATGAGGAGTCCTGACCCGAGGACACAGATAACAAGCTAGAGGCCTCGCGGGGCCAAGCTGGGTACGAGCGCTAAGACGCTTTACGAGCTTATCCTCCAGGATCTGTTGCATCACAGCTAGTGTGTTTTAAAATTGCACCGGAGCCTCGCTGCTGCTTAGGAGACTGGTTGTATTTCACTCTTTTGTCACTTCCTGTGGGCGGGACATGTACATACCTGACACCAGCATTTAAATTGGGCCAATTGCATGAGGCGACAACATCTCAATCAGGGGGGATGGGACTTTGTTGCTGCCCCACTTTGTGATTTAGGCCGATCAGACAGAAGTATTTTTCCATTAAAATCTGGTCTAGTACAGCTGCAGTAACAGAGTCCATTATGATTTCAATGATTGATTTCAATCGTTTTGTAAGAGCATCAAATCATTTTGAAAAGTTCAAGAAACCCTGATCACGGTAACAAGCCAAGAGCTTAGTGTGTAGCAGGGTCTCTGTTGGTGAGCAGGAGAAACTGGGCACGATAGTCCTAACGAACCTAACCCAAACCTAACCCACCTAACCCACCTAACCCACCTAACCCGAACCCTGACCCAATGAGGGGGAAGAGGGCATGTGATGAAGCCTGCTAGCCAGAGAGCTGCAGAGATACTGAGTTGATCTGGAACTGGTTAACGGGTCTAACATTCCTCCGTCCATGGCAGATATACAACCTCTCTTTACTGCTGGGAGTATAGACGAGAGAGGGGGGGTGGGGGGGGGTCTAATGGGGGTTTGAGGGGGTCAGCTGTTTGATCTCTCTCTCTCACACACACACACACACACACACAACACACCACTCCTTGAACAGGAATGTGCTAAAGAGACAGGGATTGACTAGGAACCACCTACACACCTATCATGTCCTCATAAAGTTCACCTACACTGAATTATGTGCATACATGCATGCCACACCCGATGTCTTCACACATGGCTCTGGCTACATAGGCACCTTAACTGCCTCAGGTACAGCACACACACACACACACACACGGTACAAGCAGGTAAGGGTGTGTCTTGCTGCACCTGGAAAGAATGAGCCAGGTTTGAACAGTGTTATTGCTCAACTGCCTTGCATTCTCTGCATGACTTCAGCATGGTGTGTGTGTTCCCCCGCTCACACACCCTTTTTCTTGCTGACGCTGATGAGCTCATTCTTTCGGCACCACTACAATGCCAGTCTTTTATGTCTATGGTAGTTATTACATGTACATGCCAAGTCTCACACACGCTCACCAACTGTCTCTCACCAGCCCGCCATTTCTACTTGCATGATCTCTCTCTCTCTCTCTCTCTCTCTCTCTCATACTTTCTCTTTCTCAGAGCTCTCCCACCGTCGTGCCATATCGCCGTCTACATGACCGATGGCATAAATGCACACACAGTTCAATCAAACCCTTTATCTACGTGATTCATGTACGCACAATAGCTCCCACTCTAATAGCCACACACATACACAACCTACAGACAGACAGAAAATACTCTCTTCACACACTCTATAACAGTCGGTTATATTTTCTCACACCCTCCCTCCCCCAGCAGCAACCAGCAAGTAAAACAGCCAGTCAAGCAGGCAGGTAGAGACATGCAGTCTGGCTGAGAGGAGATAACCAGACTGACAAGACGGACAGAACTGGTAATGGTGATGGTGGCAGAACTGGTAATGGTGGCAGTATCAGGCTTACACATACACATACACATACACACACACACACACACACACACACACACACACACATATATATATATATATGTGTATATGCCTAGTTTCCACCCTGATGGAGGCCAAAAAAAAATGTTAAATGAGGCATTTTTTATCATTAAGCTTCAAGAACTGATAATTGGCACCTTCTTTTCTGAGTGTGGTCGTTGTCAGAGTGAGTTAGGCAGCAGCACCGCTCCCACTACCAGCCTCTTAATGAAGCCCGAGGGACAGCTAGCGCCTCTCCGCGAGGAACAGGACGGTTGTAATCTTAATGAAACAGGCAATAACGGTGCACAACAACAGGAGTGTTCATTAGAAATCCTTCAAAGTGTCATAACAACCTTAGAAAGTTTATAATGAAGTACTAAAATATCAAAAAAGGAAGCAGCAGAAAGAGAAAAGCTAGGAGAGAAAAAAATGACTGAGCAGAACCACTGCTGTCAAAGTGCCGTTGAGCAAGGCATCGAACTCCCATCACTGGCACTGCATAGTGGCCAACCATGGAAGACTGGGTGTCCTGGGCAGCTCCAAGGTGTGAATGTGTATAACTGTATAAAGCAGGGCGTTGCTGGAAAAGAGAGTTTACGCTCAGCAGGGAATATGAAGGTTAAAACAGCAGTGGACAGCATGCTGCTGCCACTGTGCTGCACCAGAGAGAGGCTCTTCTACTGTTGGTTAAAAGAGTTATATAGGGGCCTGCTGGCAGGAGGCACAACCTCAAGGAACTTGGATGGAGCCATGCTAAACTGGACTGGACTAAGCTGGGCCAAAACCATGCTGGCCTGGCCCAGTGAATAAAGCTGGTCTGGTCTGGCCTGACACAAGGCCTCCTATTCTTAGACACACACCAATTAAAACAGGGCTGTGGCGTGCGACACAGTAGCACTGCTATTGTAGCGAACTCTGCTTCAAACGCTCCAGAGCACAGGTTGGTCTCTGTGCACGGCCAGACGCAGACCAGACCAACACAGTTTAACTGCATGTTCCCAGGTCAACACATACATGCACCATCACACACACACACACAGCAAAGCAAACCTTCCTTCCTTCAGACACCATGGGTAGGGATCATGAACCTTTTGAGTCCAACTCTAGAACCACACTGAACTCAGACACACACCAACTCCCTTCTAGAACCACAACAACATTCCTTAAACTCCCTTCTAGAACCACACCAACATTCCATTAACTCCCTTCTAGAACCACAACAACATTCCTTAAACTCCCTTCTAGAACCACACCAACATTCCATTAACTCCCTTCTAGAACCACAATAACATTCCTTAAACTCCCTTCTAGAACCACACCAACATTCCATTAACTCCCTTCTAGAACCACAACAACATTCCATTAACTCCCTTCTAGAACCACACCAACATTCCATTCTAGAACCACACCAACATTCCATTAACTCCCTTCTAGAACCACACCAACATTCCATTAACTCCATTCTAGAACCACACCAACATTCCATTAACTCCCTTCCAGAACCACACCAGCGTTCCATTAACTCCATTCTAGAACCACACCAACATTCCATTAACCCCCTTCTAGAACCACACCAACATTCCATTAACTCCATTCTAGAATCACACCAACGTTCCATTAACTCCCTTCTAGAACCACACCAACATTCCATTAACTCCATTCTAGAACCCCACCAGCGTTCTTCCAGCTCTGCTCCAGCACCACAGTACTATATACTGTAGATGCAGATGACACTTCCTGGTTTCTTCCAGCTCCATTCATACAGTGATGCTGAAACCGGATATGCAGCCTGCCACTGCAGACCCGCTCCAGTACCAGTCTAGTGTCACAGTGTTGGAACCCGATACTGATGATACTGTCCCCTGGGCGCCATGGGAACCTTCAGCCCTGCCTCATGAAGACTGACAGACAGGAGAGGGGGACGGAAGGACAAACCTCCAGCTAAATGACTCAACAGCTGTTTGGACATGAGCACTCTCCCAAGGCCACTCAAACACACACACACACACACACACACACACTACTGGCAGCATCTCTGACTGCAAAATGATGAAGATGTACTGCAATTTAACGGCAAAGCCCAGCTTAGTGGATCTACAGGGAGCTGGCCACATCCAAATCCACGAGGAGAGCCCTGGTGCTGAGGTTGCTCTGTTCATTATCCTCTCAAGTCTGGACAGGTGATCATTAACACACACACACACAGGGAGGGAGCCTCCTCCCTCTTGTTTCAAGTGCTGACAGGTAGTCAGTAAAGTGGAGCTCTAATGTGGGGACAATCTTTCACCACAGTGAGCACGCACACACACACACACACACACACACACACACACACACACACACACACACACACACCGAGCAACATGCAATTGCTGTGTACCTCTTGGCTGGCCTAATGCCCTCCAGATATGCCATTATGTGAGTCAACAGCTTAACGCTGACTGTTTTCAACAAGCTTCATCAACTGAGTCTACTGTGCAGCATGGCAGCCAGACACAGCTCTCTAGAGGAGCCTTAATATAGCAACTAACCGAAACAAAGGAAAGGGAGGATTAAGGAGAGGAGGGCAGGGGAGAGGAGAGGAAATGGGAGGGGGACAGGGGAGGAGAGGAAGCAAGGAGACGATCAGGAGAAGAGGAGGAGCGGTGGAAAAGTGATGGATGTGGGAGAGGAGGAGGAGGTGAGAAAGTAATATGAGAGGGAAATGGAGAGGAGAGCGGTGTTGGTGGTAACTAGAGTACTGACAACTTAGCGCATTAGTTTTACAAGTTTCATAATGTGTTATTAGTTAAACTCCTGCAGCATCTTGTGTAGAGGACATGCTGCCAACTGAACAAACCCGATGCTAGTCTGCTTGACTGAACTGAGATCAGATTACTGTTTCATAAACAGAGATGCATTGCATTTTAAAACAATGTTATGTTAACATCGTTATCACGTGTGTTTGAAGCGTAGTCCAACAAGTTACTTCTAATAAAGAGTAACTGTAACGTAAATAGTTACTAGTAACAGAGGAAAGTAACTAATTACTTTTAAAGGCAACTTTCAAATCCACTGGAGGCGAATAAATAAAGGATCACGGATGAGTGGGGGGGCAGAGCGAGGAGGGAGGATGAAAGGGAGGCTGAGAGGAGGAGGGACGTTAGATGAACGTCAATTAGATCAGGAGGGAAAGACGGAAGCACTGGAGCATTTGAGGTAACTGGAATCTGTGTTGGTGTAACATCGTCAGCACCAGGGACTGAACCAACAACCTTTATGTCTCTCTAACTCTGGGCCAACCTGGGGGAGCAGGAGATGGAGGAGGAGGAGTGACTGGGCTGTGTATGTAGCGTGGGTAACTGGAGAGGCTGAGAAGACTGCTGACATGACTGTCACGGATCTGTATCCCCCACAGGGGAGAACACACACACACTCTTAATCTTTTACATGTATGTGTGTGTAAGATGCCTTACTCCCCTAGTAAGAAGATCTCCCTGACACAAAAAGGGACCGCTAAAACACACACACACACACACACACACACACACACACACACACACACACACACACACCCACCCCCCTCTCTACTTGGACTTACACGAGTGCCTGTCAGGAGGGAATACAAGAATACAATCTGACTTTTAGAAGAAGTCACCTGAATGTTGGTTTCCTGCTGCAGCGGCTGATCTAACCAACCACCTGCATCTGTCTGGCGGACGCTGGTGATTGGCCACTTTGTTTTATGAGAAAAGATCAAGAAGGTGAAGAGAGGAAACGAGGGGGGCGGGTGAAGTGTCTAGTGTGGTTGTTTGTTCATTTATTTATGCCTCTTCCTGTCTTTGTTGCTCAAAGAGTCCGGCCCTGGGTCGGGTTGCACTGCCACTGAGGGAGACCACTGTGTGTGTGTGTGTGTGTGTGTGTGTGTGTGTATGTCCCCCCAACCCAATCAACCGTTTTTAGTCAGCAAGATCCTCTTACAAAAGGCAAAAGGGAGGTAGAGCTTCTTTTTTTTTTTTCACACACACACACACACACACACACACACACACACCCACCCAGGTTTCTTAGATGTGCTTTGTGACCTCATAATGGAGGGCCAAAGATCAGCTCAGATAGGGAGTGTTGTTCTGGCCGCTCGCTGCAGTTCGTTTCACCATGTCACCCTGCTGTGTGTCAATAAAAACTGTTGCACCACTCCACATCACACACAGCTCCACGGTTGCATAACCGCATGTTGACACTGCTCACCACACCCCCAAAGTCCATTTCTTCATTTAACATTTCAGACATTTAACGGACTGAAGGTGTTCAGGTGTCTCGCCATCAGACACTTCGACGCCACGCTTTGGCTGCTGCGTGGATCGAACCTGTGCACTTTTGGACACAGGACAGTTTCATCTGACCACAAGGCCACCATGCGGCCGCTAATCCATCTGCCCATATCAACCTCACACACACACACACACACACACAGACAAGAGGCTGGGCACAAGAAATCACCCGCAGCTTAAAAATATTAATCCTAGAAAGTATGTGCGATCACTCTGCGTCTTAAAAGGCCACAGCTAAGACGTCAGGAGGAACATCGCTCTTCCATGAAAGGTTTTCGGTGAAATACGTGTGAGGCAGAAGGCCACCTAGAGCGCTAAGGGGCGGGGTTAAAACGGACAAAAAAAACAAGACGTCAACTCACTGGGCAACGTGTTATTTTTGTGCCGTGCTCGCCTTCCTCCGATGAGCATAATGCCCCTCAGTGATTGGCTACTTCACACCTACGGCAGCGACATCTCAGTCTGCATTCAGTTGCATGGGAGAAACCCTACCAACATGTGGCTGTTTGCAATTTCACTCCACATAGGAGGAGGAGGGGGAAGACAGAAAGCAAACCATGTTCTCTTTGTTCTGATAAATGACTTTGCGGTTAAACTGGCCTCGCTCCAGTTTAATGGTCCAGTGACAGCTCAGGGCAGGAGGAGGCGAGGAAGAGTAGGAGGGGATTTAATGAGACACTCTGGCCCTTCCTGGGATGGAGGGAACCAGAGAGGGAGGAGGAGGAGGAGGGGAAGAAAGGGATTCAATGAGATGTGTTCAAAGTCTTTGATCCCATCTCCAGGACAGACCCTTCCTCAACCTGGGAGGGAAGGGGGGAGGGAGGGAGGCAAGAAGAAGGGAAGTAAGATGAGAGCGAGGGAGGGATGAGGAGGAAGTACTACAGAGTCAAACCAGGGTCAAAAAGTATTTGTAAATATTTCTCAACATGTCTTTTAAAGTTCCCTGTTTTTTATTATCTAGTCTCCATCTTTGTCTCTCAGCCTCACTGTGGTGTTCCTCACTGTGGTGTTCCTCACTGTGGTGTTCCTCACTGTGGTGTTCTTCACTGTAGTGTTCTTCACTGTGGTGTTCCTCACTGTGGTGTTCTTCACTGTAGTGTTCCTCACTGTGGTGTTCCTCACTGTAGTGTTCCTCACTGTGGTGTTCTTCACTGTGGTGTTCCTCACTGTGGTGTTCTTCACTGTGGTGTTCCTCACTGTGGTGTTCTTCACTGTGGTGTTCCTCACTGTGGTGTTCCTCACTGTGGTGTTCTTCACTGTAGTGTTCCTCACTGTGGTGTTCCTCACTGTGGTGTTCTTCACTGTGGTGTTCCTCACTGTGGTGTTCCTCACTGTGGTGTTCTTCACTGTGGTGTTCTTCACTGTGGTGTTCCTCACTGTGGTGTTCTTCACTGCTCTTCCCAGAGATCACCTGTCAATCAAACAGTGTGTCCAGTACTGTGACGTCTTTCTCCTTGGATCTTCTGTTGATGGAGTTTGAGTCCCTGTAGGTGGCGCTCTTTTCTTTGTCTGTTCAGCCACGGTGGCTATCGCTGCTCATGCTAACTACCCATTCATTGACGACAGAGTAGTAAAAAGATGGTGTCTGCCAAGTTATCACAGAAAAGTCTAAATTAATCCTCCTGTCTTCGTCTAAACCTTCTGGCGCTCTCTGTCCCATGTGGCAGACTCCACCCTTCTGGCACTGAGGTTGGCTAAAACAAACCACAAGAAGTATTTTCCAAATGCTGTTTGTGCCAGAATGGACCGGAAAAGACAACGAGAAGAGAAAGAGGAAAGGGAGCTGAGGTGAAGAGAAGGAATGGAAAGCGAGAGCGAGAGAGCAGAGGTCCGGTGGAGGTACGAGTGGCATGCCTGCTGAACACGACTGACATGTCAGGAATGCCAGCTATGTTCTTCCTCCGTCTGCTTTTTACTACTTCTCCTCCTCTCCCATTTCCCTCCTCCTTGTCCTACAGTTAACTATCCAAGGTGCATTTGATGCTTCAGGGTTGACACTTCACTGTTAAAGGGGAGGTTTTACTGCCTCTAAAAAGGCAAACGCTTCAGTAAGACGAAAGCAAGGATGGATCGAGTTTGTGAAGATCAAAGGAGAAAAGGCGGGAGGCAACACCAATCAGACGTCAGCACTCGACAACAGCCTTTTTCTAACGGTGTGTGTGTGGTTGTGGTTGTATGTGTGTGTGTGTGTGTGCTGCTCCTCTCATATCACACCATCACGTCTTTTCCTCCTCAGCCAATCAGCAGCCAACAAATCTATTTCCTGTCTTTAGAGGCACAGTTACAGGAAACGGGGTGGGGTGGGGGCATGGGGGGGGGGGTTGGAGGATGTCCATGTCAATGCTCCAGGAATGCAGCCTGTATGGCGACCTAACGTACAGGCTCTGTGAATGAACCCAATGGTACATTAACCCATAAGTCATAAAATCAACTCTCTAGATCAACAGACGTCTAACCCAATGAGACCGCAGAACGACACCTGACTCAACCTGATGCACAGGAAGTCTGTAGCAGCCCGTCACCCTGATACTCTCCATGTGCTGATGACTCAAAAATAACTGGGCTGACTCAACCAGAAGGCTGACTGAGGTTAGTGTCGATAGGTGTTGATACAGCCCAGGGTGGGAGGGGAGGCGAGTCGCTCTCCCTCCTCTGGCTCAGGACGGTGGCCTAATTATACTTCCAGGATGTGATCACACCTACTCGGCAAATGAACAGCCCGCCGAGTCAATGATTGTTTTGGATTCGTTTCGGGTGTCGAGATTTAATGCCGCCAAGCGCCGAGAGCCCGCTGGTGAACTACAACGCCCATAATTCATTGCACCTATGATGCAGCGCGAGACTGAACGGAGAGACAGTTTGAAAAGAGGCCTCAATAGTCAGATGGAAGAATGATAGTCAGCTAATGTTGTGATACCATTAGTTTGTACTAGACTGAGACTTTAGTGGCTAAATGAAACGTCAACAAGTCTTCAATACCATGTGACTTGGTGACTTGACCTAGTTTTGGTAACTTGTCAACCCACAATATCAGACATTTTACTGACAGTAGAAAGAGATAAGAAAGACGTGATGAAGGTCCTGGGTCAGATTTGAACCCAGGATGTCCCAGTCGCGTGGACGCCAGCAACACTTCTTCTTCTTGAACGCAGCCCTGATTTCCAAGTCACACCTCAGGTAAACAAACAGGCGGAGTAAGTGTTTTCAAGATAAGGACAAGTGCTGCAATGATTTACAACGTTTTACAATCTATGGCCTTTGGCGCCGCCCACCCGCTGCAACCGGATGACTCAACGAGTCATTTCACAACCATGAACGTTGAGGTGACGTGCATCGTTATACTTCCTTGAAAATATAACGAAGCGACCATGCATGGCTTAAGATACAAAAAAGATGAGCACCTAGATATACATTAACCGGCTGAGACACACAGTGCTCTTAATGAACTATGTTGGATACCTGGTGAAGACAAGAGTCCAGCTGTTACTGTAATATGACACCTCATGAAATGATTTATGGCATGAAAGTAAGGTTGACGTTATGAGCTACCTAAAAGACCTTCACTTACAGAATAGTGACATTTCAGAGGATGTATTCATCTAGGTTTGTTTTAAATACTTAGCCATGAGCAAAAGCCATTTTCCCAAAAATATTCCTCAACATAAAAGAAATGCTGAAATGGGGGATGGAGAAATGTCTTCTCCTGCTGTACTCTCAGAAGAATTAGACATAAGTACATTTTTCATGGTACATTTACTTCGTACTCCATCCCTCAGGTTCCAGATCACTTTTGCACAGCGTAAACAAAAGTGTTTTTCTCCCAGGAAGGCAGATAAGAAACCCACAGACTAAATAACTCCTCCGTCCTCCACCGGGCTCGTCCTCCTGGTACAGTCTCTCGAAACAAACCCGCCCTCTTTGAAGTCAGACTCATATTTCCGCCCTATTGATGACAGTGATAGCCTCGGCCTTACTTAGAAACACAGACGCTTGGGCCTTGGTACCATGATTCATTTTTTATACCCAGCTTCTTCATTTATATTAAAGGTTCTGTGGCATTTTTATAAGATCAATGCATCATTGTCAAATTAATTGCGATACCTTGGTAGAATTACCATAAACAAATGAGACCGTAGTCAAGATGCTTAGTGGCCTCCATCTCACACCAGGGGTATTGTTGGTGCTTCTCAAATTTCCCATAAATCCTGTTGCTTCCTGCCTGGCGTCGTTTCCTGAAGAGGATCAACATGTTGGAAGTGATTTCTCCATCTTCCTTTCTCTCCTTCCTCCATCTGCCGTCACCAGAAACACTGTAGCGTTAGCCCCGTTAGCGCTGGAAGAACAGCGCCCTCTTCCTGTTTTGTGCCGTAAAGCAAAGCAGCAGATTTCCCTCCAAATCGACCCGGTGGCCACGATGTAGAATGCAGACTGGATGCTGGTAGAGGCTGACAGGCTGCTAGTGATGGTCTCCTTTGTTTACGGTTATCATACTACTGTCTCAAAACTAATGCGGTGATGATTTATTGATATTAAAATGATACACTGAGCACCTTTAACTGCGATCAATGTTCTAGAAATGTCTCACTGTGCCGTTTAAGAGGCAAAAGAAAAAGAAACATGAAAATCTTGATCACTGATTAGTCAAAAACAATCACAGGGCTCACAGATACAGAGAGCACAATTTAGTTCTGCTGTCAAAGAACACACAGAGGAGCCCAGCCTGGTCTGGTTCTTATCCTGGCTCTGTAAATGCAGTGTGGGGTTTGTTATCCAGATAAGGATCCTATTCAGGCGCCTGGCTAGTCCAGACTAACGCCTGGAGACCAAGCCAGGGTCATGGATAAGGCCTGGAAACGGCCATACAACCCAACACAATGGAACGGGACCTTGTCTATAGGGGACACAGAGATAGGACAGAAATACACATGAGGAGACAAAAGGCACTGAGTTTTACCAGTGGGCTCATGTGGGACTAGTTCCTGAAGTATTCAAGTCTTAGAAACCAAGAGTTTCCATGGGATATTACTCCTATGATTCTCAACCTGACTGACAACTCCGACAAGATTTGTTTCAAGCGCGTTCTGTCAGGTCCAGTCTGGTCGGGCTGCTGCAGCGTGAAGCCTCGCCGAGACTGAAACCTTGATCCTGGCAACAGCCAATGGGAGTTTAGCTCAAGGGAAGCAAAAGAGAAGGAAGTTTTAAGAAGAACTTTAAAATACATTTGTGAATTGACTCTTCTGAATTATCCAAGTTCACAGAGTCAGAAAAAGCTTGATACAAACTGTTGAAAAGTCTCCAGTATTTTCTGGAGAAGTAGCTCACGTCCCCGTGGACCACATCCTCTCCCAGATCCTCCCCTACTCGCTCTGATCTCGTAGTTCAAGAAATCCCTTCCATCTCTCCTCGGCCCTGGTTTTTATTTCTTTCCCTGGCATTTCTCTCTTACATGATCAATACAGAGGAATATTGTCGAGGCACTGCGGCTCTCACCTTGCACTCATCCCTATCGTTTGCTTGTCATGTTGGCGATCTAGGAATTTAACCTTCTGCTACTTCGGCGCTCAATGTAACTCACTGTGCCTAAACCACCATGCCCAGGCGTGAAGGTAGTGCTGTGATGACCTTGAAGGAGTTCAGACCTGGGGCACTTTGACTTCCAAGTTACATTATCACAAGTCAACAGAGAGACACGAGCAGCCGTCGGGACCTCGACTGTGCGATAGACGTCTCCGGTGACCTTGACTGGGTGAAGTTTTGCCTCAACGTGACGCAACCACAGTCGGCCCTTTGAGCTATTCAGAGGGTTGAATACCGTCTGCAGGAGTCGGCCAAGGCCCTGAATGAGCTGAGGTCATTATTATTGTGTGTGTGTGTGTGTGTGTTTAAAAGTCCCAATCAGGCGTTTGGCAGGCCTGATAGTAGTTGGCAGAGCGAGGCGTCAATCGTTTGCGTCGGCCTTTTATTAAAACCGCTGGCTGAATCTTTCCAGAGCTCTGCAGCGGTTCTGCTGTTCGTCAGGCTGAGAGGAAACGGCTCTGATCCATCAGACCTGGTTCTGTTCAACACACCTGGACAACACTACATATGGGGTGCAGTGTGTGATATTGAGCCATTGGCCTTTTGACAATACTGAAACATTTCATTTAATTCAGGTGTTGATATGAGATAAAATAAGTAAAATAATTCAGGTTAATACAGTATCATATCATAATGATTCACACAACCATCCAATAAGCACTGATGGGGCTTTTCAAAAGAGGAAACAGAAACTACAACAAGTGTTTCCAGTATTTAAGCGTCAAACAGGATCCCAGGCCTCGTATCTGAAGCAGGATTTTCTGGTAAAATAAGGCAAACATAATCCGCGGGGAAACAGACAGGTTTACCCGAGGACTTACATTCATCAGCGGGAATTTTACACAAGCTGAAGAAAGCAAATACTAAGAGAGACACTACAAAATAAGAGTACCGGTTCTGGAAAAACTCTATACTGATCAGATGTGTATTTCTGGCAAGATACTGGACTCATTCGAACATGATTGTGTGTAAACTGTGTGTGTGACAGAGAAAGAAAGTGAGATAAAAGAGATGCTGTGTTTTGTGTGTGTGTGTGTGTGTGTTCCTATGTACCATCTATGAATAAGCTATGACCGAGCCTTCCAGAGAAACCCATCTGCCGGTTCCTCAGTGGCATCAACTCACGGAGCAACATCATCTCTGTGACAGGACGTACTGAGATTTGAGATTTATGGGAAATGTGGTCTTAATTCTGAAAGAAACACTAGCAGTAACAATACCGACTGAGATAGAGGTGACGCTCTATGAAGCAGGATGTTGCTGAAAGAGAACGCACGTTCAGCAAAACACTTCCCTGGATAAATAAAGGTTCAAAAACAAGCTCTGGTACTATTCAGTGAACTTTAACACATATGGGAACTGCTAGTTACATAACTGGGAGCAGCTATGACACAGATTAACCTCGACACAGTACACTGCAGGGTGTCTGCAGGTTTCATCAACGCCCGTTAGAACGAAGACCAGTTACACATTTGAAACAAACGTGAAAATGAAAACTGGAAGAACAGCGCACCAAGAAACCGCTACATTCTTAAGACCGCTAAAACTAAATTTAACACTTAAAATGCTAAATTCAACTGTATTCAAGACCATTTAAGGCCTTGAGTTTAGAAAATATAATTTAGGACAGTTTAAGACTTTCAGGACCTGCAGGCGCCCGCCAGCGTGTCCAGTTCAGGTGCCTTCCTGTGTTTCAGCATCATGTTTTGCTTCTATGTGCAAGTAAACCCAACAGGCTGATGCGTGCTAACAGCATATTATTCTGTTGGTAGAGGTTGTGATTATGAGTCTCAATGATTTGAGGAACTCAATTATTTTGCACTATTTAAATCTTGATTATTTTAAACACACCAGATGTTAAATGTGAAATCAAATGTTCCAATATTGCCGATACACCTTTATTTTACAAGTGTTCATTGAAATTGTGATATACAATTACACAGGATTAGTTGTGCAATGATGCATTGGTTTTAACAGAAGGGTTTCTTCACAGCACAGATCTAACAGACTGTTACCGCGTTAGAGGAAGTTATTGGGCAGAAAAAGAGAAGTAATTGCCGTTAGCGTTCGCCTCGGGGGATTAGAATAGAATAGCACAAGAAAACGGTACAACACAAAGTCACACACTCTGCTCTGTGGTCTATTGCCCATGATACCTCAGGTTTCAGAAAGACACATTTAGCACTTTTTAAAGGAATTTAAGACCAGTTAAAAAACCGACGACAGGAAATGAAGAAGTGTGTTTAGTAAAACAGATACGATTAAAAAAAATAACAAAATACTGAATATTGCACTACTAACTGTCCTGCACTGATGAAACCGCATGGTGAAATAAACACAACCTCGAATTACTGTAATTAAGAAGCTTTAAGCTTTTTAAGGCCTTGAATGTTTAAAAAGGACCCACAGACGCCCTGTTGCCTGGTGCTCATCTGCTGCACCGCCTGCAAGGCTGCTGTCAGACATTTAGACAGAGGCATTGGTCTACACACACACACTTTTAAAGGCTAGTGCAAGCAGTTAGTGTGTGTGTGTGTATGTGTGTGTCTGTATGACTAAACGCCACTACAGATAGAATGAGTAAGTGCTAAACTCAGTGACTGGCCTCCAGTTACTCAACACTTGGTTATTTTAATCATTAAAACTAAAACAAAACAACGCAGACACACGTGCCAAAACTAGTTCAGATGGCAGCAACACACACACACACACACACACACACACACACTCTAACAGCCAAGGTCACAACAAGTCGACTGTCCATCTGACGCCCCTCTGCTGAAATTCCTCTGAAAAAGGGGGGCGGGAAGGTGAGGAGGGGAGAGGAGGAGACAAGAGGAAGGAAGGTAAGGAGGGGGAGAGGGAAAGGGAGAGAGAGGAAGATGAGGAAAACTAGAGAGAAGAAGAAGAAGAGAGGAACAAACTGACCGACATGAGAAACAGAAAGAAAGAAAAACAGGAGAAAAAAAAAAAGAGACCACAAAAAGAGAATAAATAAAAAAAACAGACTAAAAATACCAGAACCAGAGCAGACTGTGTGTGTGTGTGTGTGTGTGTGTGTGTGTGTGTGTGTGTGTGTGTGTGTGTGTGTGTGTGTGTGTGTGAGACAATGTGGCCAAACGGGTGTTTCAGGCCGGCCCAGTTGCCCGGCAGCAGACACCATTGTCACGGTAACAGGCTCTTCCTGCCCCTCCCCTCCCCTCCCCTCCCCACCCGCCTTGCGCGCTTTTACCTTATAAGGCAACGCACTTGACTGCCTGTCACCGTGACAATGGTGATGTAACAGGGCAACAAGGTGCGCGCACACACACACACACACACACACACACACACACACACACACACACAGAAAGAATGCACATGCATGCAGAATGAAGACCACACACACCTGCACTTATTGCCCTAATCACCTGGTAGAACACTCAACGTCTTTATCAGACAAAAATAGAAGTTATTCTATTTTTTTTAGTGTGTGTTCTGTGCAGGAATGTGAAACATGACACCCCCTCCCACCCCTCACCCCTTCTCACCCCCACTGGGGAGCTTCCTATGAGGCAGCAGAAACAAACAGGCAAGAGAGAGAGAGAGAGGGGGAGAGAGAGAGAGAGAGAGAGAGAGAGAGAGAGAGAGAGAGAGAGAGAGAGAGAGAGAGAGAAATAGAAAGGCAGAAATAGTGAAAGGGCAGTAAAGTGACGTAAAGAAAAAGGAGGGAAGGAAGAGGAGAGGGAGGGGGGGGGGGGGGTCAAGAGAGTGACTAGCAACACACACCTCCCAACTTCCTGCCTCTGTTCAGGAGACTCAAACACTGTGTGTCAACAAGTGTGTGTGTGTGTGTGTGTGTGTGTGTGTCCTTAGATAGCCCTGTCTCCTTTTTTGGTCATCTACACTGCCCTCGGTGTCACAGGGTGTCTGCAGGTTTCAGACTTTTCAATGCTTCCTGGAATTGAATTCAAGACCAATTTAAAAAAAAGTAAAGACACAAAACAAATCGATTCTATTTGGAGGAGGAGGGAAAGTTATGAGACCAACAGGAAATTCATTGTTAAGGGACATAATAAGACATGTTAATACTTTTTTAAGGCCTTAAATTTGGATGATTTGAGACTTTTTAAGCACCCGCAGAGGACCTGTGTCCTTAGGGGGGAGGAGGGGGAGGAGAGGGGAGGGGAGGGGAGGAGGAGGGTTGTAAAAGAGCTGAGAGGGTCCAGACCCGGCAGAAGGAGCGGCACGCTGTTTGTTCCTCCTTGTTGATGACTGACACACACACACACACGTCTAGCCAACCCCCCCAGCTCCGTCACACATTCCAAAGCTTACCCTGCCCTTTATGGCTTCATGACTCACTGGCCCTACGCCTATGAGACACACACACACACACACACACACACACACACACCCACACCCACCCAGTCGAGCGCATGACAAAGGCAAACCGGCACATGGACATTAATCAACCCATACCACTCATAGTAGACCACCCCCCCCACTAGGGCTGGGTGATATGGACAAAATTCACAAATACTCACGATAATCATAAAAAAGTATTTCTACCTGCTAACGTGTACAATCACATCAAGCTGTGTGGTAATACAACGTAGGATCAAATAATATCCAGTTTATCAGTCAGTATTTGCTTGTTAGCTTTAATTCTGCAGCACAATAACTTGATATTTCATCACAACATGATTCTGACTTCCTGCCTCCCAGACTCCCCGAACCCGTAAGGTCTGACAGAACGAGCCCCATGCCCCAGTTAGACTCCTGCAGCGCGCACACACACACACACACACACACACACACACACACACACACACACACACACACACACACACACACCCCCCCCCTCCAAGGCCCTCGGGCTGCAGCGCTAAGTGACGGGCTGCCACTGTGTGCAGGTTGGGCTGAGAGGGATCACAGTACCAGATCAACCTAATCCCTTTTAAATGACTAATAATATGGTGCCCCCCCCCGCCCCCCCGTCCTAGATAGACCAGTCCGGTGTGAGCAGACAGTGAATCAGTGACCGACTGAGTCAGATCCTCTCAACCACTTTCTGCCTGTCTCTGGATGGACAGCAGACTGTAGAGCATAAGGAGCATAAGGCCCGCCTCCTAACAGTTTCAGTCATTCAGTTGTCAGGAGGACTTCCTGGGTTCTACTCAGTTCTGTGGTTGAAGATGTTGCAGGTACGTGCAGAGCAGGTGGCTCTCATGTTTTATAGACAGAGTTGGGTCATTGCAGTTTACAGCAGCGACCGTATTAGTTCCACAATCTTGCTTTATGGCTGTTGCTAAGCAACAGAGAATGCATCAGCACATGGTGTCCATAGTGCAAACTGTCCAAACTCTGACCTTGCCCTTTCTTTTCACCACTCTCATGTATGCTGCTGTCAAAGAGCACCTTGCTCATTCTCCCCCCTCTCCCCCATCAGTCTTCATTAACTCTCTCAAACAATGCCTCCCCCTCCCCCCTCTCTCCCCCCTCCAGTGGATTTTGCTCATTGTTCCTGCCTTAATATTATGTGACAAACTATGACACTCCTTTTCAACCGGAGCACAGACTGTCATTATAGCAAAGCACAGCTGGAAATCGATGCCGCTGCAGCTACCAATCTGTTCCCACACATCGGAGCCATGGCAAAAATAACCCACCCAGCCCGGCGAGGCGCTGAGAGAACACGCTAGAAACAAACAGTCTTGTACTGTGGCGGCGAGCTCAGCAGGAAACAGCAGTGCAATTCACACCCTGCATGTCTCAGCAGCGTCAAAACCAGAACGCTGAGCTCTCTTGCTCTCTCTCTCTCTCTCACACCTATTCAATTCACACATCTGTCTTGCCTCGAAGCTGCTGCAGGGTACCAGGATCTGTGTTAACCCCACGTGCACGCCCCTGCCTACGTGCACAACGCCGTGCACTCCTCTCTGTGCGGGGAGTCAGAAGACGGGCCAACAGAGGAGTCTTTGTTAACCAGGCACGCTGGTTAAATAATCCCTCCAGGCCAGCTTTGATTGGATCAGACAGGATAGTAGGCTCGTGGCCTACGGTGGAGAGGGCAGACGACTTCCCTGACCCACATTACGGCCAGTAGCGGGGCGGGCCGCTAGCCGCTTGTGTCCACTGGCCACAGGGGGCGAAAACTCACCAGCAACATTTCACTCTTTTACCAGCCAATTAGATTCTTAGAAGAGAAAGACCTCCAGACGATGGTTGGTGAGTGGCTGGTAGAGAAACTGACAAAACCAGCATTTAACTGGTGTGAACCTCTCCGTGTGTAATACATGTTGTCGCTGTTCAGATCGTGGCACCCTCACTGACCGGACAAAATAAAAAATCAGACAATATTGGAGATAGGATGTGATAGAAGGACTTCCCTGACCTGGCTGGTCTGCAGGAGTTAATGTGGGCTTCCCTTCTTGGACAGAGTGGTGATGCATCTCTTTCTGACTCAGAGAAGGCCTGCCAGTCTGTGTGTGTGTGTGTGTGTGTGTGTGTGTGTGTGTGGTGTCTTTATATTTGAAACAGGGAAGGAGCCGTAAACCGCAGAGACCTCAGAGCCTTCCTTCCTCTTTCATCCCCCATCACGGCTCCCGGGAGGACGGACGGCAGCGCTGTGGTCACGGCTCATCACTCCAGTTCCTCAAACCTTCTTCTTCTTCTTCTCCTCCTCGGTGAGATTTACTCGTCACTGCCAAGTCATTTATCAAGAAATGTGGCCTTGCTCTGTTGGACTGTGCATTTTTGTGTCTTTGGGGGTTGAATTTGTGGGCCGATGACTGTCAAGACGACCCTACCTCCACCGATACTGAACAGACCGGCTCAGAGCGATGCAACTGTGCTCCAAGGTGACAGATGAAATCACAAAAATGAGAAAACTTCAACACTAGCCCCCCCCCCCCCCAGCTGAACGGCCATGTGTGCTTGGCAGTGCCATCGACAGCTTATGTACAGTAGCGACAGGCAGAGGAGGGGCGGAGACAATCCAGTTATCGTCTGAAGTTTCAACCCCGAGGCCAACGGCAGCAGCCTGTTTGGATCCTCTGTCTTTTCAGCTGCATAAACTGGCAGCGAACCTGCAGTCGGGGTTTATCAGCTGTCTGTCTGTCTGTGTCTGTCTGTCCTCTAAAGCATGCATCCTGCACCTCTGTTGCAACACCTTTAAAAAAACAAAAAACAGCTGCTGTTTTTTCTCCGTCTACCGTCTCTGCAGCTCGTCGGCCTGTCTGACCGTCTGAGCTCTAGGCTTCCGGTCTCTGAGGACCCACGTCTGAACCATGAGAGATAAAAAGAGAGATCAAACTTATGACCAGGCCCTCAACACGCCTGACTACAAATACATACAGGAGTCCCAGAGCTGAAACGGTACACCGCACAGACACGGGAAAACAAAATCGGGCACCACACTACCACACTGGCCGAAAACAGAAAAACATATCAGCTAAGCTCTAAAAATAGACTCTGGTGGGCAACACAATAAGCCTCTTCTGGCTGCAGTCTTAAGGCTCTCACAGTACACATTACATACAAAACAGAGAGAGAGACAGAAATAGACAGACAGGCCAGGAGGCAGGAGGAGGAAGGAGAGACGGGTGGAAGCGCTGCGTGGGTTTGTTCTGCAGGCCGAGAGCAGTGGAACCTGGAGGCAGAGTCAGTAAATATTTAATGGCGCCGGCGGAGGATCCAGATACCCAGAGAAACGCTCACGTGCATCAGGTGTACACAACCCAAGGAGCACGGTTTCCATACCCAGTTGTACCTTCGAGTCTCCAAGTTAAGAGTTCCTCCTTTAAAGGAATAATCTGTAACATTTTCATATAAGTAAATGATGTTTTGCGGCTCTCGTTTGCAGATTGCTATAACACAATATAACACAATAGTGACTTTTCTTTCCTGGGGAACATCCTCTGGAGACAGGAAGTGATGCGTTTTACGTTTCAACAGAAGAAGAACTGGGTTGTTAGCATGAGCAGCGATAGCCACTGTGGCTGAACAGACAAAGAAAAGAGCGCCACCTACAGGAACTCAAACTCTGTTTGATTGACAGGTGATCTCTGGGAAGAGCAGTGAGGAACACCACAGTGAGGAACACCACAGTGAAGAACACCACAGTGAGGAACACCACAGTGAAGAACACCACAGTGAGACTGAGAGACAAAGATGGAGACTGGATAAAGAAACAAGGAACTTACACTTACACAGGAACACATATTACTTCCTCTCTCATACTCTAACAAATATGTATGCTTTCTATTGTCTCCTCACCTCATTGCCCAGTGCTCCAGTTAGAATGCTGTTAAATAATACAACAGGACCTAGCTGAGGACATCAGAGACAGCCTCTCACACACACACACACACACACACACACACACCTCTCTGCTTTAAAGATGGAGGCTTTCGTCTTGACACCACAACACACACACTGACCACACTGTTCAACTCTTTCCATTCCAACGATGGAGGAAGTCGAATTTCTTCAAACCTTCAATACTGAACACATTGAGCTACCTGATGAATAGCTGTTATTCCCACGGCAGCCACTGAACTTGAACTCGTCACGCTTAGGGAGGAGAGATTCTTGCTAGCTGTGCACTTCGTTTCAACGAGGAACGGCAACGACGCTAACGAGCGAATTTGGGAAAACTAAAAGCACAAATGTAGGAATCTTCTCCGCAACGTGTCTGACGAGGAAAAGTGAATCCAACTCAACGTGTCACGGTATCTGTCTAACGCTGGTCTAATGCTTCCTGAGTATCGAGGCCTGGCCTGGGGCTGCAGCTATACCCACTACGAGGCTCTGGGTCTGAGGTAGCGCTGTCTGGATCACAGGCAGCTGCCACGCTAAACCCCCTTGTCCCGCCGCCAAACCTCCAGATGTCTGCTGGGTGAGCGAGTGTGTCCCAGATGTCGGCTGAGGAAGGCATCTCATCCCAGCCCGGCCACCCTTTGTTAGCAGACTAGCATAGCCTGTTGCGCTGTCTCTCTCTCTCTCACCCACCCACCCCAGAGGGAGGATAACCTGCCTAGGTGTGGCTATGCGTGCAGATATCATCAGACGATATTCTACAGCAAACGATAACAATGATAGGAGGAGAGTTGGTAGTCGGGCTTCCACCGTGCCTCGGCGTGCCCGTCAAACCAGTCCTGCAACGTGTTGATCTGTGGCTCATTTGAACTGAAACTACACTTTTCCTTCCTTTGGGGTCCTGGTGCACCAAGAACAAGAGACTCAGCCTTTGCAGAAAGGAGTCAGGACCGGAGATGTGATTGTTTTTAGGATTTTCAGATTTAATTTACACAAGTGAGCCATCTACCCATCAATCGCTGCCCAGTCTGCCATCAAGTCCTGGAGAGTAGCGTTTGTCGCTTTCCATTCCTCGGAAACAGGATATAATCTCGTCGTCTGAGACAGGATATAATCTCTGTGGTGTGGTGGGGGGCAGGGTGGTCTGCCGAGCGCTGCCAGATGTTGCTCCACAACCACGCCGGCCTCCGGAGGCCAGCCAGATTGAGGACGATCTCACGGACAGTGTGAAGGCTACAGCGGCCGCATTGTCCACAGTGTTTCGTTCCAAATTCAGACCGCCAAAAGATGATTAAACCCAATCATGGTGCTTTTTAAAAGAGTAGTAGGCAACTCAACTCTGTGGTTGAGGAATGAGGACACGGTAACATCGGAGGAGATCGGAACATGGACACCGGTAGGTTGTTCAGTCCAGCGCTCCATGCTAACTCTTTAGCATACACTATGTTGAGCGGTAGTAGGCTCCATGCTAACTCTTTGGCATACACTATGTTGAGTGGTAGTAGGCTCCATGCTAACTCTTTGGCATACACTATGTTGAGTGGTAGCAGGCTCCATGCTAACTCTTTGGCATACACTACGTTGAGTGATAGTGGGTTCCATGCTAACTATTTAGCATGCACTATGTTGAGTGGTAGTCAGCTCCATGCTAACATTTTGGCATACACTATGTAGGATGAATAGCAGATTAATACATGGTTGCTCATTCACTTTTTAAATGTATTAAATCTACAACAACCTCTACTATCACTCAACATAGTGTATGCTAAGGTGTTAGCATGGAGCACTGGAGCCAATGATCTACCAAGATACATGGATGACTCTGGTGTCTATGTTCTTATCACTGAACAGCTACGTTGGGGTATTCCTTTAATGATTTTAGTTGTTTTTTTAAATGGATCCAGTATATAGTGTTTTCAAATGCACTGACCAAAAGAAGCCATGATCCCCGATTTCACCGTTTGATCCACTTCAGTCGACGTAGATGAGGTGGAGGAGACAGGTTACAGGATAAGCCTTGAGACAACTCGGATATGGATTGTGCAAATAAGGTGCAGCTCAATATGAGGACTGTAGGGCTGATGTTTGTTCTTCAAGGGCCAAATGGAGTCACTGAGATTAAAGTGGGTCTCCAGATTTCTGTGGAGAAATTAATACCAACTCTCTCTGTGTTGTGCTGCCAAATCGCTCAAATCCCTGCCCTATAAGGAGCTGAATGAGGCTGTGTCGGCTAGGAAGGAAGTAGCTTTGAAAAGTTTTGTTTCACAAGACGTACAACAAAATATACTCATACTAGATGCAGCATGGCGCTTACTTGTGACTCTCACCCGAAGCATCACTTCTGATCACACCACACGCAACCACACGCACTTTAAATTAGCCTGGCTCTTTAACGACAGGTGTGCTAATGGCATCTATCTATATCTATCTATAGCCTCGGGTCTGTCAAACCAGGCAGTGCGTTAGCCTAGCGCACAGTTTGAAATAGTCACAGTGAGAAAGGCTTTCGCTGCTTTTCTATTTTTCTCATCACACTTTTATAGAATTTGAACTCCTCTGTCCTCTCTCAGGTACAGAATGATAGTACAGCTCTGAAGTGGTGCAGCCAAAAATACCCCCCGCCGAGCGCCCTGCAGCCGTGGTTCAGAACAGAGGCGCAGCCGGCAGACTCAGACTCATGTGTGAATACTATCTGCACACTGCAGGCAGAGCAGAAATGTGCTGTGGCGAAAGGAGACAGGCGGAAACATGCACAGATAGCTGGCGGTTTCCCACGGCAGAGCTAAACAACGCTGACAAAACTTTAGATTTCAACTTTTTTATTGCAGATTGTTGCAATTATGACATGAACTGTGATGGATACAAAATGTTTTCCATATTTTAGCGCACTTTAAAAACAGATTTGGAAGCAAAATGAAATGCTAATGCTCACAGTTGGGTTAGTTTGAACACAATGAATGATTATCTGTGACGTACAACGTGATTTGCAGGCCAGGAATTCTGCACACCACCAAAACACCGTTTAGGAAGCCGCCTTAAACACCTTTTCCTCTGGAGAAAAAAGAGAAACTGCACACTCTTGCAATTTGGGAACTGCACTACTGAATAATACGATTGGGTTTTTTTTTCACGATTAGATGTGCAGCCCTGTCAGACACCCACAAACGTTGGGGGAAGTGAGGTGACGTCATGGTAACGGGTCTCTTGCAGCTAGCTAGGTGTTTACTAGCAGCTCTGTCCTATTAAGTGTTTAACGGTTTCAACGTGTTCCTCTGTCTATTTCCCTGTGTGATAAATGGACCGTGGATGATGCAACATAACGTTTAGCGAAATCTGACAAAGTTTACTCTAATCAAACTCTCTCACACACACACACACACACACACACACACACACGGCAGGCTAACAGGAACATGCAACAGGAGAGGGGTCTGTGTTTGTTTAACTGAACAGTGTTTACCAGCAGCCTCAGGCGGAGAAACCCACAGCTATGTGACTCTGTTGGAAAACTAGAAGGGGGGAACAGCCTCTCTTCCAAGCTCCAGTCAACCCCCCTCCCCAACACCCTCAACATAATGGTGCCCCCACCCTCAACACACATACACACAGGCATCTAAACACACACCACCACACCTAAACACACATTCCTTTCTTCTGCTGCTTTCCTGCAAGCAAGCAATCAAGCCCCCACCCCACCCTTCTCAAAAAACACCGGGTCTGCCCTACGTGCGTGCACACACACACACACACACACACACACACACACACACACAATTTCTCATGCTGTAGTATACATGCTGTCACACACTGCTGCAGACATAAACCACATGGGCTCCAGTGTGAGAGCGAGCTGAAACTGCTGACCTCCCCTTGAGTCTGTGATCGTCATGTGTCTGGAGCCTGATCCTGGATCAGTGAGCAGCTCTACTTGACCACTGTGTTCAATAACGCTAGGTCAGGAAGACACAGAGAAATACCCCCAGTGTTTTGTTAAATAAACTCTTTCCCAGATCGGGAGCTTTTTGTAGCCGTCGGCGTGGTCTCGGCTCGGTTGGCAGCCGACCAAAAGGGAAATTCTTCGTCCCCTTTGTTGCCAATTTCAATTCATCAGTGGGAAATGCCATTCACTAATCCTCACAACTGTGCACAATAGCAAAGAAGTAGGCCTACGACCGACAATTAGCAAGACAACTAATGTAATGTCTGCCGTAAAAGTGCATCCAGGGATTTACTGCTTCCATGACGTTCTGTCGGAGCCCGGTCCTTCCCCTCCTTCATGGAAACACAGAAAGGAGGAGAGGGGCGGCGAGAAACAGACCGGAAAGAAATCTCTTTGAAAGAGAAACACACCAGGCCAGCAGCCTCTCGGACGGACGTCGATACCGGCCCCGGGCTGAACGCGACGCTGGACGCTTTCAACTGATTGGAGCGTTAGTTGTTTGTTCAGGCCGCCGCCGCTCGGTGCGCCGGACGGCAGAGCGTCGCACTTTGAAGTCGCTTTCCACAATGGAAACAAAGTGAATGGTTACAGAGCACAATCGATCGCAGCGTGATTTCTGAAACAGTTTCTTGAAACGAAATGCTTTGAGCAGCTAACTGGCGCCGCGACTTCCTCTGCGCCGCTAGAAACTCGGGCCCCCTCCCGCCGGCACCCTTTGCCCCGGAGGAGGATTCTCCCTCTCATCTCCACCACACTGGCCACATCTGCAATCCTGCAAAAAACCCCAACTCTTTTTATTTTTGGTCGAGCGAAAAACAGGACACCCCGCCCCCCTCAGTGAAAGCCCCCTCCCACTGGCCGAGCAGGCTATAATGAGCCACCAAAGGAATGTGGGGGGAAGAGAGAGAGAGAGCGAGAGCGAGAGAGCGAGAGAGAGCGAATTCCTTTCTGGCTGCCTGGTTGAGTGACTGGCTCGTTGTTTAGCTCTACAAGCTGATTCTGGATCACAGTCAGCTGTACGGCTGACCTGGGATCAGCCCCCCCCGATCTCCCTGAGGCCCAAAATTCCCACATACAAATTAACTGCAACTAAAAGCGCAATAATTATTAACTTCTCAACAAGTTAATAAGTGCAAGAGCAAGTGATGAAATCATGGATCACACAATCCACCAGTCTAGCTGATGTCTACTGGATCCACTAGATCCAGGACTCAAGTGAGGAGGATCTTGGCCTCATGTGTATTCAGATGGAGGAGAGGAGGACCCACTGTTCAGACCAGATGGATCAGAGTCACTTCAGTAATGAAACCCGCTGGAATGATGACGAGGTTCATTCCCGTCATGTCCACCACACCCCAATCAGGTCGGTCCTGCTACGCCCTATCAGCCAATCACGCCGCAGACAAAAAGGAGGGACAGCCAATCAAAGCGGCCACTCCTCGTACTCTCCACAAACAGAGCATTGTCTATTGTTGTTTGGCCAGTGGGCTACTGGGTCAGCCGTCCTCAAACAACTCGGGCTACCGCCACTCCTCCGAGGGTTGTGGAAAGTGAAGAACGGCGGAAAGTGGAGGGGGAAAAGTGGCGCGGCAGCTCGCCGTGAACCGAGATCACAACCGATGTGGTGACAATGCTTTGTTTTCTCCCTTCGCCCCTCTGGAGGAGGAGGAGCAGGAGCAGGCCATCTGAACTGACGTGGCCGGCCTGCAGGCCACACAAAAACCATGTGAAAGTGGGAGGGGAAGGAACAAACCAACACTGTGTCCAGCTGCCCACCTTGGCAGCAGTGGAAAGCTGTGTGTGTGTGTGTGTGTGTGTGTGTGTGTGTGTGTGTGTGTGTGTGTGTGTGTGCGCTGCAAGTCCAGGCACTGGCAGGGCGTGTCAGGCCAGTGGAGGTAACAGGTGGTAACAATTCAAGATAGCAGACATCGAAGTCTCTAACAAATATACACAATACAAACAAAAGTGGGTGTGGTCTCTCGTTAGTGTGTGATCACAACCAATGTGGGTTAAGTGAATATACATTTGAACAGGTTTCTAGCTAGCTCAGTTTAGCAGCACCAGGTCCTGTGTTGTAGTTGATGCCCATTTGTCTACAATGAGCCTAAAACTAAAGACGGTCCTGTCCTAGTGCCGCCATGTTGGTCTGACAGCACAGAGGCATGATGGCCGCCGACGGTCTGGACCTCAACGTTGCAACACGGTCCAGCTCCAATCACTTCCATGCAAACAGGCTGGTGAGTTGAGGCTGTCAGCGTAGGGAAATGAAGAGGGAGATTACAGCCGGTGACTGCAGCTGAGATTCAACTGGCTTGTGAACGCCGACGTAACGCGAGCAGAGCTTACAGCCAAAGACTTGTAAACACTGAAATGACATCAGTTTCTGACGTGATGTTTTGTAGTTTGTAATTCTGGTTCTGTGCCAAAACATGGAACACCGCTGAATCTGAATGTTGCACCGATGCTTGCTTCATGGGGGGTAATATTCCACCTCACGTTGAGATCCCGATGTGTGACTGAGATCTTGAGGCTTTAGCGCTCGCCGTGCTCGATCACCCACCCACCCAACTCCGCTGCGATCCCTCGCCGCCTCCCCTCCTGGGAACTGTGCAGCCTAACGGTTGCAGAGATTTGCATGTACCGCCGCCGTGTTCTCCGACATGTCTTGACGTGCCGTCAATCCCCGCGCAGTCACTCACAGAGACTTAGCTGCATGTTTGTGAGGCGAGCAGCAGCTCTGCCTGCAGGGAGACAGCAAACTGGACTGGACTGGGTAACACTGGTGGGGGGGGGGGGTGTTGAGTGGTTGCTCAATGTCAACTGAAACACACTGCAAGGACAGACTGACAAATGGGTATCGACCTCTGTAAATGTGTCACTGCAATTTCCGAATCACAAGGGACTCCTGAACGAGTCCTTCTAGTCTGGTCTGCAGGTCAGAGCGAAACATCACGTTATATTCAAACTGACACTCACACATCAGGACGTCCAGCTAGCTAAAGGACACGCCATACACCGACCCGCTAAGGGACACGCCATACACCGACCCGCTAAGGGACACGCCGTACACCGACCCGCTAAGGGACTCACCGTACACCGACCCGCTAAGGGACACGCCATACACCGACCCGCTAAGGGACTCGCCATACACCGACCCGCTAAGGGACTCGCCGTACACCGACCCGCTAAGGGACACGCCATACACCGACCCGCTAAGGGACTCGCCATACACCGACACGCTAAGGGACACGCCATACACCGACCCGCTAAGGGACTCGCCGTACACCGACCCGCTAAGGGACTCGCCGTACACCGACTCGCTAAGGGACTCGCCGTACACCGACCCGCTAAGGGACTCGCCGTACACCGACTCGCTAAGGGACACGCCGTACACCGACCCGCTAAGGGACACGCCATACACCGACCCGCTAAGGGACACGCCATACACCGACACGCTAAGGGACTCGCCATACACCGACACGCTAAGGGACACGCCATACACCGACACGCTAAGGGACTCGCCGTACACCGACACGCTAAGGGACTCGCCGTACACCGACACGCTAAGGGACACGCCGTACACCGACACGCTAAGGGACTCGCCATACACCGACACGCTAAGGGACACGCCATACACCGACCCGCTAAGGGACTCGCCATACACCGACACGCTAAGGGACACGCCGTACACCGACCCGCTAAGGGACTCGCCGTACACCGACTCGCTAAGGGACACGCCGTACACCGACCCGCCGTACACCGACCCCGTCCCGTCTCTCTCTACTGGACTATCCAATAAACAACATTAACCTCTCTTTCCGTTACTTCAGTAACATCTCTGAGGACCAACGTTGCCTCCGACAAATGGCTTCAGTCTTGACCTCATGGACCCCCCCCCCCGCCCCCCCAGACTACAAAGACAAACCCATTCCCACACTCATTACCTCCACTTCCCTCTGATACTTCTGTGGGAGGCACTCGCTCACTTTTACGCAATAACTGGCACAGTAAGGGTGAATACACCACAGGAATTTGCCCTTGGTTCCCCCTGGCCTCACCGGGGGCCGGCTAGCTCCTGACTCTGGATGCGTCGCGACCCGATGCCATTTCCAACCGGAGATCGGCCTCCACCGGCGCACGGGTTCAGCAACGCGGAGGATTGAACCTCGGCCAGGTTTGTACAAGCCATATTCTGTTAATGATTGAAGGGTTACATTTTTTTCCTTCCTCGCCCTGCAGAGAGAAACTTGGGCTTGTGTGCCCTCGGGACAAACATGTACAGAGAGTCCACGGCCCGACCAGCTGGGATGAGGTAACAGCTGAGGGGTGGAGCCTCTGGTTTTGATTGGTTATCAATCACTGGAATGTGTGATGTTGACGGCTAAAACGCTGAGTAGCCTGATAAAAACACAATTCAATGCTCGGTATGCTGTCAGTCCACTAGGAAGAATGCTAATCATCTGGCTAGTCAGTGAATCAGATAGGGCGCGTAGCCTGGTTAGCAACACACACACACACACAGACAGACACACACACACACACACACACACACACAGACAGACACACACACACACACACACACAGACAGACACACACCCTCAATCATTCCACACTGTTAAGCAATGCTACTTCAAATTATCCTTCATTACTCGAGCTACCCACTCCCTACAGGGGATTTCAGAGGGTAAAAAAATGATGTGAGCAGGAGTGGGATTAGATGTGTGGTTAAGTGTAATATTATTATGTGTTGGAGAAAAGGCTTTGGTGCAGCTGCTACCATGAGAAAGTAGGCTAGTGAGCAGCGTGAGACCGATAGATCAGTCTGCCGATACCGGGGTTTTATTAAATATCGGATCTCGTCCAGTTCGAGTTCCTCCCTGACCACAGAGACCGGCAATGGCATGTTATGACCACGTTACGTTTGTTCCTTTAACTGCTCAATGTTTCTGTAAATTCATTCTTTATTTATACCCAGCAAGCTGAATTCACCACCCGACCAGGTAGCAGCTACAGACGTCTCAACTTTCATTCTGGTGCTCCATTTATACAGGTTTGAACGTCGGGGCAGGAAGTCGTATCAACATCTGCTCAACGTCAAAATGTGCTGGGTGGGCATGTATCTTAGATTTCCACCTACTATTGATCAGGTGTGTGTGGGGGGGGGGGGGTTGTAGGTCACCTGCCTTGTTGCTAAACCAAAGGAATTTCATTAGTCAGGGTTTCAATGGAGAAGTGAAAAACCGGCGGTAAACACTGGATTCTTGTCATTTTTTGGCATGAAAAGAGACAGATTTACAGGAGCCGAATTCCGGCACCACATCGGCCATCTATCAGCAGCTTCAATACAACAATATCCGTATCGGTATCGGCCTTGGGTGACCCATATCGGTCGAACCGTACAGTAGTGCGCGGTAGAAGTCTTGTCGGCCTCCGGCCAGGCAGGACGCCTGATAACGCCCCAGGAACACCATTTCACTTGCTATTTTTAAGCCTGAAGTAGGTCTAATCACAACTAGGCTTCCAGTAACCCCACCCCCCCCCACCCCGCTCTCAAAAAGAAGGTGCTGAAACGGCCTTAAACAGTAAACCAGCAGCGCCGCAGCGGCTTGGCACCGCACAACTTGACACTTTGTTTCGCCGCGGTGGAATAAAAACAGGCTAACACGGCACGAGCCCGGGGCAGGTTATTTCTAACAGGGTGGGAATAGAGAGGGTAGATATAAAGTGGGGCACCAGGACCAGCTAAGCAGGGCCCACATCCAGTCCTCGACCTCCACTCCCCATCCATCCCTCCCTTCCTCCTTCCCCGGCCATTTCTACCCGCTTCCCCCTCCCCGCTCAGCCCGGTTCGGCTCGGTTCCTACCTTTCTCTGCTGTTTCTCCCATGCCGGGTCCAGCAGTAGGTCCCGGTCCCAGTCGTTCTCTTGCTCCATGTAGGTCTGTGCCCCGCCGGACGAATATTGGTTATTGGCAGCGTGATAATCTACCATGTCAGCAAAAGAAAACCTGAGTGCGCCACAGAAAGCTCAGCTAAATTGTGTCTGAAAACGTAAAAAAAAGAGAGAGGCGGGAGGGGATAAGACCCAGGAAACTCTCCTTCTCTCGCTTTCAACCTTTTTTAAATCGGTCGGGAATATCCGGTGTGTGCAGTCAGAAAATCCCCGCTGCTGTGAGAAGAAAGCTTTCTCCACCCGCGGAGGGAATGGTGTGGTTGGGAGGAACCAGCCGCTCCTACAGGCTGCAACGCCACCGTCAATTTCGACGGGATGTAAAGAGACACGTCCGGTTATGTCTTTCAGAATAAAAGCCTGTGGTCAGGATTTGTGCTGGAGTGATACAATGTACCCAGGTTAAAATGAAGAGCAGAATATGTTTGGTAAGGAATCTGTTTGGGAGTTTTCAAAATAAAATCCATATTGACAAACAGTGATGCAAGATATTTCAGTAGTCTGAATGCATGAGTACCAAAATAAAGAAATGCCGGACAAGGGCCTAAATTCCTTAACATAAAGAGAATATATGTGTGATCATGCTGCATGCTAGGTTGGTTTGAAATCTGTTTTTGTGTTTAAATCATTAATTATAATTTTTTCAAAATACGACCCATATTGACAAATATGTGCTGCAACGTTTTTGAGTAATACAAAATACCAAAGTGAAAAAAAGAAAATATTTAAGGAGGAATATGTTTTTGTGTGTTTAAGCCATCAGTTATTAGACATAAGCAAAAAAATTTAGCCTTAAATTTACCCGTCTATGAGGCCCTGTCTGATCAGGAAATACCATGCACCATACTGTGCATGGTCGTTCTGTACTCCCCCACTACTTGATCATTTTTTCCCCAGACAAATTACTTTATTTTATTTTGGAGGCGACCTCACCTAACTTCCGGTATGTGTCTAATTACCTGTGTCTGACTTGACGCGGCTGTCTCGAGCTGCCTCCATAGGCCCAAACAGTAATGAATATGCATGTCACACTGCCCCCGGATGGACGCGGAAACACTCCTCAGTTACCAGCAAGACGTTTCCACTCAGTTTAACATGTGGACTGAAGCATATTCTTCATCTTGACGGTCAAAACAATAAAGACACTGGATGGTATCAGTTGCCTCACATCTCTTGTATCCAGTGATGTAGTGGAAAATAAAAACTAAGGATAAACTCTCACAAGGCTTTGGTCCAGACTGAGGGACAGTCCCTGGCTCAGAGGGACCAACAGGTCAGTAATGTATCTAGGGACCAGACCAAGCTGAGGTTTAAATGTGATCAGTAAAATATTAAAACCAATTGTAAATCTACCCGGTAACCAGTGGATGCTAAAGTAAGTAGCTGCTGCATTCTGACCCAGACATGAAAGTGACCTTTGGCAGGGACAGAGGGAGTTACAGTTGTCTCAACAACATGAGATAAAAGCATGGATGACCTCTGGATCTGAGGAGGATGAAAACAACTTGATTTTTCATATATTTCTCATGTCGGCAAAAAAAAAATCTAAGTCATATCTGACAACAAGAATCTTCTCAGATCGGACTCCTTGGGACGCACTCTTATCAAGCAGGGGTCTGTGGTCTGAAGTCCATTTGTGGGAGTCCAAGTTTGTAAACTGCTGGTTCTAAGAAGGTCCTGGGTTTGAATCTCGGCCCCGGTCCTTCCTGTGGGGAGTTTGCATGTTTGCATGGGTTTCCTCCCACAGTCCAAAGACATGCAGGTGCACTAGAGACTAACAGGTGAATGTGAGTGTGTTTTGTCTGTCTATGTGTTCGCCCTGTGATGGACTGGCGAGCTGTCCAGGGTGTTTCCATGCTGGGACGGGTTCCAGCGCCCCCGCGACCCTGGAACCTGAATGACTGAATGGTCTACGCGGTCCTGTAGGTGCACCAACCCACCAGACCTGCCCAGCTTTGTTTCGCCTCCAGTGCCACTAACTGGGACCACAGTGCAAAGCCACGGGAGGTAAAGTGCCTTATATGTACCATTAACATTTCATCGGCGGAGGCTGGGGTTCGCCTGGGTGACCGCGCTGCCTGCAGGAGCCGCCTACAGAAGTAGGTCATGCTCAGGCTGTCCTGGTCGATTAGCGTCACCCCGGCCCCGGTGCAGCATATAGATGCTAGCAGGCCCCGCGGTTCAGCTTCGATGTCGTCATGTGTTGTAGGGCCACGTCGTGCAGCTCTCCTACTAATGGCTCTGCGGTCCGTCAGAATCAGTCGACCCCACCGACTCATAATTGCAGTCTGGGTCGGGTCTCGTTAGCAGGAATGCGCCCCGGGTGAATCAATAGGGGCTATAAATGGAAAGGAGTTTTCTTTTTTCAATAGAAGTTTGAAAAGAGAGAGAGAGAGAGAGAGAGAGAGAGAGAGAGGGTATGGCTGTGTATGACATTCAATACAATTACAATTAAGTGTTTAATGGTTTTCTTGCAGGTACTAAAGGTGCCGCTGTAAATCTGCTGTAAGTCATTTTGAACCAACCCAACAGCAACGCAACAGGAAATTGAACGCCCCCCCCACAGGCTCTGGTATGTGTATCTCTGACTGTTCTTGCATTAAAGACTGATGCTCTAAGACGGATATTTACACATACCACCCGTCAAAGCAGAGGACAGAGGGTCATTTGTCAGAATATCCCCAGTGGAGGACGCTGCAGGGACAGAGCCTGCAGAAGCCTTGACCACAGTCAGGCTTGTTTTATTTGGCAAGTACAATAAAATGTATTATTTATGACAGTACACAGGAATTTGTTTTGGTGGCTGAGAGACAACTGGACGGCTTGCAGGGATTCGTTCCCAGTACACAGTGACACACAGGGCACAAACAGGACGCCGCATTCATGTGAATTCTCAAGAAATGAACTCGTCAGTAAATCACTGTGTGGATGCAGTAGAGCTGGGGGGGGGGGCAGGGATGAGGTGCCATCCTGAAGCTTCATCCATTAAAGGACTACAGTTTGGCCTTCTGGTCTCCTTAGCTGATATCTGACGAGAGGATTGGTACCTAAATCATCTCTGTGTCTCTGGTAGAGAGCTCAGTCTGGTGGCATGCTAACACTGTAGCATACAGTGTGTTAAGGAACCATAGGTGATCCCGTAGGAAAGCAAAATCCAAGAAGAGATCTCGTATTGATCGATACCTTTTACGTCTCCTAGACACAAATGAGCTCTTGTTAACGCTAAGATGAGACTAAAGGCCTTTTCTCCTGTTTCTCAAATTCAACCACACAACAGCTCATGTTGATCTCACTCTGATCACAACAGATCTCCAAATTAGATAGGTGTCATTTAACTCTCCTGAATCTGAAACCATGAGAAAACTCAATACTGTTGTATTTTCCTGTTGAAGCCACGAGGCCAGCAGCCATACAGTAGGAGCTCACATGGTAGCATCTTCACATCGATCTGTTGTCTCCTCGCTGCTCCTAAGCAAGCAAGAAACATGTCAGATGAAGGTGATCACAACATGAGACTAAACTGAGATCTCCCCTGTTCCTCAGGAGATGAAGTATGGGATTAGCTTTATCCTAAAAGTGAGAGAATGAGAACTTGTGTCAGACAATAAGAACGAACTTTCAATGGCAGGTCTCTTTTGTTGAGCGTAACATGTTTTGTTTCCACAGGAAGTGAGTGAAGTAAAGCTAGCAACACACCAGACAAGGTTTAAAATCCTCACCGATCATGAAAATGTATTGTCTCAATTACAGACACACACACATACCGGCGGATCTGTCCGATTGTTTCGCCTGTAGTTGTTGAAAAGCTCCCACCAGACGACAGTCAGGGCCGGGGTCGGTTTGATTCAGATTCCTGGACACATTCTTGGCGCGTCACGACCAGAACCAACGTGAAATAGTGAATTTAGCCAAAGCAACAATGGAGGTGGACAGGGCCGTGTCCCAGTGAGTCTTAAATACACACCACAGGTGTCCACGCCGATCTCAAATCCTAAATATCAAACATGTCTGATATTATCGGGGCCTCCGATCAGCTTGTGAGTTGATCAGATTTAGTCTGTAAAGCTTCACACTACCAGATGATCCTCGCTGATACTGGGTCTGACGAAGCTTCAGATGGGAGAGCCGCCAGATTCTGAGTTCATAATGGACTTCACTGATGATGAAGATTGAGATTTTGTTTTTCAGAAGTTATGAATCTAGAGGACGTGGAATAAAAACCAAAACCAACTTGGATTACTGACAGGTCTATTTCATACTTAGGATAATGCTACTATTACTGAACATACTGTATGCTAAAGTGTTAGCATGCTACCAGACAGAGCTACCTACCACAGGTACCCATCTTACTACGGCTGCTGTAATACAGTGGTTTCCCTCGGTAACCCGTTTTAATGTTTCCATGGTTGCACCTAGTGCTCCATGACGTTTCTATGGTTACTGTTTGACTATATGATGGCAATGTTTATCAAATGGAAAGACGGCAAATAATATACATTTGGTACAAAGGTTTTATTGTGAACATTGTGGCATTCATCATAACCTTGACCAAGTTTCACCGCTGAACTGTACACTTCTATTCATACACCGAAAATAAACACTAGACACAAAAACATGCACTAAGAACAGTTAGTAACAACTAGACTAGACTAGACTAGATTAGACTAGACTAAACTAAACTAGACTAAACTCGACTAGACTAGACTAGACTAGACCAGACTAAACTAGATTAGACTAGACTACACTAGACTAAACTAAACTAGACTAGACTAGAATAGACTAAACTAGACTAGACTAGACAAAACTAAACCAGACTAAACTAAACCAGACCAGACTAAACTAGATTAGACTAGACTAGACTAGACTAGACTAATCCAGTGGTGCAGGTTGACTGGATCAGGTCAGGTCAGTTGTACATGGTCATGTGGAGCCACTGGAGTGAAGGAGAGAGGACAGAGTAGATTTAGTTGAACCTGGTTTCTACTGCAGCTTCAAACCAGCAAATGATGATTTCAATCTGATAGATGTTGAGTTGCACCTATAAGGCCGTTCCATATAAAGTAGTGCTTTACTTGACTATATCTTGTTTATTCCAAACAGGAAATCAAAACAATTGAATCAATTCATATCAGGAAACTCAAAGGAACACTGAACATACCAAGTACTTTAATAAAACACACATACTACCTCTCACTGTTTCTGTTATTAAACAGTTACAAGTACCTGTCTGTAGCTGATGGTTATGGCGCCCATTCCCACCATGTCAAACGCTTGAAATTTGTCTGTAAAAGGTGACAAACACAACGCAGGATTCAGACTTAGTGGAATTATAATGGGAAATGATTCTTCATGTTTGTTTTATCGTGCCTGGAGTGCCAGGTGGGTGGGGCTTACTGCGCCAGGACAGTTCAGAGTGTTGTGACTAAATTAATTTTCATTATATTGTCCTGTGTGGTAAAACCCACTTAACCCCACCTAACCCCACCTAACCCCACCTATCTGACAACTACCGAGGCCAAAACAAACCATTTGTTAGGTAAAAACCTCCTATCTCCAGAATGCCAACAACAAGTAACTAAGAAAAACATCCTTGTTTTTGGTTTTGAAAATGTTTCATAACCCCACAGACGAGCATTTAATCCTTCAATTGAAGTTAAAACATGAAAAGCACTAAAATTGGAGTTACAAGGTTTTCATCCCATACTTTTAGTCCCAGGTCAGGTGTGATGACACGCTCAGGTACAAGCGTGTTTCATCTTGTCTCGTACACAATAACAATAATCTGTTGTGTAAACGCGCTGCATTCTTTATAGGCTTTTCCTTCACGCTGTTCTCCACATCAAACATCAAACATCGAGTCTTCGGCCTCAACACGCCCCTCAACACGCCCCCTGCTGTGGTCTAACTTCCAGCTGAAATACCAAACCTCTCTCTCCACTCTGCTCCCTCTCCTCTTATCACTTCCTCTCCTCTTCCTTCTGTTTCTCCCCCTCCCTCCCTCTTCACATCCTCTTTCTCTTCTTCTACCCCCTCTGGCCTTTTGCCGCGTTCACATCGCGTCAGATTTATCGGAAATATTCGACTGGGAAAATATGTTCATGTCCAACTTCTTGTGGTAATTATGAGTTTTTTTGTACGTTCCAATATTTCCCACAAAGCGAGTCAACACAGGCTTTCTGATTTTTAAATTCATAAATAAAAATAATTTTGGATGTGGGCATTTGAAAGAATTAAACAATATTTCCAAGTTGTGTCAACGCAATGTCAACCTGTCCTTCCCTCCCTCCCTCCCTCCCTCCCTCCCTCCCTCCCCGTCTCCCTCCATTACGGATCATGCTGTCCAGTTTCATCAGCAGGTACAGGAAACCAGGGTAGTTAATGGTCATGTCTGCCTCCGTGTATCTCAGGCCAACCAGCTGCATCACAAAATCATCCACCGTGATGCCTAGAGCAAACAGACACAGATCACAATCACAATCACTTCATTTCATGTTAGCCAGCTGCAATGAATGGACATAATGGCAACTAGCATGGTTACATAACTACATACAGGCACGCAAGTTTACTATTTGTTTTATTTGTCCTTTATTTAACTAAACTAATCACACTGAGATTGAAATCTCTGTTTCAAGTGAGCTCTGGCCAAGAAAGTAGCTTACAGGAAGTTTCAGACAAAACTAGCAACACATAGAAACTAAGATAAAAGCAAGATAATTGAAAGCATTCGAGATCATTTTTAAAACACACAAGGACTGAAAGGGAAAGACGCCCTTGAAACCCGACACTGACATCAAAAACATCAGACTCAGTGGTAAACAAGTCCTCGATTTCCTCTTTAAAATGATCAATTTCAATGAAAGAGCCAATCTTTGAATCTGTATGGTGCAATATGAGTCAATCCACATATATATAAGTCTATTTGAACAACACCCCATGCTGTTGCAGTTATAAAGGCCGATGCTATGTGTGTCAGTGTGTGAGTCAAAAGATAATACATAAAAAAGAATAAAAAGCAAGTAAACGTAAAGAGAGGTGTTTTGGCTCCCCCTGCTGGTTAAAACAGGAAACTGTTTTAACCAAACAGGCGTGCACCCCAAAGATTTATCCAAGCCGAAGACATAACTCGATCAACACTAGGTCAAAAGGTCAAAAGGTCAAAAGGTCAACTGAACACCCAGGGGAAAAGCACTGAAACAAATGAACTGATGGATGCCCTGAGTCTCGCACGTCCTCCATCCTACCTGCTGCCCTCAGAGCAGGGCCGACCTCCGGGTACTCGAGGCGCTGAGATTTATTCTTGTCAAACACCTGGAAGATATCCTGAGGAGGGATGAGCATAAACACAGCACATTCAATACCCGCAAAATCTGAAACTGAATCTGAAACGGTACTCTGACACAATACTGTCTCACAGGAGAGCTCGACGTGTGTGCAGATTCCCATGGTGCATTTGTGGCGATGGTGTATTTTTCTGGAAGTTAGCTGTGTGCAACGAGGTGCGAAGATCCATAGTTACAATTTTCACACCAATATATTTACTTCCTTTTATGACCAGCGTCTGGTCATAAAATAATAAAAAAAATATATTGATGTGAATAGTGAGTTTTCTCGGGTGCCGTACACTGTGACAGCGCTGACCGAAAAAAAGCTTTGGCGTCGTGTTCGGTGTGTGTGCCAGAAATCATGTTGATTTGCTGTGTAAATACTATGTACATCAGATCTGCCTTTATGTGGGATGTGCCACCATTTTCTTTCTGGAATTGATATCTTTGGTTAACCACTGTCCCTTCGAGGCCTCTCTTCCTCCCCTAACAGTATTGTTATGTATTAAATGGGGCTAAGAAGAACAAAAGGAAAAAACATGTAACAGGGTAAAAGCTCATCCCCAGTAGATTCCCATCCCAACCACTGAACCAAGTCTAAATATCTTGGTCAGGCTGTCATGACGTTAGCTATGTCTTGCTTGCACCCTGCCGGTACCCAGACGGCCTGTATGCACCTACAAGCAGGCGGACTGTGTGAAGACCCTTTGACCTCTGTGTTGACCTTACCGTCCACCTCCTGATCTTGTCCCACAGGCTCTGGAAGGCCTGCCAGTTGAGCTCAGCCAGGCCCTGGCTCTGGAGAAGACGCCGAGGTCAAGGAAATGGACCGGACAAATACCAACCAATGACAACCATGAAACAACAAGCTGGGAAAGTCATTTCTGCAAGACGTGTATTGTTGTGATATGAATTAAAGGTGCTGCTAGCCTTTTAGCATCAATGAATCATAACCACGTTCATTTTGAGACATTATTACCACAAACTAATGACACACACTACACTGCATTCTACATTGTGGCCACCGGGTCGAATTTGGAGGGAAATCTGCTGGATCGCTTTACGGCACAAAGCAGGAAGAGGGCGCTGTTCTTCCAGCGCTAACGGGGCTAAAGATAAAGAGTTTCTGGTGACGGCAGATGGAGGAAGGAGAGAAAGGAAGATGGAGAAATCACTTCCAACATGTTGATCCTCTTCAGGAAAGACAAAGACGCCAGGGAGGGAGCAAGTAGCCACGCCCTCTTTGTGAAAGGAAGCAATGGGGTTCATGGGAAATGTGGTCTTCATTTTGAGAGACACTAGCACTCCACCATGGTCTCAGTTGTGTACAGTAGTTCTACCAAGGAATCACAATTAATTTATATAATATATTGATTTTTAAAATGCTGTAGCACCTTTAACAAGCAGACCAACAGTGAAACAGCAGTGTAGCGTGATATCTAACATACATGATACAACAAACATGATGTCTGAATAGAAACAGCGTCTCTTTGTATTGAAACCAGATCATCATTTTTTCACATATTACAACATTACAACAGCTTCTCAAGGATACATCCATGAGGACCACCAAACTCTTGCAGTGCTCCAGGACCAGCTTCTTCTCACTGCCTGCCAATACTAAACACCACAAGGGGGAAATCAGTGTACATGTGCACACACACACACACACACACACACACACATACACACACTCATGCGCTGGCATACACACACTCTCTTTGTTTGTGTGTACAGTATTGGGCGTGTTAATGAGGAAGCTACTCTATACAGCCTCCTTCCTGCTGTGACATCAGTTCGACTTCCTGCGGTAAAAACACCCTATCTTTGTCGCCATCGCCAGTCGTGGCTGCCGGTAAGCCTGCAGGAGGTTTCAGCCATGCTGCTGCTGCTGATGGTGATGATGATAATGATGATGATGATGATGATGGTGATTTAAGGAAGTCTCAAAACTCAACGGATTAAATTTCATGGTAGGAAACTGTATTTGTTGTATTTTCATTGGACAGAGACGAAAAGACACTTCCACTTCCATTACTGACTGACTGACTGACTGACTGACTGACTGACTGACTGGCTGACTGACTGACTGACTGACTGACTGATGGACTGACTGGCTGGTTTCATTACTGACTGACTGACTGATTGGTTTCTTACTGACCTCCTCCCTGTATGGCTTCAGTCAGCAGGCTGTGGAGCTCCACCGGCTTGCAGAATCCCTTCTGGAAAAAAACAGAAACTCAGAAAACGTACTTACTGTAGGTGTCACTGTCAGCTCTCCTTCACATCCCTACACGGAGGTTCAAACCAGTATTTGCACATAATTCTAGGTTTGTAGATGGGTGGGGTTTACCACATCAGGGCGATTCAGAGAAGCGTCAGTAAGCTGTCAGTCACTAAATTCACTTTCAAGTGGTTTGCTGCGACTGTCAGATCACTCTGGTGCTCACCCCACCCGCCTGGCGCCGCGGGCAGGTTAAAACACCGTCTGAGGCTAATTTGAAAGTAGTAGGCGACCCAGTTTTTGGTTTGGGCGTAGTTTGTGCAGACAGTTCTCACCTTGTTGCAATGCTTCTTGAACAGACGTCTTGTAGATTGGGGAGAAGGAAGGACAGCGAGATGAGGAAAGGACGGCTGCAGGGAAGAACAGAGTTTACATATAAAACCTTCACCAGAGGAAACACACACAGCTCCCAGTTAGCCTTACAGAAACAGGAATAGTGAGAAAACTGACAAAGTTGATTTTAAAAACAAAATCAAACTTTTGAGCATCAATTTTTCACACATTTCTGTTTTATGTAGACCCAGGTTTTGACCAGTCGCCTCACAGTAAGTGGTCAAGATGGATAAAGTCTGGTCTAGTTTAGTTTAGTTTAGTCTAGTTTAGTTTAGTTTAGTTTAGTTGAATATAGCAACAATATCCATGAATCTGGGTATGACATTGGTGCAGCTAGCTAAAGTGAGATGAAGCTCATTCTCATATTATGTCTTTTTGGTTACCAACCCATGTCTACCGCCTGAGTAACATTCATACGCAGGAATAAAAAAACAAGAGTAACCCATAAAGCACGGAGAGCTTTTTAATCACTTTATTAACACACCATGCAAAAGGACCAGGACCATATGAACATAACAGCTATGTGGGTCCTCACCTGTCCAGTGATCCCGTGTGAGTACTTTTATTGTGAAGTTAACATATGAAGGTTGAATTTTAACAGCCGCCTACCTTCGTTACTGGAGAGATGTCTCCTGTCCCTGGTTTCTCAGCTGGACTGGAACACAACATGAAAACACAGAATCATCACATGCTGATCTGTGACCATATTGCTGATGATTTCTGATGATGTGTTCATTCTAGCAAGAGCCAAAACCCTCTCAAGTCTTAGCAGTGTTCATTTCTGCTCCTTGACAGCCAGTTCCCCTAACCTACAGTTGTGTGAAAATAGGGTTTTTTGCCTTGCTTTGCTTCCTTTTCAGCCTTGATTCTAAAAAACTGCCTCTGATATCAAGATGTCTCAAAGCTTTACAACTTAATGACAGCAAATCCAATATCATTTCATTTTGTCCTCCGTCTGATGATTCAAATCAAACTAAGTCGTCTGTCTGTGATATTACCATGAACCTAGAAACCTATACCCATCAACAGACTGATCCACCACTCACACAGCAGCGTTGCCCTTCTCTGTCAGCACCCTGAGGAGAAACGCTCCCTCCTGATTGGGCTCGAAGGTGGAGGGGATGATGATGTAACGGCCGGGCGCTAGGCGACCGCGAAGCACAACCTCCCGTCGCTGGGAGTAAGGGGTGCTGAGGATGGGGCGGAGCAAATTCAGGTCCGGAGAGGACAGGGATGTGTTATCAGAACGGGCCTGGAGAGAGAAGACACACACACACACACACACACACACACACACACACACACACACACACACACATGCACACCCACAGTTACACAAACATACACACATAAATACACACATGCATATATCATACCTGCCAACCTCGAGAGTCCAGAAATAGGGAGATTTTCAAAACAAAAGCGGGGCTAACTTTTGATGAATAAAATAACGATGAAAATATAGTGCAAAAACTGCATCTGCATCTTTTCATTCTTGTAAAAAGTTATTTTACTAATAACAAAACCACAGAGACAATACACATGGTGTAATGTACTTTCTGTTCGTAAACAGTAGTGATAGTATAGGGTCGATTTGTGTGTTACCATTTTTAACAAATATAGAGAATAAGCAGACTTTGAAATTTGATCAAAATATGTGAGAGACAATTGGGAGAAATTACACCAGGGGAGAACACCAGGAGGGTTATCCAGTAAGGCTGCAGGTGTGTGTATGCACCTGGTATATGTGCAGGCCGATAGCCAGGTTGACTCCTCTGCGTCGGTGGTGTTTCTGCATCAGAGCCACCAGGAAGGAGCAGGTCTGTTCAGGGTCCGCCGGGTCGTCGTCCTCCTCCAACAGGGAAAAGTAGAACTGGGGGTTCTGGTAGAACCAAGCTGGTAGAACACACACACACACACACACACACACACACACACACACACGCACACACGCACACACACACACGTTGGTCACAATGCTTGTGATGATCTTTCAGTGCCTGCATTCATTCCCTAACCTCTAAACTGGACTCAAACCTGTTGCCCTAACATGAACCTTAAGCTAAAGACAAACCTAAAATAGAGATTTCTAGAGGTGAGGATCTGCAAAATGTCCTCCAAAAAACAAAACAAAACAAGAACATTTTGTAGAACTAATGTTATTCTTTATAGGACGGCACCAACTTTTTGGGAAATTGGCTCCTTGGTCAACTTCCCTTTCCCATGCTACGATAAACTGAAATCATCTCTGGTGTCTCTGGTAGGTTTCTCTGTCCTGTGTACACGCTAACACATATAGTCTGTTACGGTCCTGTGAGCTTATTATCTAACGTAAGAAGATAGACCTTTTAGTAAAGTTGGTGTTGTTCATGTTCTGCCAGTTCTCTCATCACATAAAGGCTAAATTGACCAAAGGGGCCAATTTCCCAAAATGTCGGCGTAGTCGTTTAACTACACCAGACACAGCGTGAGTTACAAATACATACAAACAAATCCGACAACCACGATGTGCATGAAACACACAAAGATGGTTTTCATCTCAGGTGTATCTGCACGCTTTTCCCATCCTACCCCCGTTCTGAGAGCCTCCTGCTGAGATGCGTGGCACCCAGTTCCCATGGTGCACTGTGCAGCACCACGGCCGCACCACGGAGCCTGGTGGGCTGAGAGCGTCGCTCAGGTGACACACCTCCATCAGCTGGAAGTTCTGACGGAAATCTGACACCGCCATCCTGACATGAACACATAAAGAAATCGATCAATTTATACGTTAAGTGATGAGAACGTCATCCACTGGTGCCCGGTAGACCGTTGCCAGACCCTAACTCACTGATTCACCGAGTCACCGAGTCACTCTACATGTCCATAGAAGAGAATGGCTGCAGCTGCCACTCAGCACACATGAACACACACACGGCAGCACACTGTGAATGAATGCCTTGCAGAACCGGTTGGCCTCAACGTGGCGTAGATTCACAGTCTCTTTTTGTACAGTTAAATTAGCAAACAGCTAACAGCAGCTTCTAAAGGTACAAAATAAATGATCTCACTACCATCATATGGCAGCAGTGATGCACTTAGATAAGAATACACCTGCAGTGCCGGAGACCTGGGTTCGATTCCCGGGCCGGGAGGGTTTTGACTTTCACTATTGTGGATTTAAGTCCATTGCTGCACATTGTGAGGACAGGGTCACACACCAACCAAATAACATGTATGTGAAGAAAAAGATAGCATGAACGTCTTGGACTTGTTCCCACCGTGGTGCTGGGTATGATTGAGTCTCTTCATGTTGGACTCACCAGAACTCCCCGTCCTCCCGCTTCACTCTGCCCAGTCTCTGCTGCTCCTCTTTACTCACTGTGTTCCACTCTGGTCTGGAGAGAGAGAGAGAGAGAGAGAGAGAGAGGGAGGGAGGGAGAAAGAGAGAGAGAGAGAGAGAGAGAGAGAGAGAGGGAGGGAGGGAGGGAGAGAGAGAGGGAGAGAGAGAGGGAGAGAGAGAGAGAGAGGGAGGTTTAGACACACACACACATAGCGTAGTGTAAGTGTATAGAGGGCTTTCAGGTGACGTAACGCACCTTCTGGCGGCCATATTGGAGGTCCACAGGTGTTCAACAGCTGATTTCATTTCTAACCTTGGCCGTCTCAACAGAATTCAATAGACATGGTTGATTTCTGTGCTGCTCTTGACTGGGAACTGATCATGTGAGAGGTGTGAGGTGTGCATTGGGCTTTCTTCTTCCCTGTCCTGCAACAGGCTGACAGCAGACCCCATGAACTATCTGGACCACCGCTGACCTTCACATCAACCTCTGGTGCTGCTGAGGCTCTAGACACTGTGCATGGTTCTCATGCCTGACAAATGTCTCTAGATCCCCATCTCTAGCCTGACAGGAGATAAACATTCCTTTCCTTTTGTGTGTAGTGTCAACAAGCCGGGACAGTGAAGGGATTACCTATCTCCTCTATGACACAACTTTGCTGACATTTGTAGCACATGTTGGGTGCTGGGTATTTGCTCAGGTATATGTGAGATTTCATCCCGCATTTCCTGGTTGCTGTGGCAACCAAACTGCTAGTGGCTCATATCCTGGATACTGTCGCCCAATAGTGGATTAGATTAGGATATTGCACAATTGGAAGAAATCTATTTAATACTTATTTGACTTGTTCCGTACAGCTTCTCTAGTTTTCTTTTTTACTAAAATGTTCTGTTTGTTTTGTTTTGTTTGCTCTTTTTTGTGTTTTTTGTTTTGTTTGTTCTCCCCTCCATGTAAAGCGTCTTTGGGTACTTAGAAAAGCGCTATATAAGTCCAATGTATTATTATTATTATTATTATAACATCAAAATTATCATATATTTCATTTTTTCTGAGTTGCCATGGCAACCATCCGGTCTGGGCTGTTGTGTCACCTATCCGCCCGCTATAGAGCAAGCACAAAAACACAAAACTGAGGAACTTTTATCAGATTTTGCTGTTTCCATTGAGCTTTTCTAATTCAATACATCATACTTTGCAGAAAAACGCTTGGATGGAAACCCAGTTTATACAAACCGTTTGAGGTCACTCCATGGCCCCTCCCACTCTGTGTTGCCCCAGGGGTTGTTAACGCGCACCAAATCCACCGCACCGTAATCCGTCCTCACCTGGGAGAGGAGGAGGAGGTGGAAGAGAGGAGGCGTGAGAAAGAAAAGGGAAGGTATTCACCGCTATTGATGAACACACTGGGTTTGATTAGGTGTGGGTCCAAAAACTGCAGCGGGTGCAAAAAAATGATTCAGATATTATTATGAATTTTGGTGCTGGTTTAGTTTGGGTCTGGTATACAGAATCTGCAGGTAAACACATGTTGTTGAGGCTAGTGGTGCGACAGGGTTACCGTCTCTATCCCGGTGAGAGAGTAGGCATGTCGGAACATGATCCCCAGTTCATTCCTCTGCTCTAGCGCACCCTGTGGGAACAGCAGCCACCCACACAGTCAGAGAGAAGAAAAGACCATAATCACATAACACATCACATACAAGACACACCTCTTCTCACATGTCCCTTCCTTTCAGTCGAGACAGTGAGACAAATGGTGATGGGAAGTTTAGATTTTTTACCTTAATGTATCCAGTTACACACATTCACACCCGGGAGCTGCCCCAGTACCACTGAGCCCAGTTGGCCCCTGGAGCAGTTGGGGGTTGACTGCCTTGCTCAAGGGCACTATGACAGTAGTTGTTGATGGAGAGGAGAGCAGCTCTACTATCCTGTGAGTTTGCTAACGCTTTAGCATACAGTATGTTAAGTAAACATTGGTGATTAGCGTCATGCTAAAAGTGAGAAAATGAGAACTTAGCAGCTCTAGGCTGATGGTTAGTTCATTGTAATGACATGAGTCTAAACCTGCCAGGCTTTAGAGGATCGGTAAAATAGACAGAAAATGTAAGAAAAAGAATCAACTTTCAATGGAAGATCTTCAAGTGCAACTTGTTTTGCTAGTAACAGGAAGTGAGTGAAGTTAGCCAGACAGCTAACGTTTTTGCGCTGTTGATTCATAATGGACTTCACTAATGATGAAGACTGAGACTTTGTTTTTAGAAGTAATGAATCTACATACTAACAGGTCTGTCTTCATACTTTTGATAATGCTAATCACCTACGTTACTGCATGCTAAGGTGTTAGCATGCTACCAGACACAGAGATGATTTAGGTGCCAATCGTAGCAACTAGCAAGAGAATGAGTAGACAAAAAGTGAGCCATGCCCCTTATTCAAAATGTCTTGTGGTTGCATTGCATTCTGGTCTATCTTGTCTACTGCATTGCATTCTGGTCTATCTCAGCTACTGTCTGTGGAGAAATTTGTCTCTCTCCTCTCCTCCGATAGATTTCTCTTATATGATTGTTGATCGTCGGCCTAGAAAGAAGCTCTTGCTCTTTGATTCTGAGGAACTGACACCAAAACCTGACGGTTACCGTTGATGTTTTAGATATAATATTTTGGCGTGGCGTTACGTTGCCTACGTTTGGCCGGTTATTCGTAAAATAATAAAAATAACAAACAACAAAATGGACCCAGAAATGTGTGTTTTAAGGTGGATTTTTCCCTTAACTGCCCTGCTCAACGGCACCTCAGTAGTAGGTGTTGAGGGAGGGGAGGGAGGGGAGGGAGTGACTTGCCAGGGATTCGAAGCCCATTTCACAAGCCCATTTTCCCACGGCTAACGTCGCTACTGTACCTGGCAGTTGGCACAGTTGATGAGGGCTCCTTTAGCCAGTAGCTGTCGGAGGAAGGCCGGCAGGTCTCTGGGTAGCAAGGTGACATTCATAACCTCCGCCACCCCGCCCGTCATGTCAACCATGGCCTCGTGAGGGAAACCCATGTCCAGGGCCCTGTAGCCGCCTTTCAACCTGCGAGGTAAGAGACACAGAGATAAACAAACAGACAGACAGACAGACGGGTAGGTTTTCAGATTTTAGGCAAAAATACACAATAAACATTCCATGACATGTAGCAGTACAGAGGGTGCACCTTTCAGTAGGTTTTAATTCTGTCCGTGGTCAAATTAGAGAAGAAAAAGTGATGGAAAAGTGATAGTGATAGAAAGACGATTTTCCTTTGAAACCCCAGGAGCTGGAATCCGATGCCATCCATAACCACACTGTACATTCTGTGTGTATCCTAACATCCCACTGAGACGTACTGAAGACAGGTAAATTCATTAGAGCAATTCTGAAATGGTAAAAAACAAAATATCTTGAAAAATGAAATATGAACAACACATGGTGACATTTAGGCCAAGTGAGTACAGGGGTGACATTTTTCTCTCGTTTCAAACAGGGAGGCAGATCGACGGGTAGATAAAGGACCAGTTAGGTAGAAAGCTTCACATCCAGGTGATTGACTGACAGATAATTATCCATTTAATTGCACCTCTGCAGAGTTTTGGGTTTCTCTGCTTTTTTGGTGCAAAACCTGCAGGAACACATTTCAAAATGTGTACATGTACGCTTTTAAAAACAGACAGAAAAACCACCACTGAGGGCTCAACATGGTCGAGGGAGAGAAGAACAGGGGGAGAAATGAGGGTAAGGGTGAAGGAAGAGTTAGCAAGATGCATGCAGACAGACAGACAGACAGACAGACAGACAGACAGACAGACAGACAGACCAGGCTGTCTGCAGGTTTCAGAAAGACACATTTAAGACTTTTTAAGACCTTAATGCCGCCTGATATTGGATCTAACATCAATTTAACAGCCGAAACAAAACAAGTTCTCAAAAACAGAAACAAAATTCCTTCTGCTGGTCTTACTTTCCAGCTCTGCCTCGACTCAATTCAATGTAAAGAATCTGTCAATGCCGTTATCCAGTTTCATAGCTTCCCCAAAGTAAACCTGCATTACATGGTGAAACAATAAGACCTGTGTTTACTGTATTTAAGACTTTTTAATACTTTGGAGGGACTTAAAGTTAGATAGTTAAAGACTTTCTCAGGACCTGCATATACCCAGACCCCCACACACACACACACACACACAGGGACTGACTTGGCATAGGCCTTCTCCAGTAGCGAGCACCAGAACTCCCGTTTCTCTGGGGAGTTGAGATAGAGCAGACGGCCTTCATGAGTCGGCAGCAAGTCGTCTATCCTCACCTCCTCCCACTGACCGTACTGCCAGAACTACAGACAGACAGACAGACAGACAGACAGACAGACAGACAGAGGTTTTGGACGTGAACTTTTATGGCATTATACTTAGACCTGGGTCAAATCCCATTTGGACCTGATGGGTGGAATTTGCCATATAAGAAAATATGATGCATACTAGGAAGTTAAGACAATCACAGGTGAGTATTTATTTCAAAGTCTATTTGTCTGATTGACACTTTACTTTGTCAATCTTTGTCAATTCTCCTATTGTAGTAAACCCCGCCCACCTGGCGTGCCATAAAGACTAAAATAAATCATTTGCAAACACCATTCGACGCAGGTCCGATCACAATGACCCTTTAACCGGATCGGAGTGACAAGTGATGCTTTGAAGCGGCGGCGGGTTGGTTGGCGTCGAGATGCTCACCCAGAAGCAGAAGCTGCCGTTGTATTTGTCCTCGAAGCTTTGTCCGACAGGGACGACCTTCTCCAGCAGGTGGCGATGCAGGGAGAGAGACGATATGGCAGACAGCAGCCAGCAGTCATCTGACAAGGTTTGGAGGAGAGGGGAAAGATCAGGGAAACCTCATCCCACACCAGACTCTTGCTCCCTGTTACATTGAGTTTTTCATGGCTTAAAGGTAAATTATTGATAAGAAACTAGATCAGAAGAAAAATATAATATAATATAAAATATAATGATAATATAATTCCATGACACAGATCAGGGGAGCCTGGGGGAAGCTTTGACCAGGGATGTAATGGAGGGTAAACCCACACAGAACTTTCAGACCCTTGCAGACATAAATCTTTATGTCAGGCAAAAAGTAGTAAGTAGTATTACAAAAAGTAGTATTACATTGATTTAAGTTGTATAAATGTTGGGTCTTTTAGGGAAAAAGGCATAATTTAATGTTTTTCTGATGTTGTTTGCTTTGTGATCCGACTACGATCCCTTGTGAAATCCACATCAGTGAGGAGGAGGAGATGGAGACGAGGAAAAGTAGGAAAGTGTTCTGAATGTTTTGTGCGTTCACTGCATGGTGAAGTACAACCGTACCGTGTAGTACTACAGTGTAGTACTACAGTGTAGTACATTGGTAGTTCACTTACTGAGGCGTCCCTGGCGCACGTCCATACGCGTGGCTCCATCCACTATGAACTGGGGGGACGGACAGAGCTCCTGGTGTGGCAGGAAGTTTAACAACGGGTTGAGAGGAGGAGGAGGAGAAGGAAGAGGAGAAGGAAGAGGAGGAGGAGGAGGAGGAGGAGGAGGAAGACCAGGGATTAGCATGTCTGAACAACAACAAATTAACCTCAAGGAGTGTCAAACTAACAGGAGACAGCTGCCAGAGCAATGTGGCCTACATATTCTACTTTAATGCATCTGTTCTTTCAACTGCATCTGAATCTATTCTATTCTATTCTATTCTATTCTATTCTATCACTCAGAAATGTATTTGATTGGGAGGAAGGTGTTTAGATGGTGAGATCACAATAACATGAACACATATCTTCAAATGATACCGTAGATTAAGGCTGTAGATGAAGGTAATCAGATTACTGAGCTAATGTATTCCAGTAACCAGTAATGTAAGGGATTACATCTTGAAAGTAACCATGGTGATAATCTGACTGTACACAGGAACATACCAGTTTTAAAAGTCGGTGTACACTTGTATACACATATTAAGTAAAAATAAAATAAAATAAAATAAAATAAAATAAAATAAAATAAAATAAAATAAATCAATTGAATGTTGAAAAATGATTTTCTGGTGGATGAAGAGTGGGAGGAGTTTAACTGACCAACTACAATGACATTAGAAGTAGCATTCAGTCAGTGTGTGTGTGTGTGTGTGTGTGTGTGTGTGTGTGTGTGTGTGTGTGTTTGTGTGTCAGTCCACAGAACCAGTTTAGCAGGATCTGTGTGTTCAGGTACTGTGGGCTGGCTGGGGAATGATAGATGATGGACACAAGGAGGGGAACCCCTTCCAGGCTCAGATAATTACAGGCACCATGTGAGGGGGAGGGGGATGGGGGAGGGGGGGGGGGGGAGGGGGAGGATGGGGGAGGGGGAGGCGGTTGGCTAAACGTCAACATCCGTACAAGCATTCCTTCAAGCCAGCACACTCTGCTCATGCACCAGTATGCACACTCCTTGACAATACTGAAACACTAATGAAAGACACGCCGCGCTTTCTGATTGACAATATAGAACATATTTCCTCTGATCGGTAGGAATGTCGCCTCGGGGTGACTGTAGTCCTGTGGAACCAGACCTGCCTCAATCTGTCATCATCTTCATCAATAATATCTACGTGATGTGTCTCAACCGGGAGTATTTACTGTGGGGTTGTTGTTGTTTTTCTCAAGAGTCAACTTTTTGGGGGAAATTAAAACGTGGAAATGCTTTAAACAGGAAGATGAATGGCTGTGCACGTCACGGAGGGCTAGAAGCAACAGGAATGCAGTAATGTTGTTATCGGACCAGAGTGTTGGCCTGTTTCATGGCCTTCAGCCAACCAGGTCAACAAGGTCCTGTGTGAATATACCAGCAGGTTAGATCTCATCCCAATCATGTCCTGCCCTGTCTACAGAGACTAGAGAGACGAGAGGAGAGAAATGGAATGGAATGAAGAGAAGAGAAGAGAAGAGAAGAGAAGAGAAGAGAAGAGAAGAGAAGAGAAGAGAAGAGAAGAGAAGAGAAGAGAAGAGAAAAGAAGAGAAGAGAAGAGAAGAGAAGAGAAATGAAGAGAAATGAAGAGAAGAGAAGAGAAGAGAAGAGAAGAGAAGAGAAGAGAAGAGAAGAGAAGAGAAGAAAAGAGAAAAGAAGAGAAGAGAAATGAAGTGACATGAAATAAAGTTGAAGAGGAGAGGTTATTCATGGCTGAATGGACAGAGTCTCTCTCTCTCTCTCTCTCTCTCTCTCTCTCTCTCTCTCCTCCCACCTCTTCAGTTATGTTGCTCATCCATCTGTTGTCCTTCATGCCACACCCATGAGCAACACTTCATCTATTGAAAACACCCAGGGGCCACAGATCCTGCCCAGTTAGGATGGTGCATAGCGTACACAAACACCTGACCTGGACCTGGTAATCCAACATGACGTGTAATACACATCCCCTATACCTGTCCTGGGTTATTGACGTGTAATACACATCCCCTATACCTGTCCTGGGTTATTGACGTGTAATACACATCCCCTATACCTGTACTGGGTTATTGACCTGTAATACACATTCCCCTATACCTGTCCTGGGTTATTGACGTGTAATACACATCCCCTATACCTGTCCTGGGTTATTGACGTGTAATACACATCCCCTATACCTGTCCTGGGTTATTGACGTGTAATACACATCCCCTATACCTGTACTGGGTTATTGACGTGTAATACACATTCCCTATACCTGTCCTGGGTTATTGACGTGTAATACACATTCCCCTATACCTGTACTGGGTTATTGACGTGTAATACACATTCCCTATACCTGTACTGGGTTATTGACGTGTAATACACATCCCCTATACCTGTACTGGGTTATTGACGTGTAATACACATCCCCTATACCTGTCCTGGGTTATTGACGTGTAATACACATCCCCTATACCTGTACTGGGTTATTGACGTGTAATACACATTCCCTATACCTGTCCTGGGTTATTGACGTGTAATACACATCCCCTATACCTGTACTGGGTTATTGACGTGTAATACACATTCCATATACCTGTCCTGGGTTATTGACGTGTAATACACATCCCCTATACCTGTCCTGGGTTATTGACGTGTAATACACATCCCCTATACCTGTACTGGGTTATTGACGTGTAATACACATTCCCTATACCTGTCCTGGGTTATTGACGTGTAATACACATCCCCTATACCTGTACTGGGTTATTGACGTGTAATACACATTCCCTATACCTGTACTGGGTTATTGACGTGTAATACACATCCCCTATACCTGTACTGGGTTATTGACGTGTAATACACATTCCCTATACCTGTACTGGGTTATTGACGTGTAATACACATTCCCCTATACCTGTACTGGGTTATTGACGTGTAATACACATTCCCTATACCTGTACTGGGTTATTGGCGTGTAATACACATTCCCTATACCTGTACTGGGTTATTGGCGTGTAATACACATCCCCTATACCTGTACTGGGTTATTGACGTGTAATACACATTCCCTATACCTGTACTGGGTTATTGACGTGTAATACACATCCCCTATACCTGTACTGGGTTATTGACGTGTAATACACATCCCCTATACCTGTACTGGGTTATTGACGTGTAATACACATCCCCTATACCTGTCCTGGGTTATTGACGTGTAATACACATCCCTATACCTGTACTGGGTTATTGACGTGTAATACACATTCCCCTATACCTGTACTGGGTTATTGACGTGTAATACACATCCCCTATACCTGTACTGGGTTATTGACGTGTAATACACATTCCCCTATACCTGTCCTGGGTTATTGACGTGTAATACACATTCCATATACCTGTACTGGGTTATTGACGTGTAATACACATTCCATATACCTGTACTGGGTTATTGCTTAATTGGTCTGTAATTAGGCTGTTGTGGAATGCAGAAACAACAAGTGTGTGTGAAACCAGTAGCCTGCATTTACTAACTCAACTGTAACAGCCTGTTGTTAAATATATTGAGAGGAATCACTAGAATATCCCTGTAATGACTTTTAGTTTCTCTGTGGTACTCAATAGAGAATTTAGAGTCCCTATCACACTAAAGGGATCTATTGTTTGTTTGTGGTGATCAATTAGCTTTTTTTTCTTTTTTTAGTATATGTCTTATAATATCCCTATAGGATATTGTATCCGGTTTATATTACAGCTCCAGTATCCTTCCAACATTTATTATAGAATTACTAGATTTCTTTTCTTTTCCATCTCGTGCATCGAGGTTCCAGTCTCAAACCCACGTCACACCGTCCAAGTCTAAACGTCTTTTCTGTACCTTGGGCCGTTTCCACTTCACCCCGGCCTGCAGCTCCAGGTCCCCCAGGGGGAAGTGGTGGTCCACGAACAGTCCGTCCCCGCCGACGGTGTTCACGTCGCCGTCGTCCTGCGATATGTTCCTGGACAGGAGGTCAGCCAACCAGCGGCGGGACTGGGAGCCCAGCAGCTCATCCACCGAGCCGACCGACTCCAAGTCATCCTCGACCGGAGGACCGGAGCCTTCAGAAGACACGCTCATGGCTTCACGAGTGACCGGCAATTTAAACTCCGGAGTATAACTGTTGAGCTCCCCGTTAAACTCTCCGGATTCAACTTTTGCTTCCGAGTGCTTTTATCACCTCTGGACAGCCACGCCCTCTTGGAACGGTGCGCAGGTACATGCTCACCTGGCGCGCGCGGTTATGTGGTAGCAGCTTGGTACTGTTTTACCAGAGCTACCAAATAGACACATTACATTCAAGGGTTCCCAAAGATTTATCACTAAAAACAAAACTGAAACTTTTTTTTTTTTTTTAAATAAAAGCTAAAATTGTAGTTGTGCGTGTCTACTGTAGTTGGGAAGAGTGAAACCTTTTTATTTTTCGGTCATCCTTTCTGGAGCTTCCTCAAGGACTCCACTCTGGGAATCACTGCACTAGTGGCAATGAACAGACCATAATATAATAACATAATACATTTAAGCTGAGCATTTGAAACATACTTACAGTCCATTAAAGGATTACAGGATGTTGATTAGACAGAAATTATGACTATTAAGGCTTGACCTCATTTTGATAGCAGAGCCAACACCCTTTATTAACATTTGGACAAACAAGGACATGATTCATTTGATTTATGATTCAGGAAGGAGTTTCTAAACTCTGATAACTCACGCGATACATCGGTGAGTTTTCAGGAACATTCGGTGAGCAGAGAACAAAACGAAGACACGGGTTGTAAATGATAAATTACATTTATTGAGAAATGAGGGGATTGAGAAAAATGACCTGCGTGTAAAAGACTTAATCTGTGATAATCCGTGTGTGTGTGTGTGTGTGTCTATATCACTGGGATGTAGCCATGATGCTGGATACACCTGTGGGAAGGAAAACAAGGAGAGATATAGAAGAAGAGAGAAGAATGTGAGAAAGGAGGAGAAAACAGAGGAAGAATGTCAGTCTTTGACTTTGGTTCTGTATTGATCTAATACACCAACTGGCCACTTTATTAGGTACACCTCTCTAGTACCAGGCTGAATCCTTCCAGCATGGATCCACCAAGCTCCCTTCTGCTCACCACTGTTGTAAAGATGTTACTGGAGCATCTTGAACCAGTCTGCCCATCCTCCTCTGACCTCTCATCAACAAGGTGTTTCTGTTCCTCCACCATAGAGACTATAGTGGTGAAAGTGGTGGTTCTGAGATGCTGAACCAACAATCACACCACGGTCAAAGTCTCTTAGATCAGCAGAAACTAAACCACTTCACCATGTCTGGAAGCTTTATATATTGACTGGACACATGATTGGCTGTTTGGAGGAGCAGGAGTTCCTAATAAAGAGGCCGGTGAGAGTATTGTGTACATTCACTGTATAAATATCCACGATACATAATATCACCAACCACAAACACAACAGACACAAACACAAGAAGGGGAAGGTTATTCTTTCATCAGACCGAGCGTCGCCACTCACTCTCAAAGTCAATCTTCTCCACGATGTTCTTGGGCTTGACGCTCTCCTCCTGGTTGAAGATGAAGATCTGTCCCTCCTCGTTCTCCGTCCAGCCGTACTTACTCATCCACACTTTCACCTGCGTGTCTGGAGGGAGGGAGAGGTGGCTTGTGACTGGTGTGATAATCGGAGTGAGGAAGGGGAATGAATAAACCTTCCCTTGATAAATAACCAAAACGAAAAGGCATTTACTGCCTCATGACAACGTCGACACTTAGATGAGATAAAACTACAACACACACCATCCATTAGAAGTCCTTACCCAGAGGGTCTCCCAGCATCTCCGCCAGTAACCTGTGCTCAATGTTCTGGTAGGTGATGCCCACTACATGGCAGATGACTGGAGAGGAAGACAAATAAGACGACAGTTAACGCTCAGAAACGACAAGCAGGTCAGAATCGCTTCGTGCAGGAATCGATCTTGGTGAGAAACAACGTTCTGATGTGATTGTATGACATGTGTTTTCCTGCTGACCCTTCTCGCCTCTACTTCGGCAATACACATAAAATTGAGTTCAAAGTCCATCGAGATCAACGGAAACACGTCGCACTCACACTTGCGTACGGAGTCCTCGAAGCCAGTGATGCCGTCGATGAGCTCTCGGTTCTCCTCGAGACTCGTCTGTCGGGAAGACAAGGAGGAGCAGGTGATTGGGAGATGGAGGAGGAGGACAAACACTTTGATAAAGAGCAGAGTTTGGAGACTGAAGAGAGAATGCCTCATGTGACCACCTCACACAGAAAGGACTGGTGTTCGGTATGGATGCTTGTGGCTAGTAGCCATGTAAACACTTAAACCAGCTACTTTCTTTGGTTGGGAGACACAATATTCTCTCTCTCTCACCTTACCGGATCACTTTCTTTATCATCCAAGTAAACAGTTTATTTGTCATCTTCAATCCCAAGGAATTCATCCAGTGTGATAAAGTGTAAGTGTTGCGTACCCAGAAGCTCTGGAAGTGGCAGGTCTCCAGCAGGTTCCCCAGGTAGAGGATCTGTCTGATGGGCCGCTCCTCTTGCTGCGACACTGTAGTCAAGGAAACGCACACCGACCCCAAACAGACCGCCCCCCCCACCCCACCTAACCACTACATTAGTCTAACTCTAATTTTAATCCTCAGCCAAAAAGTCATTTATACCACAAGATTATTTTTTCCCTGCCGTCAAGCCAAATGGTATCGTCACTTAGAGCCAGACAGAATATCCAGATATCAAAAACTAGCCACCCTGAGTGAACCTGCAACCTGTCACAAGTCAAGTTAACAGTATATGCCAATTTGTGGACAAGTATACTTCAGAGTACAATGTGTACATGTGGTTGGACCGCTGTGGGTGCACCATGGTCTACATGTTGACATTGAGGTAAACCATACTGACATCAGCATGAGGAAGATGTAAGAGTAGATCCACTGAACACTAGAAACCAAAATAGCACCAAAAGGATACGTGTGTCTGGTCGATCATGCACTTGCAGAGGGTGAAGTCTGTGTGTGGCAGGTTGGTCAGGGCCTTCAGCAGGATCTGTGAGGTCACCTGGGTCTGGAAGTAGGCTGGGTTGAACTGGTACCTGCAGGAGATACAGCCTGAGCATTAGAGCCATAACATCACTGGTCCACTTGTTAAGGAATTTCATTTGTCGCTCAGAACTGAACTAACATTTTCATCATGAATGTGAAACGTCACTAGGCACTTCAATAGTGGTTTTAATGCAATACAACTTTAGAGCTGCCCGGTGTTGAGAATGGCATCAACATGAAAAAGGAAAACTGCAGAAACACAAACTACTACAAAATACCACTCACTTACCAGATGGTTACCTGGTTAACTACTAAAGCGCCTGGTAGAGTAGACTTACAGTTTTAGGACAGCCAGGTTGGCTTCCAGGTCGTAGGCGTTCTCTTTAGCTTGCGTCTCCACGTAGCGCTCCAGCGTAGCCAGGTTCTCTGGGTTGTACCTGGAAGACACGGACCATTAGCTTTGTTTGGTGTAGACAGCTTTACTGTAAGCAAGGGATTGACATCTTAATGACAACTTACTGGGTAGTATTTACTGTACGTTACTGATATACTCATTCTATGAGAGTAGTACCCTCACTGTGTTTTGTTCTTATATTAAAAGGTGTCTGCAAGTTTCATCACCTTTAAATACCGGTTAAAATTAAATATAAGATACATTTGAGTAAAAAAAAAACATGAAAATGAAAACAGTTCTATCACAAATTTCTCAACGCACCAAAAAACAGAATTTTTACAGCCTCTAAAACTGAATTTAAGACATAAAATGCTATATTTACCCATATTCAAGACCATATAAGGCCTTGAGTGAAGATAACTTAAGACATTACTAGTCCTTCTATCAAACATGTTTCTTACATTCTGAGTATGGTGTGTATACATGCACTTAACTACCGGAAATAAAGAGCATGCAACATCTTCTTTAGCTTTAATATCAAGCAGTGTGACAGCAGCTGTCAGGGGGAGGCTGACGCTGAGCTTGGGGGATGACAACAGTACCACAAAGGAAACCTGGTAGCGGTGCCTCGTGACTAACGTTGGTAAACTGGTTGTTTCTAATCTGACTCTCTGTAAAGACAAGTGCCAATTTGTTGACGTCAACGTTAGTTTGTTGGAGCTGGTCAGCTAGCTATAGCAACAACATCAAACTCAATGCAGGTCGTAAAGAACTCTTAATTCACACCATCTAAACACAGGGAGGTATTTAATAGAGGTAAATGTAGCAATTTAAGGCATAATTTCAGTTTTGGATGTTCTTAAATGTCAGAAATGCGGTAATAAGACTCAAACTGAAGTTGATGAAACATGTAGATGCCCCGTGAATGGGCTTGCCGCTAACGTTAGCTAGCTAGTCCGGTTAGCTAGCTAGTTATCAGTCCGTTTAACGGGCATCCATACCGATCGATTCCTCGTAGGAGCTTCCCCACGTTCGCTCTCATCTGCTCAAAAGACGAGGCCATTTGGTCCACAATTTTATATCGATATTTATAGTGAAAATCCGAATAAACTCCACACGTGGACGTTGGAGTAGAAAAGGAACCGGGAGGGGGGAGAAACCGAACGGACCGGAAAGAACGAGAATCTGGCGGACCGGAAAATGGTCGGACCCGTTAGGCTTTCAGGTAAAGAAAAGTATACCAAATGCGACGCATTTCCACGGTTGTAAGCTAAAACGGTGTCTGATGAGTTACGAAATATATATTGTGAAAAAGCAAATTTGAATAGCTGAAGAATCTCTACGCGTTATATGAAATAATTTATAAAAGCTCACTTCCGCTTTTCTCAAAGGCTGCACCCAGTTCTATTGGTTCCTAGCAAGTTTTGTTCCTAGCAAGTTGCTGTGAAGAAGAAGTCATCTATCGCCCTCTCCTGTCCAGAGTAAACATGATAAACAATTTATGAAGACTTCTGATTCTTCTGATTCCAACTAAAAACTTTCTTTAATTAAAATTGCCCCATTTTGCCATGTTGAGTCACTTTTCATTCATACATTATACCAGATTTAGCTGTCTATGCATACTCCATTTGGACACGCAGACAAAATTGTGGGTTGAGGTTTGTGCAAATAGTGAACAGAACTGAATAAATACATGTGTTAAACAATATGTATTTATTTCACACAAAATATAACGTAACATAACATAACATAACAGTGGGAATCCAGTCCCTGACTTTGCCGGTGTTTGTGCCTTGCTCTACTTTATTGAGCCAGACAGGATGATTTGAGTCAGTGCTTACTGAACCACATCAGCCCAACTACTGTGGCACAGTGTGTACGAGGCAGTTATTTGTTGTTCACTGACCTATGTTATGTCTGTCACGTGTGGGTGTTTAGGAGCCACAGACCTGAGACTGTGGGCTGGCAGCTTTCAGACAGCTGGGGCAAAGGGAAGAAGGGGGGTGAATGTCAAATGTCAAAAAGACGGTATGATAGTCTGATGGTGAGGGAGATTATCCGCTAAATGTCTCTAATCAGTCTTGGTGAATGCCAGGGTCGGGGGATCCACTCCCACTGCAGAGATCAGTTGAAGATGAGTTGAAACCTTCCCCGTGCGAAAAGCAGCAACAGTAACAGGATTCAGCAGGCGACCAAAGACAAGTAGAAAACAAGCACACAAATAGAATCTTAAATAAGTCATAAAAACAGTAAAAATAATAAAATAAAAAAGCAATAAAATGTAAACAGTTTTTATAAGCGTATGCTGGTGACAGTTTAACCACGTGTTAAGCAGGCTGTATTAGTTGGAAGTACTGGCAGGTACAGATGTTACTAGCAGACGTGACTGCTTCCTCAAATATGGACTACAACATTACAACTGTGTTCTAAATATATAAACAATATAAATATATCGGTTTGAATATATATTTATTTATTTCTGTAAAGCATTTTGTGAAACTGTTTCTTAAAAGTGCTCAATAAAAAACCTTGACACACACACCACACACCAGTGGCATATGAATACCAGCATGTAGTATTTGATGAAAGTACTTGGTCAAACACGTGTCCTGTGTGTGTGTTGGACCTTGAGGTAGCTGATAAAGTACTTCAATACGTTATGGGTGCCCCTTATTCATCGCTGTGGCAGGGCTTCTGAACAGGAAGCCAAAAGACAGCTCCAAGCACGAGTGATTCTTCTTGCAGAGCTGCAACACACACGCACAAACACACACACACGCACACACACACGCACACAGACACACACACACACACACACACACGCATTTCTGCAGGCGCAAACCTGAGACTGAAACTTACTCTCAAAACCCCAAACAGCACAACTGCAATTAATCAGCTACAAACCACACGTAGTTACCTGCACACACACGCCCGCGCACACACACACACACACACACACACACACACACACACACACAAAGAAAACGCGCAAAAGCTCAAACACATTTGCAAAAAAGACTTTCATAAACCTGGCAAAACTTAGATTTCTTCTATTCTTTCTCTTTCCTTTACTCTATATCTCTATCTTTATCCTCTCCCACACACCCACACACACACACACACACACACACACACACACACACACACACAAACAGGAAATAAAATTGGATTATGTAAATGAGCTGTAAAAAAACGTTTGAGAGAGAACAGACAAGGAGGGAGGGAGGGAGGGAGGGTGTAAGTGAGGGAGGGAGGGAGTGAATGCGGGAGGGAGGAGGGGAGGGTCGACAGCAGGGTGAGAAACAGAGAAACAGGAAGGTGTGTGAGTGAAGGAGGCTGTGTGAAAACGGCAGAGAGCGAGTCAGACTCACGAGAAACCGGACGAGTTTCTTTCCTCGGTGAAGGGACGTTAACTCCTCAGAGAAGAAGAACCAGGGTGTCTGGCAGTTGGGCTGCCTATGTAGAAACCAGTGTGTGTGTGTGAGTGTGTGTGTGTGTGAGAGAGAGACAGTGTGTGTGTGTGTGTGTGTGTGTGTGTGTGTGACATGCCCAAGAAGCAATATAACTAGTATCACTCAAGATGGATTTCCAGCACAGGGCGGCTCTGGACATCTCCACCAGGAACCCCCAGGACGACTTTGAGATCCTGCTGAGGGTCGGGGGAGGAACCTACGGAGACGTCTACAAGGTCAGACCCATCCACTGGTTTGTTTCTTTAAAAGCTTACCCGACTCTCATGCTCTTACTGAAGATTGCCCAACAGGTATCTGAGTTTGAATCTCTTCACAATAAAACAATCCATCTGAACAAGTGATTTAGTCAGAGAAGAATCAGACTTTTCTTGAGAAATCCTGCAACCGGGAGGCTTAACTTCACTTGTTTCAATATCCAGTTCAGCTTGAGGCGAAACAGGTGGAGCGGGGAGGTGTTTCAATTATTTTTTATTTTATTTTACTTTAGAAAAATAAAATTTGACGCTCAATACAAGATTAAATGACTTGTGTTGGCTACTAGGATCTCCTTTTATGTTGAAAGCAAGTCAACCGTGTCTCACAACTGGCCACGTTGCAAGTTGCCCATGGCTTGCTCCGTTACCTGTTTTCTGTCCACGGGTTGACCCGGCAGATTTTATTAATCTAATTCAAGATTTAGGAATTCAATGATGATTTTGAAAGAAAAAAAAATAGTCTGATTGTGTCTGATTCAGTCACAAATTCAGTGGAGGCTTGGAGGAAGTGGTTTTAGAAGAAGTGAAAGTACTCCTGCTGATAGCCTTCACATCTTTAGTTAAACTGAGAATTAAACTGAACTGTAACTCAACTCTAGTTCAGTCAAATTCAGAGGATTTTGCAAAACTTCTCCGAGGCTGCTGATGTCATGTTTTTATTGGTGTACTCTTGTTTGCCATGCATTATGTTATGGTGTGTGACGCTAAAACCAATTCCAGTAAGGCCTCACATGATACCTGGCTCACCATGAACACCAAACACGAAGGGCTGATCTCAAGGCCTTGAGAAGGTCTGAAACATTGATCCAGTTTCTATAAGGAGTTCTTTCTGTTTTGGTCTGTTTAAGCCTGGATTATTATTGGATGGCTAGCAAATGTTCACTTTGTCCTTTGTTTGTCTCAATGGGATTTAAATTGGATTCTGGTTTATGAACATCAACGTGTGCTGCTTCTTACGTTTGTCACCATGGTGCTTTCTTGACCCGGTCTGTCTTGAAAAATAGGTTTTTATTTTAAGGCGAACATCACACAGAGAGGATGTGAAACAAATCAGCATGATGAGAGATTAGGTTTTGAGCTGGTGTGTGTGGATGTCTGGATGTTGACTTGAGCCCCAGTTTCATAACCAGGTCAGTTATGTCCAAGGTTCATGTATCTCACATCCCCCCCCCCCACACACACACACACACACACACACCAGTCAGATATACTGCTTTCGTACAACATTTACAACGTTAACACCTGTTTTAACAATTTATTCCAATTCATAACAAGTTATTCCTGTGTCCCGAGACAGCTCAGTCAATATGAACACGCAGCACCCTACCCTAAAGCTACAAACTGAACAAATAACCCCTGAATGTGTGATGTTAAATCTACCGCTGCTCCATAGACGATGAATGGGGCTCTGACTTTGACGACCCACAAGGTTTTTGTGTGACGTCTTGCACCCAAATGAGGTTTAAATTCTGGTTCATACCTGTATATATATATATATATACCTCATTTTAGTGTGACAACTCAACTTAGCATCTTATGGCTCCACAAAGTCAGAGCCCCATTCATTGTCTATGGAGCCCCTGATGTTACATCCCAGTGACATCACACATTTAAAGGTTCCCTCTGTGATTTTGCAGCTTTAGGAAAGAGCAGTGCAAGTTCTCAAATACTGACCGGACTGTCCCGGGGCGCAAAATATCATGTGTGAATTGTTAAAATGGGTGGCGTTCAGGCTTTGGGTGTTAATATAATAATTTGATTTTGAAATTAACGGGTCCTGCTACTTGCTGCCATCGTTTTGAGGATGTAAGTCAACTGTTCCACTACACACCAGTCTCACTGTAGTCATTCTGATCTTGATGTGGTTCTCTGTTGTATTGGAGCTCACTGAGTATCTGGTCACAGTTTTTTTTTATTGATAAATGAGTGTACGCCTTAATATTGGTTTGTCGTAATGTCGGCAGTCTAGGAATAGAAACTCATTCTGTTGTTGTAAGCTGCTTTGATTACAAGCATCAGCTATATGCAGGCAATGTAAAGAGGTTTTTAACTACTATTGTTTTGTGAGTCTTTTATCTGATATTTATTCTAGAACAGCAAAAAAAAAAAACTGGTGGTTTTTATTTTACATTCATAGTTTTATGTAGGTTTACATCCGTAGGTGGCTTCGCATCTCTGAAAACTCAGTTTGACCACTCAGATCGCATTTCACTTCGGCTCCTGGACAGATGACAAGGTTTCATGTCTCGTCTCACTGCACCATGACCAGAAAATGGTGTCAGAATAAACAGCGGTGAAGCCTCCATGTTACTAGCTTGTCGTGACAACCAAAGGTGTAATGGTTATACAGTCTGAACATGACAAATCCAGTCTGGTCACACAGTCGACCTTAAAGACCGTCGTTCAAGAAGAAACTGTATTTTCCTGTCTGAACGTGGCGGTAAATCTGTTGCCCCCTTAAACTCAAAGGCGCTAAGTGGAATACCATGTGGGTGAACACTATGGATTCTCTGGTACTTTCCAGTTGCATGACAGTAACAGCCTTGTGAAGGACTGGTGAAGTCGGTAGAGTGGATCATCAGGGTGCTATGGCTCTGACTCTTGAACTCCTCTCTAGTGGTTTTTGGTGTTGATGATCCAGTAATTGAAGCTTATTCTACTGTTGCTCTCATTGTCAGTCACTCTGGATGAGCCTGACATCAATTCACTGGGCAGCAGAGAAGAGATGGGAAAATAAACGATGGAGGCCTCAGAGCATTTGTTGTAATTTAAATCTTTACACTAGGATGGATGGATGGATGGAGAGATGGATAGATAGATAGATAGATAGATAGATAGATAGATAGATAGATAGATAGATAGATAGATAGATAGATAGATAGATAGATAGGGATGGGGTTGCAGCAGCATAACAGTAAGGCCTAAAAACGAAATACTAAAAACCTACTTATAAATAAGCAGAGTGAATGAATGGATGGTACATGTATACAGAGTTAAAGAGTGAATGTGAAGGGGAATGTGGCTAAAGTGTGTATATAGATGGGGCACTGGGGCTATTCACGACTGTGAAGAGCTCCTTGTGTTTCTAAATGTACAACATGGTTATTTTCTGTGCCGTTTTTGACAGATCAGTTCATCACTGATACATCTGACTGATTTAGTGTTTAGATCACGTAGCTTGTTAGCTAGCTAACCATAGTATCTGGTCAGCTAACCATCACTGTCTTGTTGTTAACACATCTGATTAGCACACTAGCTAACGTATCTAGTAGAAGCTAGCATTAGCAGTGGCTAGTAGTCCCATGCTAACAGTAACTAAACTAGCCTGCTGGCTAGTTAGCTGGAGTAGAGACTAGGGCTAAAGACAAGACAGTTTACTGAGTCACAGTAACCTACATTTGGAGACAAATCTACCTGATCACACTGATCACTTTTACTGAGGACGTTACTGGATGATCTACAGATACACCACAACAATCTTTTAGGTGTCTCTCCATTTCTAGCCTGGTTGTTATATTTTTTACTGGACCTCCATGTTGGCACCAGACGTTGTTGCAAAGAGACTTGTGATGCAACTACAAGTCTCTACTGTATTTAACTATAACTATAACTAACTACTATATTTTAACACCTGTTGTCTTTGGTACTGTACTATTATTTATTGTGCTCCAACTACACCGCACGTTCTACTCTTCTCTACATTATGCAGTACTACGATACAATACTATCTGCGTTGTACAATATCCTGCACTGTACTTTCCTCTAGAGCTTGATGTTTATGCCCGAGCGTGGCGAGACCTGACTGATAGGTCTGATAGGGTGGATTTCTCAATTCAGTTCTCATTTTTGCATTGGGCTTGGGTTCAAAAACAGCGATGGCACAAAAACATCAATTTATTATCAGCAATTTTGGGCTGTTTCAGTCCCAAGTCAAGATCCACTTTCATGTATTATTTTTTACGGTGCTGTAACTGTAACAGGGGACTGACATACAGTGGACTGACAAACAGTGGACTGACATGCAGTGGACTGACATACAGTGGACTGACATGCAGTGGACTGACATGCAATGGACTGACAGTGGACTGACATGCAGTGGACTGACATGCAGTGTGCTGACATGCAGTGGACTGGCATGCAGTCGACTGACATACAGTGGACTGACATGCAGTGGACTGACATGCAATGGACTGACAGTGGACTGACATGCAGTGGACTGACATGCAGTGTACTGACATGCAGTGTGCTGACATGCAGTGTGCTGACATGCAGTGCGCTGTGGTGGATGTAACTGATGCAAAGCAGGACGCTGGGGAGTGGAGCACACTTCCTCTAAACAAAGGAGCCAGCAGACCTGCTGCTTTTAACAGAGAGGGAGACTGATTTGCATTTGTCTCTCCAACACACACACACATGCAGACTCACATACACACACACACACACACACACACACACACACACACACACACACTCACTCACACACACACTAACATGAGGCTTATCACTGTTAACCTGCAAATTCAGCACTTTGCACCGACAGTGGTGGGAGAAAATAGGCCTTTGCTTGTGTGCAGGAATATGAGTAACGCCAGTGCATGCACGTGTGTGTGTGTGCATGCATGTGTGTGTTGGTGTGCTCGTGCATCTTCAAGTTTCAGTGTATGGATATGTGAGCTTTTGGTGTGTGTGTGGGTGTGTGGGTGTGTGTTAACCTGTTTTTGATGACCGTGATAAAGATTTCTTTCTCAGAGCAGACTTTTTTTTTTTTACCAAAATGGCTATAACAGTGCAGCACCAGGAAACAGCAGTGTGAGGAGACAGAGGCAGCAGGACAGGTGAGCTGTCAGTATTCTCCTGTGGAGGAGGGGGGAGGGGCCGGAGGAGACAAAAATACACTCACAGTAAATACCTGGTAGTCTGCTCTCTGACCGGCTAGGAGCAGCTGGAACAGGAGTGGACCCTGACCCTGACGTGTTTTGTGTAGTTTATGTTTCATTTATGTATCCGCTTTAAAGAGGGAATCTGTTTGTTTATATCCAGTCTCCATCTTTGTCTCCCAGCCTCACTGTGGTGTACTTCACTGTGGTGTTCTTCACTGTGGTGTTCTTCACTGTGGTGTTCTTCACTGTGGTGTCCCTCACTGTGGTGTTCTTCACTGTGGTGTTCTTCACTGTTCTTCTGTTTATTCCAAACAAACTGGAAATGTAATTGATTATTATTTTAAACAAAGTTGTCACACTGTGATTGACCCTGCCCAAGTCTTACACATGTTTTACTTAAAACAACATGGCATAGCATTTTAGAACAATCAAGCAAATTCATTTAAAAAACACAGAAACTGTTGGAAAAATGAAGTGTATGCAGTCCAGGGTTAAGTGTAGTTTAGTTTCGTTTTATTAGACAATTGTGAATCACACATGCATGAAATGTCACCAGCATTTATGACTCCCTTGACATCAGCGTCCTCTCCTTCTAAACCCTCTAGCGTCTACCTTTCTGTCACTGTCTCCTGCACTGGGATGGAAATGACAGCTGGTTTTACCTGTTGGACGACAAGACACAATAAAGGGTGGATACCCGGGAATCAGAGGATAGGTATCTAGTCAAGTCACATTATTCACCAGGAGCTTTTATCAAAGCAGGTTCGTCCAGACGCCTGACTGAGCAGAGGAAGTCAATACAAATAAAAACAAGAGACGCCAAACAACTCAAATAAGAAAGGGTATCTAAAATGAGATACCCACCATGTGAAAAAGACATTTCTGCTCTGATAAAATGATCGGTAACACTACATTATGAAACTCGTCAATAGTTATATTCAATCAATAATTATAATTGTATTATTTTTGTTCAGCAGCTTCATAAAGGTGACAGTGTTCAATGTGCACGACACTGAACCTGCTCACTCGCTGTAGGTCGCCCTGGATAACAGCGACAGCTAGATGTCTAAAAAGGAATGTAAGATGTATCTGACTTGCTCTGGTGCAATAAACTCCACCCACCTGGTCCGCCAGGCCAGATAAAACAAACACACGGGACAATCTACTGTTACCGTGTGTCTGCAGAGACTACAGAGATCTGGTGTTCTTTATTTTAGGAAGTCAGTTCCTCTGTGTATTTCCAGTCATATTTGACCAGGGTTGGAGTACTCGAGTCTGGTCTTGGTCTTGGGTCTGGTCTCAGTCTTGGGTCCTGGGTCCAGACCAGTTCTTTGATGTGTTGGACTTGACTTGGTCTTAGGTCGCTACTCGATGTCGACATTTTCCTTCCTATCTAAAAAGAGAAAACATTTCACTTTATTGTTTGGTTTATTTTCTCCCAGCGCCAACTGAAGGGATTCCACCAGTAGAAACCTTCTAGTGATAGATTAGATGGATGTTGAAGGGTGAAGTACAGATCTACATCTCTGTTCATCCTTAAGAAACTTCTGAATCATTTTTTTTTTTTACATGTAGGCTGTTTATTGTCCTGACTGGGACTCGGTTTACTCTGGTCTCACTCTTGACTTGCTCTCGACTCCATTCAGACCTAGTCTTGACTGGAACTCGACAGGGCCTGGTCTTGGAATTGACTCAGACCCAACTGAGGTGGTTTTGACTGTTGATCATGTCGGCATCTTCCTCCTGTTACAGTAAAAGCCTGGTTCTCCTCATCTGGTGCTACTAAGCAGCTCCTCTGGTCTCAGGCCTAACGCCAAGCTGTGTGCTGCACCAGGTGTGTCTCAGACACCAAATGAAGAAGTGAGATAAATCAGCAGTGGACTGCTTGCAGATCTGCCTACAGAGCTACGTTAACTATGTCAGATTTCTGCTGAAATGGTGTGGTTTGTGTGTATAGTGTGTGTGTGTGTGTGTGTGTGTGTGTGTGTGTGTGTGTGTGTGTGTGTGTGTGTGTGTGTGTGTGTGTTAGGTTGAGATGTGCTCAAATGTATGCTCAGATCACCTTTGACCAAAAAAAAGAGGAAGAGAGAAAAGTTCTGATGCCGAGAATAAAATCTATTGCTGGCCGCGTGTGTGTGTGTGTGTGTGTGCGTGTGTGCGTGTGTGTGTGTGTGTGTGTGTGTGTGTGCGTATGTGTGTGTGTATGGAGGCACAGTTATAATGGAGGATAAACCCCACTAAACACAGTTTACCCGGCTTTATATTTTCAAAATAAAGCTTCTATAAATGTTTGATACTAATCTATAGTATATACGGTAAAATCAAATTAAATGCAAGTTACATGAACATTTTTCATTCTCACTGCAAAGGAGGTTATATTTTCACTCTGTTAGTGTGTCGGTGGGACGTCCCCCTCAATATCAGCACCTTCTGCTTATTTCGGCCTCAAACACACACGTACGGTATTTTTACTCGCTCTGAGGTTGTAGCAGCAACGTTCAATTTAACTGAAATACAGTTTGCGGTTGGTTTTGTTCACAAGCACTGACACTCTTCCCCTTCTCCTTCCCCTGGTTTGAAGCTCCTCTTAAAGAATGTATGGAAACAACAAATTCGACTGTCGGTGTTCAGGTCAGGGTTCAGTTCAGCCATGTGTTGTAGTTCACACTGACCAACAATGCTCTCATACCTGCAGACTTTTCTCATGCAAAGTTTAAATCTCCTTTCAATCTTGCTGGTGAAGTGAAAGGAACTGGAGTTGCATTGATCCTTCCACTATGTCCATGAACTGAATGAAACTACGTCCTTGTGTGCAATTATCACTTTTTAGCCAGAACGATGAAACTAACAGACTTGATTCCAAATCCTAAGGGTGTTTTCAGGGTCCAGGAATCAATTTAAACCAAAGTGATAGGAATGATGTCTGTGAGTGTAACAGAGAGTTGTCCAGCGTTGTTCAGAGGTTTTCTAGTTCTTTCATTAGACGATGAGACAGTAGAGAGGGAAACAGAATCGGGGTGAATATTGTTTTTGATATGGTCTCCCGTGTGGAGTATTATAATGTATAACATGATTTTATTTTGATTCTGAAATTTCCTCCTTCGTCTTCTTTCTTCTCCAGGTGGATCAAACGTGATCGTTCCTCCGGGCCTCGTTACCAGACGTCACCGTCTGTTCTGTTTTAAATCGGAGTTAGGTTATTCTGTCTTCAGTTGAAAAAGTTCCTCCCTTTGAAGGGTTTCAGTCCCAAATGACACATATCCAAATTGGAAATGGCGTGTGTGTGTGTGTGTGTGTGTGTGTGTTTGGACCCGCCTAGTCTATAGGTCAGGGACGTCAGACCTTCCACAACAACATTTCCGTCTCATCTCTAACTGTGTGTTTACTGGTTTACTGAGGGGTTTGCGGGGCTTTTCCTTTCAGTGACCTCTCTGATGTCACACACACACACACACACACACACACACACACACACACACACACACACACACACACACACACACACACACACCCCGTCCATTTAGACTGCTCTTTTGAGTTTCCACTGTAGCCGTTGTTTATCTGTATTGTGTATTACAGTATGACTACAACTGTTACTGTAACTTCCCATGAAGTTAATGAAGCATTATGACATCACAATGTGGAGTTAACAGGGTAATAATCCTGTTAAGGTCATATATCTCCCTTTAATAAAGTGATGTAATAACTGTTTTCCTGTTAACATTATTTATTACCTTATTACATTAACAAGATTACCGTTTACAATGATCACCAAATATCATTTTCATACATATTCACTTTTGTATCCGATGTAGTTAATAACCAAACAGTGAATTTTGATGATTATTACATTATCAGTTCAGTTATTATATTTTTTTTAACTTTAATTACATTAATAGTAAATGTGTTACATTAACAGGATCATCAGACGATTAACTGCAGATTATTACATAATGGGAAGGTCTTACATGAACAGTTGTAGCAGATAACTGGACTTTTGTTACAGCCTTAAAATGTACAGTATGAAATGTGTTCCAACGTCTGTACGTCTGAAATGTCCAATCCAATCAGGTGTGATGAGTGTGACGTCACTGGCCTTTCTGTCGGCTGTTTTATGAAATTAAACACAAACTGAAACGTGGATTATGTGTTGTTACGTTCGTTACGTTCCTGAAAGGGTTAGTACATCATGAACTGGACGGGCAGTTTACACACGTTCGTCTCGGGTGTGAAGTTAGCTAACGGTTACGTTCGGGCAACTGAAACAATTTGGTTAAAGTTGGGGTGACATTTTGGTCGTGGCTAAATAAGAAAAAGTTGAAAATAAAAACCCGGGTCGTCGGAGTTGAAGGCGAATCTCTCCGCCTGTCTGCCCCCCTCCGACCTCCACACCCTTACTTTCCACCGCGCTATTTCAATGTCAGACTACTTCCTGTTTCTAGTCGGGCCTCCTCCACGTAACCCCTTCCTGGTGGGGAAATGTATTTCTCTTGTTAACCTCTCATATTTTAGGATCCTAGCTCATTTCAGGAAAAACTTCATGAGGCTGGTTTTAGTGAGCAGTTCAGTAACTTTAAAGGTACACGATGCACGGTGGTCTTTTGATGGCAGGCCTGCACAGCCCAGAGAGGTTCAATTTCCACTGGGGCCACCCATGCTGAAAATGTATGCACTCATGTTACTGGGTGCGTCCATCAAAGGGCATGTGTCATGTTTGAAAAAAAACCTTGTTGACTCAATGGAGTTTCCGTTGTCTCGACTGTCCTGCCTCCCCTTCAGCCACCAGACACTTTGTG